>JAVTVJ010000837.1:0-415368 GCA_034509425.1 Eopsaltria australis | reverse complement strand
GGTTCCTGGCCAAAATGCAAGGATTTCTCATTCTTCCATGTTGATACCAGGGTCACCGAAAACGCTGGGATAAAGGAAACCCTCTGACAGTAATTCTTTTTATTCTTAGGAAGAGGAATTACTTTATTGCCAGCTGTGGTACCTCTTGGAGAACTCCAGCCACATGCATGGCACTTTCAAAGCTTTCCAACTGAGTGATGAATTTTAGCAGACCAAGACATTAATGTTCATTGGTTCTAAATGACATCATTCTTTTCATTAATATTCATTCCATCTTCTATTGGTTATTGATGCCTCCCTTCTCATGCTCATTAGTCCACATTTTACAGTCCATTTATCATGGCTCTTTCATCTCAGCCAATTTTGCCTTCACCATGAAGCACTTGGATGGCAGTAGGTTGTTCATGTTCAAAAATGTGCATAGGCCAAAACACTTTTTAGTGATTTTTAAGCTCCATGAGAATGTGACACATTCTGTACTAAATGATGAGTTCAGCCAAGTAACCCAATTTTTTTTACATCTGATGAACTCAGGAAAAATTGTTCCCAATTCACATCTATGCAAATAATTGCATCTAGAGCTGAGCAAAAGAGAAAGGGGTTTTTGTGCCTATTAGAGTCCAAATTCATCCTTTGCAGTAGAAGTTCTTCTTGCAGCTGACTCCAGGATGTGCTTCCTTAGTAGCAAATAAATGCCAGCATTGGGTCCTGCCCAGAGTTTGTGATTGATTTGTGAACTGCTCTGGCCTGGTTTGTTAGCTGAGCTGTGGCCAGTTCAGTTGTACTCAGGCACTGGATTTCAAGGGAAGCCTGTGCCTATACATTGCAGCAATTGGGACAGGATGATTTGCTACTTGAAGGCGTGGCTGCATTAGAGGCTAAGGGAGGGTCTCTGTCTCAGGGCAGTTTTGTAGCCGGCTGCTTTCAGAGGCAGAAGTGTGTCAAAGCAGACCTTTTTGGTGATGTGGCAGCAAAACTTTCCCAATACAGCTCTCGTTTAAAATCAAGGGCCTAGTTAATCACCAATGATGGAGTGTAGGCGGAGGTTTTTGCAGAAGATTTCCTTTTCCTTTCAGCCAAATGTCAGCGAGGCATCGCACAATGGAAGTGCACAAGCTGTCGGGCTGTGTAACCCACTTGGAGGTATGGTTGCTTTTCATATTTTCCTCAATGTCTGTAAGATTTTAAAGCTGGCAATAATTTGTGCAGCATATTCTTGGGCCAGGGGCTGTGTTCAGAGATCTCAGCTGTAGGTGGTTTGTCCTCAGGTCAGCCTTGCAGTCTCTTGTCACTGCATTCAGCCATTGGCCTGTTTTCCCCTGAGAAAGGCTGCCAGTCCTTCCTTGTTCCCATGCTGCTTGACTGGTTGGAGTTTTGAGCACTGAAATGCAGCTTTGGATGACTCCATGCATGTGAATGCACTGTCTTGGTAGCTAATGCTTTGGTTTTGGGTTGCATAGGCACTGTCCTAAACAATTGGTGTTCATTTGAAATGGAATGAAAATGACTTGGAGAAGGGCCCAGGTAGAATTTCAAAAGGTCAATGCAGAAAACTTCACTTGATTAAATTTTGTGTCTCGGTCATTAATAAGTAATTGTTGCCACAAGCCCATGTTGGGTTCTCTTCAAGGAAAGTGAAAGGAAAGTGATGAAGTCATCTTCCCCAGGGATTTTGTCTTTCCCACAAAGCACAAGGGGCTTAGGTGGTGCCATTTGTTGTTAATCTGTTCTGAGTACTGTTTGCCCCAGGAGCCTGGCTCCAGGCAGACATGAGGTGGACATTGCCCTTACAGGCACTCAGCGGTGCTGCCTGCAGCACTGAACTGAGCCAGGTACAGCCAGCTGCCCTGAGGAAAACGGGCTCTCAGCTGGCTGTGGCTGTAGTCACCTGCGTGCAGGGACATCCCTGCCACTGAAAGTGCAGCTCTTGCTCTGCCTTAGCTTAGTGCAGAGCATTTTAAGGCAGCATCGTGGTGGCGTTTTGGAGAGAGCAAACTGATTTTCAGAATTTCTCATTGGGGAAGCTCTGTTTCACATGTGAATGATGTTTTGTGTGATTCTTGTTGAGGGTTAACACAGATCCTAAGGGAATATTTACCATTCAGTAACTGGGGAGCAAAGAGTGGCAGTGGTAAGGAAATTGCTGAAATTGAGGCCACTTTTGCTTTGTGCTGGCACTGAGAAACTGAGGTGAGACAGGTCTGGTTGCCAGTAGGGTACAGGGTGCCTGTGCAACGTGCTCTCAGCAGTCCCAGTTAGGGTCCAGGCTTTGTCACAGAATTGGAGAAAGTGCTGAGTTGGAAGTGATCCACAAGGATATATAAGTTCAACTCCGTCCCGAAGAATCCCATTATAATTTTAAATCAACTTTCTTGCCTTCTCCCAACATCCCATTTGACACTTCCTTTTCTGTTTTCCTTTCCTTTGGGAAAACAAGCAGATGTCAAAGGAGCCCAACCAAACACTTCACGTCCAGCACCTGAGGAGAAGAAAACAACAGCCATGAAGCCTGCAGGCAGTGAACAGAATCCTTGCAGTGCTGTTTATCACCAACCCTACAGGGACAGGGTGATTCATTTACTTGCTCTGAGGACTTACAAGAAGCCAGAATTACTCGCTCGCTTGCAGAGAGATGGAGTCATGCAAAAGGACAAAGGTTCCCTTGGAAAGATCCTTCAGCAGGTGAGACTGTGGAGCTTGTGCCAGCAAGTTTTTCCACCATGCTGTTCTTTTTATCCATGTTTTCACTTTTATGTCCACTGCTTAATTAAGAAAGTAACGAGTAACTTAGGAAATGCTCCCGTTGAAGCGTTTCCATGAATTTCATCCAGATGTCTCAAGCTGCAAGTTCATGGGAAAAAAAGAAAGAAAACTTCAAAACTTTTCGGGCATTGTTGTTCTTTTGCTAGAATATCTGGCAATGAGGAATTCTTTGTAATGTTGTTTCTCATGCCTTATTTCATCCTCTGTTTTCCCTACACTCTTTGACTGCTTCCTGGAGTAACTTCACAGGGGTTCATTGATTGTGTGAGTTTGTTGTGGTACTTAAAATTTCCAGAGATGAGTTTCTGAGAAGAGAATTTTGGGAACTGCATAGGGCAGTATTTAGTTTGAAGGGAGTTGCTGGCTTCACAGTGGTGCTTGGCTTCTGCTGGGATCTGTGGGGATTGCCTTCCAGGGAAGGGTGTTCCAGGCAAATCCTCCACGATAGAGGCTGGCCCAACTTTGAGCACAGCCTTTCTTTGCTGTCATGTGCATTGAGTCTTCATCTTCCTTAGAACCTTTCTTTATTGAGTAACTTCTCCAGTTCTCTAAATTCCACTGGTATTTCCTTATCATGGTCATTCATAATATGAACACCATTGAAAGATGCAGTGGCTCTTTGCTTCCTTTATAAATATTCCCTCATCCTGCTATGCTGTTGCTGAATTAATATTTAAGTAGAAATATTTCCACTTTAGCCATGAAAAAAGCCTTTCGGAATCTAGACAAGGGAGGAAAATTCAACATGGATACAGTTTCAGTTGATCCCACTGTGACATTTGAGAACAGGTTCCTTGACCCTGTGAAGTTTGTTACTTTGTTTGCTTAGGACAGTGGCGGCAGTTTTTTTCACCCTGATGACATTGACAATTTAATGAGAGCTGTGTTCTGCCATCCCAACTGAAGTAGCCCATTTCTACTTCAAGTTGATTATAAAATTCCAAACTCACCTCCTTAGAGGGTAAAGGATGAAAACATTTTTTCCTGGTCCATTGCAATGGTTAAGGAGATTTCCTTGGAGGCAATGTCCTGTAGGAGGTGTGAACTGCCTCCAGGTACTGGTTTGCATTCTGAAAGGGCTGTGTGAGCAGCACTACACCCTGAAATGCCTTGCTCAGGCTTTTCTTGACATCAGAGCAAGTGGGGCTTTATTTTGTATAAATCTAAAGTGGGCAGCCTGATCTTGCTGGGATCTGATATGCACACACTTGCTTCTCTTCCAACACAATCTTAGTGCTGCTTTTAAGAAGTGAATTCCTGATTGTGGGTATCTACATTACTTTTCCTTTTTTCTAAAACTGAGGAAAGACAGACATCAACACAGACCCAAATCTGCCCTGTTTATCATGTTTTCAAGGAGAATATAAAAGGCAGAATCGTGACAGATGCTGGTGTTGTGTTGATGAGTTATTCAGCATGTTGTAGGGATGAAATTGATGGAGATTTTTCCTGTGGGCTTTTCTATGGAACTCTGAGCAGCTGTCAGGTGATGAAGTCTAAACCAACACTTTTATTATCAATGGTCTTGAGGTTTTACTACCTCATTTTACCTTTACTCATTTTTGAGTAAAGGTAAACATTTGTCTTGAGGAAGATAGAAACCTCATTTATGTTCAAAGGAATACAGGAAGGCATGCACACGGCCTCCTGATGGCAGGACTTTGCTGCCTCCTCATGGCTGACTTCTGCTGAAATGAACCCTGGCTCTGCCACA
The DNA here is from genome assembly GCA_034509425.1 of Eopsaltria australis. NCBI lineage: Eukaryota > Metazoa > Chordata > Aves > Passeriformes > Petroicidae > Eopsaltria > Eopsaltria australis. The sequence goes on along the minus strand of JAVTVJ010000837.1, from coordinate 410,891 downwards.
TGAAGAGGGACTCTGGGCCTGACCATCTCTCCTTACAAACTGTATCATCAAATGTTGTTTTCAGAGGAACACTTCCTAGATATCAATAGATTTACTTGATTGTTGCAAACTGGTATAACATTGATATGGCTTAAAGGTCACGTGCTAGAGGAATAATTCACCTCTCTAGCAAAAGACGTGGTTTAGTTCGAGTTGGGTGCTCACAAAGAGCTGTTCAGGACCAATTGTATTTCTGTAGTTTGCATATAGGTGTAATGGACATTTATTTTCTTAAATGCCTGCCTGTAGGTAGCCAACCTGAATGCAAAGGATAATTCCTTCAGTCTGAAGGAACATTTATTTCAAAGCATTCAGTACGATTGGCCTGGCTACACTGATATGGACAGAGAGAATTTGAAGCTAATACTTTCTAGGTAAGTTCGGTCTCTAGGGGAAGGAAAAGAGCCTTTTCAGAAGAACACCCTGGGAAATGAAGCCTAGATTCTTAGAGTATGCTGAGGTATCAGGGACCCACCATGATCATCATGGAGTCCAGCTCCTGCAAAGGACACCACAGGAATCACACTGTGTGCCCAGAAGTGTTGTCCAAACGTGTCCTGAAGCCTTGGTGCAGTAACCAGTGCCCTGGGGAGCCTGTTCCACTGCTCAAACACCCTCTGGGGCAAGAACATTCTCCTGACATCCAGCCTAAACTTCCCTGAACTCAGCTTCATGCTGTTTCCATGAGTCCTGACATGGAAGGTCTCTTTTCCCTTCAAGGAAAGAACTATGGCTGTTGATCTTTATGCCTTGTAACCTGAAATGTTGGACTGTCCTTACAGAAAATCAGCTCCATCTCAGAACGCTGCCACCAGCAGCAGCCAAGCACCATCTCCAGGACCTTCTGGGAGAGATGCTCCAGCAAGATCTGCTCAGGTGTTTTGTGCATTTTTGACATTCCGTGGTGTGTATTAAGTTACACCACACTTGCTGGTGGTGTAAAAGCTGTGATGGGAATGTGCAGGAGCAGGCCTAAGCATGTTTTGCCTCCAACATTCTGACTGCTGCAACAGGAAGGTTGTGATCAGGAGAGAGGGTCCTGCAGGGGTGGAGCAGCACTGTCCTGAGGCAACTTTCTGCTCCGCCTGGATACTTGAGCTCAGTCCCTACCCTCAAGTCATTCCCTGCAGAAGGGCTGAAAGGGCTGGCTGTGCATGTGTGACAGAAGTGCATGAAAAATCTACTGTTCATAAGAGGCTGCACCAGGGTGGGGCAGATGGGGCCCTCTCACTCTCTTTTCCCTCTCTCCCTCTTTCACTCTCGTTGTTTACTCCAGCTCTGGACTATCCACGTGGCTGCACCAACACAGGATCTACAGTCCGGTGATATTCTCTGTTCCGTCTCTCTCTTCTCTGCCTTTCTTTCTCCCCTCCCTCACTCTGCCTGGGCACAGCACAGCACAGCTGTCCTGTTCTACTCCATCCTGGCTCCTGAAGTTTGCTGAGGGAGTGGGGAGCTTGTGGCTGTGTGTTGTGCCTTGTGAGCCAGCACCTTTGAGAAGGTCCTTGGGAGGAGCTGAGAGATGATAGAAGAGCACAGAGCAACAGTGAGGGCTTGTTAGTGAACACTTGTGAAAGTCTCTTGTACAAACTGAAGGGCTTGCTAGACAGCAGCTTTTGAGTCTAAAGAGTGAGCTGGCTTTTGGAGTGAAGGCACCTGTACCTAAAAGCACAAGAGTTTCCTGACAAGTGACTGGTGTCTTTGTTCAGCCTGATGAGAATTCACAACCAACCACCACACCCTGTACTGATGGATTTTGACAGTGGCTCTTTACCACATAAAACCCTAAAACAGCCGGGTGCCTCTTTAGTAAATGGTGTGGGTGTGTGACAGCAAAAGCTGGGTCTTTTCCTCCTGTGTACAAATGGAAACTGGGACTTAGACAAAAGCAACCTGACCTCCCCGTTTTGGGGAAGCCTTTGATAGAACTGCTGAAAGGCGTGTCTTACTCCCAAAGCCTTTTAGGTTCAGACCTGAAGAAGGACTTGCTAAGTCTTAAGATGAGAAAGTAGGAATGAAATAGAAGATGTATTTACCTGCAGTACTTTCTGGTTTAAATACTCTTTTTAGTTAAGAAAGATGTGTTTTCAACCATTACCAATTCAGAAATGCTGCTTTTTCAGAATGGGAGCAAAATCTGATCCTGATCAGAGATGAATGAATTCTTTTGTTATTGTTGCAGAAAAGGCCTCTGGCTTCTGATTGTAGCAGTCCTGAGACGAGCAAGAAGCAGAGAATTGATCACCAGCCCAGTCACGTCCAGGCAGCAGCTGGTGGCCTCTCTTCTTCCTCAGTGCTGCATTACACAACCCTTTCTACTTTTGATGTGTCTCCAAGTGTTTGCTCCATTTCTCCCTGCACCCATGAGGTGCAACCAACAGACAAATTCCAGAGTTCTTGCATCCCAGCCCCTGCCAGGGTGCAGATGGAGACCCCCAATTCCAACAGGAAGGAGAACGAATTGGAGAGGCTGAAGTGGTGGTATGCTTTGGATTTCGGTGAAGGTATTAATGTGCAACTTTTCCTAACTCCTCTCTGGATAAGCATGGGCTAAAGATTTGGTTATTAAGAGAAGCTTCTGCCCTAATTAAAGTGCAAGTGAGACCCTTTTCCAGAGTCAATTGTACAGATGTTATGAACAGTAAAAGTGAACTAGGGAGGTAGAAAGAAATAAGAGAAGAAGGTGGGGTGAGGGGAAGAGAGAGACATTTAGTAGGAAGATATCACCACCACACGGATTCTGCATCATCTGGCCTGTCCTTCAGCCTTAGTCTTCCCGGTGGTGGGGGTCCCCAAGTCACTTTGAAGGTACCACCTTTATGCTCTCCAAGATTTGGGTACCCACAGGGTGGTCACAGATGTTCCCACATCTTGGGCTGCAAGGGATGTAAGCAGTTGTTTCCTTTCCCACAGTCTCCACAGAGGAATTTGTGTCTGGTGTCCTAATTCCAAACCTTCACCTGTGTTGGGCCAAGGCTTAGTGCTTTTCTTCATGCCATCTGTGCTCATCTCAAGTTCCTGTTGTGGTGGCTTATCTTATAAGAATATCCTTCTTTGACGCTGGAATTGACTTTCCTGCTGACAAGAGTGCAGAAAGTCATCTACGTTTTGGGCCTCTGCAACTGGCAGGGAAGTGGGGATAAAAACATGGCACGAGAAGAATTTCAGCTTTCTTCTCTATTTCTTGTTAGAACCTCGATGTTGATCTCTCTCTCTCTCCCCCTGCCTCTCTCAAGCTGTTGTCTTTTGTGAAGCTGTGTGACTTGAATGGCTGTGCAGATGCCAACTCATACCTCCAAATGAGAAAAGCTGAGCTGGGGTTAACACTGTGGTACCACAGAACGTGTACAATAAAGTGCCCATGACCTCATTCTAAACCCTGGGACTGGCTACTGGTGAAAAGGTTGTGTGTGCCCCATCATTAAATTTTGTAGCTTTTTGTTAATAATTTACTGTGAGAACAAAGCTCTGAAGGACTTTTCCAAGCCCATCCAGTGGGTATTTTTTGGCCTTTGAAAGATCTCCTGATCAAGAGTATCAAAATTCTGCTTTTCTGCAGGAAAAAGAAAAGACACTTCCATTGCCTCCACATGCTCTGCAAAAACCAAGCAACCAGAATACTTCAGGTAAGTAAAGCAGCAACTAACTCTTGCCACTCTCAGTGGGTGCCAGTGTCAAGCCCTTTCCTGTGTTGAAAGGATGATTTTGAGAAGGTTTTGCTGGGCCCCAAGGCTCAGAGCTGAGATGAACGCCAAGGTGGCTTAGGCCCGGACAGGCCCTCACTTCCTGCAGTGCAGTCGCACAGGGTCAGCTGCAGCAGTGCTGCTGCATCCCCTCATTGCATTTGCAGTGCAGGAGGGGAGGGAGAAATGTGTGTGTGTGTGGTATAAAACACTGGAAATTGCTGCCAGCTTCTGTCAGAGCAGTGATGTTGGCCAGGGCAGTGAGGCCTGGTGCAGCTCTTGGGCTCTGGGGCACCTGCGGCCTTTGGAGCAGGCACGGCAGGGCCCTGGCTCGTATTGGATACAGACAGAGATGCTGCGTGGGAAGGCTGAGGGCAAGTCTGGCCCTGCAGGGGAGCAGTTGGTTGAGGCTGTGCGAGGGCTCTTGCTAGGGGATGTCACTGGGCAGAAGTCAGGAGTCCAGGCTCTTGATTCTCCAGTACCTCCCAAACTGCTGACAGACATCTGTAAATTTCTTTTCCAAACTGTCCAGCTCACCAGTCAGGTGTATCTGACCTGGGATGTGTCCCTAGCACAAGCTGTTTGTCTTGGTACTGAATTTCAACTTGTTAAAGATTTACTGCTTGTAAAAACTTATCTCAGGATGCTTTGAAGGATTCATTCCCATGTGGAGGGAGATTTGTCATCCAAAAAGAACCAGGTCTTCAGGCCCAGAGGAGCAGAAGCAGTGGTGTGGCAGTGTTGGGAAGAAGTGGCATTTATTATTCTCATTGCCACTTCATCTTGGTTTTGTATCATGAGCTTGACAAACCACACTTGTGTTGATATGAGGGAGAAGGGAATGAAGAAGGTGTTACCCCCATCAGTGGGCTTCAGCATGAATGGGTTTTGCCCTCCTTAGGAGCTGACATGATTTGGGTTTTTGTTGTTGTGGTTTCACACTTGTCTGGAGTTTGTTTTTAGGTCTGTATTACAGGTGCCTCAGTTCAATGGTCAATGACATAGCTGCTGTTCACTAGAAGAATCCAACTTTATCCTTTACTCTGCTTTGCCATTAGACAGACAGATACAAATGTAGCTCAAAAGTCCAGCTCAGTGCACCCAATTCCATAAATGCAGTCCCTGCCAAAAATGCATTGCAGATGGAGTTCCAAAAATAAATGCAGCTTTAATAATTTTCTCCTACCTAGAAAGAGAATATAATTTAGCAATTGAGTTTCTTCTCTTCCTGAAGCTGCTGTGTTTGTTGGTCCTTTGACATTTGAAATGATTACCTGTATTTTCTAAGTGTGCTTCACTTGCAAATGAAGAAAACCTCTACAAAGTAAAATATTAGTAACTAAGTGTCATAGAAATGTGTCAGATTTCTTGAGTTGCCTGACTACGTTCTCTTGAAGCACCTGAGCTTGATGTAGAAACAGTCACTGACAGAATGAGTGCCTTGAAGCTTGGATGTCTGTGCTTGACATTCACCTTGTGCTTGGTGTAAAATTGCAGGTGTGCTTCATGGAATAGAAACATTTTAGAATGTTCTCTTAGAGTAAACTCATAGAAAAGGGGTCAAATTTTTCCATTAGCAAATACGTAGCCATTGTCTCCTTGGAGCAACGCCAGCGCTACAAGGACGACTTCAATGCAGAGTATGAGGAATACCGGAATCTACATACTCAGATTGGCAACATCATAGAGAAATTCAGACAGCTGAGTGAACAATGGAAGTCTGTGACTCCAGGCTCCGAAGCCTATCAGGTAAAGAAGGATAAAACCATGAAGACTGTGCTTCATCACAGCAGTATTTTGAATTCCATGGTACTGCTCAGTGAGACAAAGGGAAACTGCAGAATTCGCATATATGCTCAGATACTGCTTGGGCTGGGGCTGATTTTTGCAAGACCCTGCCCAAAAAGTCGTGTTGGAGCTCTCTGTGAACATACAGCAAGGTGAGAGGTGTCCCAAGCAGAGTCTTAGAGCATGTGCTCCTTCTGTTGCTCCTTGAGAGGCTTAATTGCAGATCTTCGCTGATGCTGGGTGTTGGGGATTTGCTTTTGCAAACCTCACGGAAGAATGGCGGCTCAGAGAGAAGAAAATCTCTCAAGTCAAATGGAGTGTATTTTTAGTGTTTTCCCTAAGTTTGCATTTTATGGTGGTAGCGAAACATTCTTCATGCTTTTTTTGTCTTAAAGATGCTGTGTCATCGAATCCTGGAAGATTATCAGCAGATCCAACAGGTATGTGAGACACCAGAGCTGCAGGGTGTGCTTACTGCTGTGTCTGGCTCCAGGCTTTTATAAAGCAAAGGACATTGAATTGTAAACTTTGCAGAAATGTTTGCATGCCCTGATTTTCTTTTGATTTCTCCTTCACAGGGTAGCCCCAGCTACTCTGAGATGAAGAGCAGGTGCCTGTACCTCCACAAAAAGCTGTCACATATTAAGGGCCTCATATCTGAATTTGACAAGCAGTAAGTGGAGTCCTGGCACCAAACATCTGCTTCAGCGTGAAAAAAATCTAAGAACTCTGGATTTGCTATTTCAAATAGAAGATTAGTTGTTTTAGGATTATTTAAGTTAGTTATTTAACATTAGGTCAAATTGGCATTGTGGAGTAGATTATTTCTTACAAACGTAGGATTAGTTCAAAGTAGTTTAGTAAATTCAAGAAGATTAAAGAAGTTAGTATTGAACTTTACCAATAAATAAATTTTACTGTGGGTAACTTCTCTCATTGTTGCTTGTATAATATTTGGAGTAATTTTCTTCTGGCCAATTCTTTTCTTCAAAACTTAGGTTTGTCCACTGAAATCATTTTATCAGCAGATGTTGGAAGCCTAGTATCTCTACTATGAATGTGGGCACATTCTAAGAAAATATTGCAGCAAATGGAAATTCTGTATGATAAATATAGGGATGTTTTCAGACCTTTCTTGTTAATGCAAACTCTTTTCCTTAAGTAGCTGAAGGTGTAGAAGTTTGGACAAGCCCTCCCCAAATCCCCTTGTTTGGCAGGTTACAGAGGAATGCATATGGGCTGCTCTAAGCTGTCAGCTGAAGCAGCTCCCAGGACTGTTTGTCAATCTTGGCTTCACCTTGTCAGTGAGCCAGGGAATATCCAGATCTTCTGCAAGTGTTCTGTAACACGCATAGGGAAGTGTTGGAGGCAAGGTAGTTCAATGGGTTTAATGAGAAATTGGGTTAAACTGTCTGTAAGAAAACTCTGTCCATTTGTTAGCTTTCTCAAAAGCACTCTGTCACAATCAGTCTTTTCAGAGAGATACAGATGTTGATTCCTGCACAGACCTAAGGGGACTTTGAAGTCTAGTCCTTTGCCTAAGTTTCCTACCCTTTATTTATTCAGTTGACAGGGTAGCAGTATGGCCACCAATGCCATATCCTTCTTTTGGAGACCAAGATGATATTGACTGAGGGAGGACGATATTTGGGAACATTACGAGGGGGCTGTGAATGCCCCTTTCTTCCTTGGAGGTTAATTTACAAATTCCTCAATTGTCTCTACGCCAATCATGTAAAGCCCCCATACCTGAGACATCTTGGGATGTTTTTTGGTTGAACGCCTGTGCCGTTCCTGCCCTTCTGTTCTCCTTTATGTGAAGTTCAATAAAATGTCTCTTCTTAAACCCTGAGCCTTGGGTCCCTTCTTTGCCTGGGGCAGGGGTGCTCCTACACCGCTGCAGTGCAGCAGCACAAGGAACGCTGTCGTGGGGAGCACAGGGTGAATTCTGCTGGGGTGTCTCCCCTTGGCCTGGTGACTGCTGCTGGTTGTCAGAGTGTACAAGAGTGCTGATGTCAAGAGGGCATTGAGACAGACGTTTTACAAGCACAGATCCTTATTCTGGGTCACATTTCTCGGTGCCTGTAAACTGCCTTTAGGATGTGTAATGTCGACATACTCAGTAGGCTTGCATGTTTCTCACTGTCAGTTCTGTCCAGAGTCCTATAGAACAAATGAGAATAAAAACCACTCTACTCCTAGCAGGAAAAATCGAAAAACTCAGTACCCTAAATTGAAAAAAGATCTTTTGAATTTTACAATAAAAAAGCCACCAATCCAAGTTATTATAGTTGCTGGAAAGTTGTTATATATGCCTGTTAACAATTATTGTATGAGCTCAGGAGGCTCTGTGTTATTTAGCTTTAACTCTGCAAGGTCACAGCTGGGGAACAAAGCAGGAGCATCCCTGGAGACCCAGAAGGCTGCTCGAGATCCTTGGAAATGGATCAGGGCACAATGTCCTTGGCAGAAGAAGGTGATGGGGGTTTGGCACCCTGCTGGCTTCACCAGAAGCCTGTCGCCACTCCTCTGTCTCATGCCTGCTCACAGTTGGGATAACCCATGGTGAAAAACTGAGCTGAGCATCCCAGCTTGCAGTGCTGCTGGTGAGGCTGCACTTGTGCATGGGGTGGTCCCCACCTGCTGCTGCAGGTGAGAAGATTTTGGTGTAGGAAAAAGCAGAACTCATCATGTTCACAAATGAATAGACAACTCAGACTTTAGAACGTCTTTGTATAAGAACTGGAGTATCCCTGGCCTTTGAAAGGATTGGCCTGTCATGGCCCAGGCTTCTTCAGCTGATTTCTCTTGTTAATTGAGCATGGCTGAACATATAAAAGAATGTAGGTAGTTGTTGATTGTGCCTTTACAGCCTATGTCCAGCCTCCAGGTCTTTAATCTTTTGAGCAAAGAATAGTGAGAATTTTATGTCTTCATCTTGGAGCTCCCAGGTGAATCTCCAGGTCATGTAGAAAATCTTTCCTGTTAAAAACCCTCAAACACAGTCTTCACCCTGACAGACGCAGAAGTCAGAATCAGGGCTGGCTTTCCTCTGACCAAGTCTGCCTCCCTGACACACAAAGGACTTGGCCAGCATTGTGCACAAGATGAAGATGGATAGAGTGAGCTTCTTGTTGGGCTCAGCCACTGTTTTCAGCTGTCCTTGAACAAGCAGCTGGGACTGGAGCAGAACTGGGAAAAGGGATGGATCTCAGTACTGGAGGGTTGGGAGTTTTCCCCAGTCCCTTGGCCTGAATCTCCTCCTCCTTTCCAAATGTGACAGCCACGTATACAGGTTAAGAATGGCTTCAAGACTTAATGAGATACATGCTTTCAAAATAGCCATTTTCATAACAATAACATTGAATGCAAAACACATGCAGTAAAAACACTCTGTGAGGACATCACTTTACAGGAAAGTCAGAAGTACTGATCTGGAGAGGAAGAATAACTGCAAACCTTTTAAAGATAAAGCTTTGACCAGAATTCTGTCTTGCACCCCAAACCATCCCCTATACTTGGTTGTCGCTGCCTTAGGTGTTTGCCTTCTCTGTCTTGCACCCTGAGACTTCTGAAGCAGACCTGGACTGGCTGGCATGTCTGCCTTCGTACTGACACTGCTTTCTGCAGTGTTTTCTAAGAGACACTGTCAGCTTACAAGGACAGCAAATACTGTGTTACATGCTCTCCACCAGCAGAGCTCCCCCTAATACCACTGCAGGGAAGTGGGCACAAACTGTCCCTGGTAACCCTTGCTGTCTGAATACCATGTCACAATCCTGGAAACAAGATGCTATCTACAGCAAAGTTAGTGCCAATCCTCCACATGATTTCTAATTTTCCACCTATCCATCCCTTCCCGCAGTAAATTTCTTGCTGTTCTATACTTGCCACAAGGTGGCAAAAATTTCACCAGACAAGCTTTCAGAAAAAAGATGAGCAGGTTCCCACAGATTTACAGCAGTGTCAGCGAAGATGGGATAAAAGAGTCTTAATGGTGTCCTTAGCTAAAATGTCTCTTGTTTTCAGAACCACTGGAAAATCTGACAGATAACAAAAAATGCAGGGAGGCTACACATACTTACCTATAAAAAGGTACCCCAAGAGAGCCTGCAAACCTTTTAAAGATAGGTAGGGAACTCACAATATCCTGGACATCCTTGGCTGGATCAATGCTGGACCCAGGAATGGCAATTCTCTCTCATCTGGTCTCCCCTTCCTTTTTCTATTTCTTCCCTTTTTCCTCAGTGCTTCATTAACCAAACCCTTCCTCCCTTCCTCCCAAATTCTCCCACTACTGCCTGAACTGGCTTTTGGGATACTGGCTGCAGCTCCCAGCACTGCTCAGTGCTGCTGCTATGGCTCAGTGGGTGCTCAGTTGAGGAGCTGAGTGTCCAGGGTGGGGTGGGGGCTCTGACCAACCTGGTTTAGTGGAAGGTGTCCCTTCCCATGGCAGGGGTGATGGGACAAGATGACCTTTAAGTTCCTTGCAAGTCAAGCCAATGGCTCTACCCAAGCCAGTACGGTTCTGTGATTCCAATAATCTACAAAAAATATCCCCAGTGTAACACTCAGATATGCTAATACATATCCATAAGTAATCACATGAGACTGACTAGAGAATTTTTTTGAAATCTTGTATCAAAATTTTACATGTTCAATCTAAAAATGCATAATTTAGTCAGGGTACACCAAAAGAAAAACATACAAGAGTTTCAGGACGTGCCTAATAAAATAGTTATTCTTTTTTCTAACAGGTTTTTTTTTCAAATCAAACACACCATGGCCTAAGGACAATAACAGAGGTTTTTCTGACCATCAAGTGGAAAACCTTGTTAGTGCAGAAAGCTTTCTTTTTTAGTCTCTATAAAACTTAGTGCTGATTTGGGACAAGAACACACATATATAGGACAGTAAGAATTAAGGGTGTAATTCATAATTCAAAAAATTATTTTCTAAAAGTTAATTTTCAGAGTTAGATCTAATGAAGGACTTGGGATTTGCATCTCTACTTAAACTTAAGCCTAAATAAATAAGCTCAAATGCTGTAAGTACTGTCTAGGGGCATTCAAATTCACCACTGTCCTCTTTCTTTGATCCCAATGCTGCCAGTGCCAGTGGAGTTTGGGAGGTGTTGGAACCAGTGGAAGCATTCCAGAAACATTTTGTGTTTTCAAAACCACTTCCTTAAATAACTTTTTCTTTTTTTCAGTTGTTCCTGACTTTATACCATAATATAATGTGGGGGGGTTTATATCATAGCAGTTTTTACTTTATGCTATATACAGTTACAAATTAATACCTAATTCAGCATTCAGTATACTGCCCTAATTCCTGACTGTCTGTGATGGATACAGTGCTAAAGCCTCCACTAAAACCAGCTATAAATAGCAACTCACAAAGCATCATTATCTAATTTCAGTCATGTTTCTAAATGCTAGAAGTATCAGGTTTAAAAATAGCTTTAAGATGCATACATTTCTACAGAAAACCATTCTAGAGAATGAAAATAAGTATTTCTAGTAAGATTTCTTCTAAGAGTTAAAATTTATCAGATGGTTTATGTCTGCAAGTGCAGCACATCTGCACCTGCTACAGGCAGTATTATGGGGATACTCAGTAAAATGGAAATGTCATCTGTTGTCTGAATAGTAGCAAGCTCCAACCTCTGAATCTCTGAATAAATATTAAATATTTTTATACTACCTGATTTCTCTGTATAAAACCTGTGGCTACCATAGACTAAAACATATAATAGCAAAATATTTCTCTGGGTTGGATATAAAGTGTTTCTATTTCCATTAAGCCTATTTTTAAATAGCAATAAAACATTTACAGAAAATGAAAACCAGTATTTTCTTATTTGTTATCCATACACAAATCATTGGCAACAGATTAACTCCTAGCGAAAAACCTGGGAAAGCTTTCAAAGTGTTAAAAATGCAAAACTATTGAAGCTCAGACAAACACTGACAGAGCTTTTGTGTCACTTTTGCACAGGATGTCAGTATGAAGCATTTAATCCCCACTTTTGATAACTGAGCTGGCTTCTGGTAGAAACACCTGAGAATGCTATCAGATGTCTAGACAAGCTGTAGTTCAGCTGTATGCACAAGTTTTTCCATTACTTTAAGCTTCAAAACACTTACAGTTTTATTCGTATCTATCCAGTTTATAGGTGTTTAAATTTTTGATAACTATATAGTGATAAAAATTACTTTTTTCATGTTTAAGTTCCATACATATTCCTTTCCTACTATTTTTTTCTTTAATAATTTCAGTTTTCTTTAATGATCTTGAAAAAGCAATGTAATGCTCTGTATTTTAGACTTCTTATATGCAAGATGTAGATAAGTACATTCATCTTTTAAAGAATGTTAGGATCTGCAGATGCAAAATTTTTTAAATAAATAGATCATTCTCGCATAAAATCTTGGAATTTTGAGTCTGCAGCAGCCAGCTGAGTCATAAACTCTCTTTTATTTTGTGTGTATACAAAAATAGAGAAGGAAACACCCTCTCAAGTTCTGCAAAGTATCACCAGAAAAAAGAAATCTCTATGACTCTAGAACGGAATCTGAAAAGAACAATTTACCTATAAAACTGTATTGAAAAATAAAACAAGTCTCATACCTTACAAACAAAAAGATTCAGATTCAGCAATTTGTTTTTCCACCTTCTTGTCACAAGTGCAGTTTTCAGGTACATTTGATGTGGTAGAAATGCCACAGTCTCAGGCTACATGCCAAATTACAAAGGCAGATGAAAAAGCAGAATTGAAAGTACAAGAATGATAATGAGGCATTTAGTTTCTTGATTAGATTTTGCTTCTAGAAAAGCACTTCTGCTCAGGTAAAGGCCGGGTTCATTTTGGCATTAGCACATACTATGTACACACAAGTCAGCAGCATGACAAGTTATTTTGGTTAAGAAAATTCTAAATAGCATCTGCAAGGATCTGCCAGTCATAATATCCTGGGTTTTTCTCTTGCATCTCAGAAAGGATCCACAGCTGGGTTTGTCTCACACAGTGTTGCTTATGAGCACACAACGATAACTAAACTTGAACTGAGTCCCCGCTGGGGAGGTTTGAACTCCAAGTCCCACCACAAAAGCCAACATCCCTGGCAGTGCTGGCAAATCCATAAGGGTCACCTCCTCCATGAGCAGCACATCTAACATTTATGCTGCCAGCTCTTGTGGGGACCTACGATTACAAGACTTGCTTTTCCCAAAAAAGTCACTTCTGCAAGTGAATTTTCTTGCTCAAACCCCATGAAAGGCCATTGACCCCTCTGCCTCCCTTCCCTGTACATCAGTCCCATACGGATATGCCCTGAGTATACGTAGTTTTCCATCTCTTTATTCCTCATGGGGAAAAATATAATATGACCACACTAACAAACGTGTTCTGCAGGCTTTCTTCTCCTACTTACTGGAAGGAAAAATTATGTCATTTCTTAGATATTTGGGAGGCACTAGAGAATACAGTGATACATAGGCATTCCTCTGGAATTATAATATCTACTCATAGCGTTGTGACAGAACTATGGCCTTTCTCTGAACTAATAAATTAGTGGTAACTACAATGCTTATTAAGCCTACCCTTTATATTTTTAACTAACAAATGCAGCAGAAAATTTTTGCATCCTGAAAACTTAGGACCTGGCTTCTCAGTTTCCCTGCACTGCTACTGCACTCCCATGGTTCCATTACACACAGATTTACAAAACCAGTCTATTTTCAATAGATTCAGTTTAGCAGCCACGAATAACCATGAAAAACAATAAAATAAACAATAAAGAAATTAATAGGGGGAACAGATGCCAATCATGACATTGTCCTGTACTGCATTTAATCCCCATTAATATGAAGTCCTTGTGCTTAAAATAAATCTTCAACATACATCTCTCAATGCTTCAAGGTAAAAATTAGAGTGATTTGTTAGCAAAACAAAGAATGTCTGTGGGTTCCAGAGGAGGTCAGCATCAGGTTTCACTCTTGACACAGTATTTTATATTCTGTATAATCCCCAGTCTGAAATTTTGCAGTTTAGATGCACTTTGTGTGTATTCAGTCTCTTTACATAACTGTGCAGTGGCATTTCTGAGAGTGGATATAGTTCCTGTAGTCGGCAAGCTGCTTCAGGTACAAGTTTGAAGGCCATCGGTGCGTCTCTACAAAATTGCGCTCTTCCACTAGAAAAAGAAATTAAGGAATTAAATGTAATGTATAGACACAGAGCAAAAAGGCTGCAACAAGTCTTTTAAAATAGATTTTAAAACATTGAATATATAAATACAACTACAAAAGTAAAGATGTGTGCTGCCTGTTTTGCATTGACCTCTTCTATGGCATAGATGTAAGAGTTACCACACCATGTTTCCTTGTTATTAAGTTCATAATAAACAAGTTTGTTTAAAAAGATGATTACAATACTCATTAAGGAGAGCAGAGAGATATTCCTAAAGATGAGTATTCTTTATCCCTAGAGGACAGCCATATGTGGTAAGCAAGGATTTTTCTATCCTGCAGAACTATAAAGCAGGGTATATCAATTCCTGTGCCAGTAGTTTGACTCAAGATCTTTACAAAAAGCAAGGGGAGGAGTGCAACTAAGAATTCAGCATGATGTTAATCTCCTATAGCATGTGGTTTTTATCCCTGACAAAGTTGTATAAGAGTCTTTTAGTTGTATTATTTAGATGAATCCCCTCTGCTTTTGCAGAAAGATGCATTTTCATCCCCCTAACTCCAGCTATTCCAGAGTCAGCCTGCAGCCATGGTTCCTTGAGGGCCCCAGACCAAGGCACAGCAGAGAGGCCTGGGGAGCCTGAGGGCAGGCAAACTGCACTCACACTGGGCACAAGGCAGGGCTTCATTCTTCAGGGGAATGTCCTGATAATCAAATCTGATTTCCTCCACGGCAAGGTAACCCACCTAGCTGATCAAGGGAAGACAGCTGATGTAATGTTTTTGGATGTCAGTAAAGATTTTGATACTGTTTCTCACAGGATCCTTCTTGACAATATGTCCAGCCCACAGCTGGATAAACACATCCTCTGAGGGTGAGCAGGTGGCTCACAGGTCACGCAGGAAGGGTGACAGTGACTGGGATGGCATCACACGAGTGACTGTCACTAGCAGGGCTCCAAAGGCCTCCATCCTTGGGCCTGTGCTCTTCAACACCTTCATAAACGACCTGGATGGATGACTGGAAGGGACACTGAGCAAGTTTGCAGATGCTACAAATCCGGGAGGAGCTGTTGACTTCCTCAGAGGCAGGGAGGCCCTGCAGATACGCCTCAATGAATTAGGAGACTGGGTGATCACCAGCCATAGGAAGTTCAAAAAGGGAAAGCGCTTGACTCTGCACCTGGGATGGGCCAGCCCTGAGTGTATGGACAGACTGAGGAATGAGATGCTGGAAAGCAGTGCCCTAGAAAGGGATCTGAGGGTCCTGGTCAATGGCATGTTGAACATGAGACAGCAGCGCCCCAGCAGCCAGGAGGGACATCCAGGAGGGACATCCCTGTTGTGAGGGGCACCAGGCTAACACAGCCAGACAGGCAAGGCAGGGGATTTTTCTCCTCTGTTGTCCACTGGGATGGCACCGCCTCAAGCCCTGGGCCAGATTGGGGCACTACGGCATAAGAATGATATTAAATTATGAGAGAGTGTCCAAATGAGGGCAGTAAAGGGCCTTGAGGGAAAGCCGTGTGAGGAGCGTCTGAGGGCATTTGGTCTGTTCAGCCTGGAGGAGACTGAAGGGAGATCTCATTGAGCTCTGCAACTTCCTCGTGAGGGGAAGAGAAGGGGCAGACACTGATCTCTTCTCTGTGGTGACCAGTGACAGCATCGAAGGGTATGGTCTGAAGTTGTGTCGGGGGAGGTTTAGGCTGGATTAGAAAAAAGTTCTTCCCCCAGTGTGTGTTTGGGCACTGTAACAGGCTCCCCAGGGCAGCGGTCACAGCACCAGCCTGACAGAGTTCATGGAGCTTTTGGACACAACTCTCATGGTCGGACTCTTGGGGTTCTGTGCAGGGCCAGGAGTTGCACTCAGTGATCCTCGTGTGTTCTTCCAACTCAGATGATTCTGTGATTCTGTGAAGGTCTCAGGTCTTGTAAAGCCCTTGGAGAGCCACAGCCTGCTGCTGTGTTGGTGTCCTGAACCTCGAGGTGATGAGGTATCATAGGTCAAGGAGATGTCTCCAGGTCAAAGAGATGCACCCCTCATCAGGGTGAAGAAAAATCACACAGACAATGAGCAAAACTTTCTAGTTACGCCACTGGAAGCAAATACAAATGCTTGGGAACATAAATATCAGTTCCCTGGAAGAAGCTGGATTTATTTACTTGAATAGACCATAGTTTTTTCATTTCATGAGATCTGCTGAAGTGTACTCTAAGAATCTTACTATCTTGAAGGAAAACCCCAGCATTTGAAGAAGTATAAAAAATGACCCATTCTGGAATATCCTAAAGAAACCTAATTATTTTCTCATGCAAAAATGGTATTGTCCAGAGCATCACTTTTAATCTTAGCAAAACAGAAGAACATTTGTGTCTTCAAAAGGAACAGAAAAATACCTGAAAGTTCTTGAAATTCTGGCTTTTGACTGAAGATGAGGTAGTTAGTGGCAATAAAATGAAGAAGCCAAGTTGAAAGGCAATCAGAATTGTGAAACTGTGGGAAGAAAGGAAAGACAAAAAAACACTTAATGGTATCACATCTAAAACATAACCACATCTCACATGTCAAAATATTTCAGGCTTCCACTGTCAAGCAATTTACTAAATAAAGTTTTGACTGTGGAAGGTAATGAAGGAAAAGTCACTTACTATAAATAATGTAAACAGGTGAACATCCAAGAACAAATTACAAAAGTCCCTCTCACAGAGGCAAAAAAAAAACCCCTGAGAAATCATGAATCTTGGAAATTTTGTCATCTGCACAGAGGCAGAGCTTCCCAGAAATGGAGGGAAGGAATGTGGCTTGTTGGTTTTGTGGTCTCCTCTTTCTGCAGAAAATCCTATTTGATTAAGGCAATATCCTGCAATCTAGTTCGTATTTTCCTCTTCTGTTTTCCAACCCTGCCTTTATTCTCTCTCTTTTCTTTTCATGCTTTTTATGCATTTCTCTCAATATTCTATCCAGTTGGAACTCTTTTGTCACCTGCATACCACATAATTTTCTTTTTCGACTAAGAGAGGAATGAGTACATCTTTACTTACCTGAAACACATCTTTTCTGGCAGAAGCTGTAGTTAAGCTGAATTACTGCAGTGAGTCCATGATAAAGGAAAGTGCACAGATGAGGGTATGGCTAGAGGGTCTGGAGGCCAAGTCTTATGGGGAGTAGCTGGAGGAGGTAGGGTATTTTATCCTGGAAAAAAAGGAGGCTCTGGGGGACCTTATTACTCTCTACAACTCCCTGAAAGGAGGTTGTGAACAGGTGGATGTCTGTCTCTGCTCCCAGACAACAAGTGACAGGACAAGCAGAGATGGCCTCAGGTTGTGCAGGGAGGTTTAGGTTGAATAGTAGGAAAAATTTCTTTGTGGCAAGGGTTGTCAAGCTCTGGAGCAGCCTGTCCTGGGTACAGTGGTAGAGGCAATTCTATGCTTCTGTGACTGCACATTCTGCAATTAAAGGCTGAAGGACTTCTTCTGGCCAGCTTTGTGTCACCAGTTATCCCTAATAAACAGATTTTATACCAACATGTTTCCTTGAGAACAGAAATTGCTGTTAAGATCTTAAAAATCTTAAAAATCAAACAACTTAATAAAGTCAACATATAACATATAAACTCTTTTGATACATACAATAAGTACCTTAGCTTTTTTGAGCAGGCTGACAATACTGAGGCTTGTGGAAGCCAGTTCCCTGCTAGGCATGCTCTGGAGCTGCGTGATGATGTAAAGTTCACAAATGTGCTGAAGTCTCATTACTTGGTACATCTCTGCACAGATCAGCAGAGACATGGCTTGGAGAATACTGGCTAAAAATAAGAAGACAGAAGTTGAATGTGCTTTACCTTTTTGACAAGATGATCAAAGCTACTTTCCACCAAGTCATTTTTAAAATACCTAACAACATACACAAAATCTGACTGCTGTGATCACCTTGTTTTATTTTTCATTACTATAAATGTATGTTTGCTGTATCACCTGATTTTCCCAGATAAGCTATTCAATTAAGAAGAAAAAGGTTTTTAGAACTTTTTGGCAGATAGGCATAAAGAATTGCTGTCAATATCCTAGAAGATCATGAGTCAAGTGCTACTGATCAATTTAGAGTAAGTAATTATTAATAAGGAGATTTAGCTTTCTAAGTTCTCTTTCAAAAAAGCACTTTTATGATACAAGAAAATATAGCCAAAATTACAAAGGCAAAAAAAGAACAACCTTTTTTTCAAATATAGCACGGTAATTGCATATTTAAACTGATAAACAAGGAAATGTTAGGTGGAGTGAAAAGAGAAACATGGAAAATATAAGAATAAGGTAGAATAATTATTTCAAAAGAAAACAAAAGCAAAAATACATAACACAACATCATTTATTCATTATATCAAGGAAAAATTAGCTGCATTTAAATAATGTTTTAGATTTAGGATGCAGATTTTCTTCTCATAAAAAAAAAGATAAAGGTTGAGACATAAAGAATATTTTAGCTCAATTTTTTTTGCTAAACACTCTGGTCGACACATTTTTCTATGTTTACATACACATAAGATAACTATGTGTATAAATAAGATATTCCTGCAATTTAACCTTGTTTATATTAAACTTAGCTATGTACGTGTTCAAGAAATGACAACTTTTACATAAAACACAGAATCAAGACTAGAAAGCAATATTACTGTAATGGAAAAAGAAAATTCCAAATATTATAATGGATCAAAAATTAAATTGTGACTTCTTTGAACCTTGTTATGTAAGCACAAAGCAAATACATAATTTTATTAGAAATATTTCTTCTACCTATAGCTGATTTTACTTGAATAGGTCAGATTTCTTTTTTTATTGCACGACACAAAAGAGTTCTCTTTCTTGAGACATTGTACATTCAAATATTGACATTTTTCAATTAAATGGATACTGCTACATTACTGTCTATCAATGCCCCATTGTGGAAAAATGAGTCACCAGTCTAAAACTCTATTTTACAGCTTTCTTACCTGGGCAGCAGGAGTCAGTGTAAAGGTACTCTAGGAAGGAGAGGAAAGTGTCTTTGGAAACCCCATACACTGGAACCAGAACACTCTTTGCTTCCAGGTAATTACCATTAAACATAGCTGCCATAACCTCGCAGCGGGCCACCAAAACTGCCCTGTGGGCTGGGACAGTTGCACCTGCAGGATGCAAGCAAAAATAAATATACAGTGACTTTATATAGCACAGAAAGATATTAATTTTAAAGCTCACGTCTTTTTAGGTCTTCACTTCACTGAACGTGATTGAGGTGTTGAATGCTGTCAATAAGTAACAACATACTCACTGCATACCAGTTAAGATGAATAATGAATAGAAAAATAAAGCAAAATCAACAAACAAAAAATTACTAAGCCAAAATGAAATTGACTAAACCAACGGAGAGCATCCAAAATAGAATAAATCTGTTCACACTAACTGAACCTCCAGCCCATTGGATAAATATGCGGTTCTATTAATTGTTATGCAAATGGTTAATGGTTGGACTTGATGATCTTTGGGGTATTTTCCAACCTGAATGATTCTATGTTGAGTCATTTGTGTTCACCAGGAACCATACTGGCAATTAATACTTGTATCAGAATAATCACACAAAGCAGAGAAAGGCAAATTTTTCCAGATGAAATTCCATTAAGTCCAGTAAGTAAGTATAAATTTAACTGGATTAAATATTGTGCCAAGGTGAATTTCCTGAATGGTTGTCTTATGAAAAAAACACTGATGATTTTCTACTGTTTGAAAGTGAATCCTTTGCTTTACTACAGCATTTGGAGAGTCCAACAGCCGAGGGTGGTAGAGGCCTGTCACGCTGCAGAGTCCAGCTGGACTGAGCAGTCCAGTTCTATGTGCAAGGAAGAGCCAAGCAAGTGCCAGTCAGGACAGCAATCGAAACCAAAATGAGCATTTAGAGTTGGATGTAAATGTGTTAGTCAAAAATATAATAAACAGATCAACTGACATGCAAGCTAGATATACTGTATATACTTAAAAAGAAGTTGCTGTTTTAATTATGTCTTTAACCACAGCATGGGCACCTGATTAATTCTTCGTAGTCTTCCAGCATTTTTTATCTTTTGTTCTGTTTCTACCCCCTGTACTTCTACTTCCAAAATGTCTAAGCTGCACACATGTTCTGTATGTGTTTGTGAATGAACATTTATCTACTAATTAAGAAGTTCAGTCATGTCCTGTGTCTACACAGATATAAAGGGCTCCAATTCTTCCCGCTTCCCATACTTCTGTAAGCTAGAAAGCTCAAAGCAATGCTGAGTATCCAAGGAATTGCTCAGAAACTTACAAATTTGTTTGTCTGGTTAAGATTAAGGCCTTCCGTTTCTCTGAGTAGTTATTTAATTTTGGTACAGTTATTATGATTGATGTGTTAGAGAAAAAAATTTGGAAGATGTGTCAAGTATTAGGAAAAAGAGTTCACATTTTATTAGCACATAAGCATGCTTTTTAAAAATACTTGTCAACCCATTCAGGGATTTGAGTTTTATTTCTGTAAAATATACAGTGTTGTTTCATTAGCTTCCCACAAAGGCTCTCAGGAGTGGGATGCTGAGCTGAATTGTTAATGTCATTGAGCTCAACATCAGTATTTATCTCTCTTTTCCAAAGATATTTTTGTGAGGTTTTTTTCTGTGTATTAAACAGAACATCTAAAAGAGGTTGCTTGTCCTTCTGTGCTTATGCTTGAGGAGTTAATGCTTCATATTTGTCCCTGAGATTTACATTTGAAAATAATTAAACTGCAATCTAATTCTAGAAGGCCATTTCTGCATGAAGGGTGAGTATGGAGAAATTGAGAATAATGTTAGCTTTTAAAAACCATCTCATTCGTATTCTTACAAAAGCATGTAACATGTTTCTCCCACCTCATCTTTTATTGTAAAGATGAAAATTTCCAGACAAAAAGTGAATCCTGACACTGCAGTACAGCAGGCAGTAAAATGTGGTGGGTGTCAGTGGCACCAGATCTGCAGGTCACCAAACCCTGGTGGCAAGGACAGCAAAGCCAGTCCATGTCAGCTTCTGGGGGGACAAGACCGGTGCCTCCACAGCCAGCACCCACCTGAGATGGACAGGGGGATATTGGCCAGGAGTCAATAACCACCATCTCTGGTCTTTCCACTGAGGGCAACAAGCATAGAGGTGAAGCCCATGCCTCTCCAAAGTGTGATGTTGGGCAGAGCCCTTGAGTATGTTCTAGTGCTTGTGAAGCTGGGAACATGAGTGAGATTAAAATCAAATCAAATCAAATCAAATCAAATCAAATCATAGCAAATAAACCAAAGAAAAACAAAACAAAAGGATGCAAAACAAAATGGAGTAAATGAAAAAAAATAATGTCAGTCAGGGAGGCACAGCATGCCATGACAGGTAGAGGGAAGTCCTATAGGCTCAGCCCAGACAAACCATGCTTGGCGTGGACACTGCTACAGAGCTTCCACAGGGACAAGCTTTCCCTGCTTTCCACAGTGACAGCAAAGCGCTCACATTTCCTTAGTTTTGATGTCATGGAACATGGTTACCTCTATGTCCCACATTCCTGATGAGGGGAAAAAGGATAAAGCCCAGAGGCCAGGGGAGCAGAGGTACCATACCTTGTATTTTGAAGATTACATCAGCCAGGACAGGTGTGTTAAAGAACAGCCTGAGAGAAGTATTATAGAGCCGTTTTATCTGGTGAGACCTGCAGTCCTTTACAGTGTTTAACTGAAAAATAAATTAGTAATAAGGCAGTGTCACGTGTGGCTGCCCACAGAACTAAGTATTATGGGACATCGCTTATATCCGAAAATAAACAACAGCCTCTCGCATGTGCATTCCTCTGCAATCACCTTTTATCTTCCAATTTCCTATTCCCTACTGTGCAGCAGCTCTGAGGGGTCTCTTGTCCCCCACAGTCACACCTCAGCTCCAGCCTTGGTATTCTTGACCTTTGATGAAACTCTCCCATCCAGTCCCTGCAGGCAAGTTGGGCTTCATCTGAGTTTTTTGGAGTCCAAACTTTTTCACACATTCCCTGTCCTGACCCAAAGCTGCAGCAAACGAGGTTTGAGTGCTCTGGGGGGAGCAGGAGTGGGATACACATCCACCCCCAGCACGAAGCTGTGTACAGAGGCAAGGCAGCTGAAAGTTCTGTGTTTCTTAACACTGCCCTGGAATTGTCTCCAGAGAGGCAGGGGGAGCTCACAGGCTGGAGCACGGACTCCCCTTACAATAACCCTGTAGTGTCAAGGCCCTCCAAAACCCAGTGTTCCCAGTTAGTTTTCCATTTTGGTTTTCTTACTTTAAAAATGTAATCTAAAGGTGCCGAAAGGAACAACATCAAAATCACATTGCTAGATTGTGACAAGTGAAGTTCAGATAATGCTGAATTTATGGTTAAAATCTTATATTTGTAAATTTTTTAGTTTTGCTAAGAAAAGAAGAATTCCTTTGTTTTGGCCTCCAAAGAAAAATGCTTATCTGGGAAATAAGAGTACCCTGAAGGCATAAAAAAAGAATAAAAGAAATGATAACAGCTCAGGTTCACTATCTTAAAAGTCTTCAGGCTCTCCAAATCCAAACCTCTAAAAGTTTTAGCTCTGGGCACTAAGGGCTGGTAAGACTAAGACAGAGCAGTCAGAAGCTGAAAACAGCTCAGTAACTTTTGATCTTTATACTGTGTTGTTCCAAGAGAATCAGAGAGGTCTTCCCATCTAAATCAAAAGAAATCATTAAAGCAAATTTCTATATTGTCAGGGAAAGTATAAGCTACACAAGCAAATGTCTGTAAAAACTAATTCAATATTAAAACAAATTCTACATTGTAACGTTTTATTAACTTGATTATATGATAGAAGTTACATTTTTCTGTGAAGTCTTCTACTGAATGAAATATATTGAGTTATAGACAGCTTCCCACATCACAACATTTATATGAGAATCCACCCCTCTGGATCTCCTGCAGAAGCCCGACTTTTGGCATACGTTCAGAAGCAAATCTTTCCTGGGCAGCCTCTATTACATGGGAATTAGCAACCCACAATCATATTGCCAGACAGTGTTCAAAGCTGTGAATACAAGTAATCCTTTTAGAATACCTGCTTGTGTGATTTTTACCAATTACATTAATTCTGCCTGTTGCATCAGGATCTCTGTGTACGTGCCTGCAAACAACCCACTGAAAGCATGAAAAAGTACAGGCTGCGTAAGCCAAAGTGACTTTAAAACAAAGACTAAAAAGAAAACATTGCCTGCAAAACAGTTTCACAAGAACTTAAGGAACTAATGGTGACCCAAGGGAGTTAGATGTACCTTCCCTGGAGTTTTCAGGATGCATTTAACTTTTTCAAGCACATGTTCTGTTTTATCTGGATCCTTCAACTTCCTTTTTATATCCTCTTCTAATTGTTCCCACTGGAAAGCACCTGTCACAAAACCAGGGGGAGACAGATTATAAATCAGCAAGGCACAGGTCTCAGCAGGCAGAGAAAAGATGACATCAATGCCAAACACATCCTGCAGAAATGGTAGGGGGGTTGTACAGAAATCAGTCAGATCTTTGCTTTTAGGAAGGGCAAGATGCAATTTTTGCATATCAGATTTCCACGGTACTTCTTAAAGTGCAACCAAGTACCAACAGACTGGAGCATTTCACTTGCTTTCACGCTCAATCTATGAATTCCTCTTGGTTCAGTCACTACATATTGCAAGTAGAGATTCAGGAAAAAAAAATCCTTCATGTTTCAATATTTGTGCAGGCACCATCTGTGAAGACACTTCAAAAATGTGGTACCTGTGGACATGGTCTAAGTGGTGGGCTTGACAGTGGTAGGTTAGTGGTTGGACTTGATCATTTTAGAGGTCTTTTCCAGTCCAAATTATTAAATTTTTCTATTAATTTAAAATGCCATATTTATCCATCACCGACTGAAAATTCTGTTTTAATTCCCTCTCCTTGTCTCCAATAAATAAGAACAACAACAAAAAAAAAACCCATTTACAGTGAAAAACTTCCTTATCAGTTCTTTATGTTTGTCACCATTTTGGAAAGAACTGCCTTTTATGTACAAACTCCAAGTGAAAGATGAAAGATTTGGTGACAGGTTGAAAAATACTTGATAAAGAATAAACAGGCCTTGGCTACCACCAGAAAAAAAAAAATCCCAAATCTTTCTCTTGATGATTTCTAAGCAATATCTGTAAAGTTAAAAAAATATCAGTGCCATTTTAATAGCTGGCATTAGGTAGGTGAAGTCACAGTCTGTACAAACAAGTAGCAAAACTCATGCAGCACGTCAGAGGTCCCCACACTCCAATCACTGTTTTCTCTTCAGCAGCACCATACTCAGAATAAAAATTACTTGAGTTTTCTAAAGTTAACTCTGCATTCCTACCCTTGTGTTTAGAACATACAACCATTCACAGTATTTTAAAAGCCTAGGATCTGAAACTGACTCAAACTCCAAATTGTTTCTGGCAAAATTTTGAATGTTATTGATGTTAGCTTATGGACTAATTTAATTTAGGCCCATTAGATCTGGAATGACAACTAATTTAATATTTGTTAAATCTAGGTGATGGTCTTTTTTAATTGTCCATAATAATCACAAGGGATAAAATAGGTGTGGAAACATGGTGAGACATCATCTCGCAACAGCAAAGCCATGCTCCTCAGGTTGATGCACATATTCCTTCATGAGAGAATAGGAAATGAGTAGCCCGATCTGTTCCCAGCAGGTACCTGAATAAATGAAGTGGAGGATATCTGGGAGACAAGAGCAGAAGACAGAATCCTTCACCACCACTCTGACTGGCGAGACACAGGGTGGGACCCCATGGGGGGACAAGGGGAAGGTGTCCCCCTCCTGCACCACAAAGAGGCTCTGTGCCAGCTGCACGGTGGAGGCGTCCTGGGCGTCAGACGGGCTCTTCACCCCAAACAGCAGCATGAAGAGGTGGCTGACAGAGCAGAGGACGATCTTGTGAGCCTCCACTGCCGCGCTGAGGTCCTCGGGGTAGAAGGCCACATCTGCACACTGGCAGCAGCAGAGCAGGTTGTGCAGGTCTGCGTTGTAGTGCGAAGCTTCGCCCTTCAGGATCGGCATCTTTTCTGCAAAAGAAATCAGGCTGTACAACTTTGGCAAGTGCTAACCACAGGACAGCTGACCTTATCAAACAAAGGGCAAATTTTAAAAGAGGCATTCAATAAGGGTATTTCTTATATGCTGTTTGAATATCTTGAGTAAAATACTCTAAAAATGGAAATACCTAGAACAGTAAATAAGTTAGGAAATCCTTTTATAATAAGTGTCTGTCCTTTCGTGAACCCTCTATAGAACGTTTCACTGTAAAGAAGCCTTGACTGTGTATCCCAAATCTAAGAGGTCTGAGGAAATTTTTAGAATATGCAAGAGACAGCTACAGATTTAGAGGTAACTACTTGTCAATAATTTTTTACTGAACAAATGCATCAGATGCTCAGAAATCACATAAAGGTGCATACTTCTCTCCCTTGCTTTATCTGCAGCAAATAAAACATTACTTGATGATACTGTAGAATAATAATCCATGCTCTAACACCTTTCTGTTGTAACCTGTCTGTTAGGCTTTTATGTAAAGCTTTTATCAATTCATGTTTTCATTATTTAATAAGTCCACCAGAAAACCACTCCTATTAGTCATATATAAAATAAACTAGAAATCCATTGCAATGTTACATATTGCCATACAATTCTCCCCAAGTTAATTAAACCACCACTAAAGATGATGCAACATAACCAGAATAGCTGACAATAGATAGCGCAGCTTATAGCAACAGTTGTTAGTAAAAACTTTAGTAAAAAATACTAATTGTGCAAAGAAAGTGACACACGAAAAGAAGCATACTAGAGACAGACATCAGTGAGCACCTGGCTGTTCAAGCTGAGGTGGTTGGACTCGATGGCACTTCTGCGTCTTTTTCCTTTTCTTCATTTTTTCAGATGACTTCTGATTCAAACTTTGGATCATAAAATATTCCAGCTAGAACAAGAAATATATTTTTTAAAAACCCCTTTTTATTTAATAACACTCTAGACATCAAATTAACAGGTATAACAGGTTCTGTATGCAAGGCTAAAGCTGTTGACACTGTTACCATTCATCCAGGAGAGTCCCAAAACTCCTTTACGAGAGGATAGAACTAGCACAATTTACAAGACTATTTATTCAAATGACTGTGGTTAATTCTTGTATATTTAATCTTCCTAGAATTGACAGGCACAATGATATTCAGTTTATCCACCTCTTTCAGGATGCTAATTGTATCTTGTGGAATCATTCATCTGGGTGTTGTCCAGCAAGATAAAAGGACAGGAATACAAATGAAAAACCTCCTGCAGTGTGTCATAGGGCTTTCCTAAACCTTCCTACTTAAACCAGAGCAAACTTGGCACAGCTAATTCGGACACATCATAGAATCATAGAGTCCTACAATGGTTTGGCTTGCAAAGTACCGTGAAGACCATAGAGTTCCAATCCCTCTGCCATGGGCAGGGGATGCTTTCCACTAGACCAGGTTGCTCCAAGCCCCCATCTAACCCAGCCAAGAACACTTTCAAGGATGGGGCACTCAGAGCTTCCCTGACCATTCTGTTCCAGTGTCTGACCACCCTCACAGGGGAGAATTTCTTTCTAATACCTAACCTCAATCTTGATCGGTGGAAACTTTCACTTGGTGGAAGGGCCCATGGTGTACTTCCCCTGGGTCTCTGAAGCCTTCACATCAGTCATGCACTTCCTGCATGTTCCACCCTGCTTCTAAACCAGCAGATTCTCACTCACCACTCCTCCAAAGTATTTCTGTATGTAGAAGTCATTAAGAGTGTGCAGTTCAAGGTAAGTGGCTCCGAGTTCCTTTGCAAGCTGAACTCCCTCAGAAGTTGTGACGCAGCTCCTTCTGTCTGAAGTGCAAAGGGGACAGGTGCAAGGCACTCCTGGGGTAAAAAGTGACGGAAAAAAAGCCATTTTGGCCAAATAATGCAGAATTCTTAGATTCCTAAATAACTGTAAAGATATCTTACTTAAAGGAGAACAAAGAGGGAAATGTAAAAAACATAGTAATTTTATAGTAAGAAATCTGTAATTACAGAAAAAAACCACAATTTCTTATTAATCAATTAAAAATAGTAGTCACTCTACAAACCATGGTACACATTACGTTAACATCACTTTATTGGTTTTTTTTAAGGTAGAAAAGTCCAACCAGACTTCTGGACACCAGGTTTGGCTTTGGCTCAACACCTTTGCATGCCCAGGTCTTGTACTAGCCTGCAGGTGTTATCATTCACGAATGTCACCCTTAAACCTGTTGAATTATTGTGGTCTGTCCATGCAGGAAGCACACGCAGTAATGAAAGAAAAAAATTTCCACTCCAGACCAATCCTTGATGGGCATGTACATACTGCAGGAACTGATTCATTTACACATATTTCACATATATTTCTAAAAAACAAGATAGGTACTTCTAAGATTATGCCATTTAAATGTTTTAAATCTTTTAGCCAGACAGGGTCAGCTTCACTTAATGACAGTAAGAACTTGCCAGCCATGGATGTACTTTCAAATGTGCAGTGAATGCTCCATGTTAGTGCCCTCTGCCTAGACCTATGGATAAAGTAATAAAACAGCTTTTTCTTTTTTTTTTTTTTAATCATTTGTTTTGGCAGCAACATTTACCACTACAGAGGATTAAGATCTTAGTAATCTGTATGAGCAAACTGCTGTGTTCACAAATGCCTCCTAGAAACAAAAGAGTTCTGTGTGTGCACAGCAGTTTGCCCTGACAGGTCCCAGGGTAAACCCAGAGGTCCTGCCTGATGTCTCCTACGGCCACATTATTTAGGGAGGAAGGCAGACAAAAACTAAGTGGAAAAGAAAAAAAAGCCACTAGGGGAGTCACTCCGTTTGGTGATAGATATCCTGTGCTTCAATCCGAAGTGTAAGAAAAGGCTTGGAGAAGACAAGAAATTTACCAAGACCTTGCCTTTAGAATGGGAGATTTACTACTCCTGTATAAATCACAGTATAAAAGCTTTTAGTCATGATCAGTGAATTACTAAATGGAAGAAAATAAATATTTAACTGTTATGGAGCTCTTTAACTGTCCTTTATCAGTCACTGA
Organism: Eopsaltria australis; assembly: GCA_034509425.1. Classification (NCBI taxonomy): domain Eukaryota; kingdom Metazoa; phylum Chordata; class Aves; order Passeriformes; family Petroicidae; genus Eopsaltria; species Eopsaltria australis. The sequence goes on along the minus strand of JAVTVJ010000837.1, from coordinate 383,011 downwards.
GCTAAAACATTTATAAGTAGACCCTGGCAACACTGAGTATTCCATCCACAGAAGATATACTCTGTATTGATGAATATTTCTGTGAACATTACAAAATAAATGTTTACATCTACACCCATCATGTCTCTTACTCATTAAAAGGAGGGATGCTCAAAAACACCTGTTTTAGTAAAGTGTCAAGAAGTAAAAGACAAGCCAGGCTTGTGTTTTTCATTCATTGCTTTAGGAAAAAAAATCCCAGAGAATTTCAAGGCCTTTCCCACACACAATCTGGTGTTTGCAGACTACTGGATATAATTTTAATCTCATAAACTAGAGATACTTTATGCCCAAATGTTAAGTCCAAATTTCTGGATTCAATCCTCATGTGTGATGGCTCCACAAGAAGAGTCATTGCAGAGGTCAAAGAAGGATAGGTTGCCTTTCATCACTGGGGTTAATTAAGCACAATGTTCTTTCCAGTACATCAGTCTAGAGAGCCAAAATACATGTGCATATTACTGTCATCCTGACAGACTAATTGTTTCTGTTAGCAACTTGGAAAAACAACCAGCTTCTACTGAAATTACACTATACCAAACTTCCAAATGAGATTTTATCTGTTGTTACAGGAGGCTGGATACATACCGTTTTTTCTTGCACCAATAGCAGATATTATTACTGGAACTGAGCAGTGGTGTAGTGCTTTTTTCACCATTGGCACGTAGCTGTCCTTTAGTTCTTGAAATGAAGTCTTGTCATTGACAGAGTATTTAATCACAACAATATCAGCTCCTCCAATGAGCCTGCAGGAAGTATACCAGTCACTGTCAAATATACCCTAAAAAGAAAAAAACACTAATCAAGAATTTACTGTCTATATTAAAAAAAAATTAAATATTTAATAGTCTTAATGCAAAACTTTACGTAAGTGTTTTTGTCTGATTAGATCTTATTTGAAGATATGCAACAATGAGCAGACTTCCGGCTTTGTAGTTTCCTTGTTTGGAGAGCAAGCTACTTGTCATAATAAATCATAAATATTTTCCATGAATTTAGGAATTCTGCAAGAAGAATTAAAAATAGGATTTATCTGGGAATAGTCTTTTCAGGAAGAAACTTCAGTGGTTTAATTACTTAACTTTAAATGTTTTCTTTAAGGAAATAAAAGCACCTTCAGTGGCAGAGGTTTTCAGCAATTCACACAAAAACTTTATTAATCACACAATTTTAGGGAAAGGGTTACACAGAACTATCCTATGCAACTATGAACTGTTAAATACAAACTTAATAATTCAGTGTGATTTTTATCTGCTTCACAAGAGCTTCCACTTAGCTTTACCAGGTGTTAATGTCTTCAGGATAAGGACTTCAATCACATGCCTAAACTTTCTTTTTCAATTTCACATCCAAATTTTCGTTGCTCTGTGCTGAGGGCTTAACCTCTAAAATGGTTTGATATACTGATAGTTTTCAACTGTGCTGTATCCACATGCAATATACAGTTATTACTTGTGTATATGTCATAGAACTGTGATTCCACAATTCCTGCTTCACCTGAAGGTAGCTCATAAATACCAGGGGAAGCCTTGGCTTTTAATGTGTGCTGAATTCTATAGAGAAATCTGGAACTGGTCCAGAGAGCTGAAAACCACCTCCAATAACCCAAATACTATCAGCTCTTAGAACAGAGACTTTTTTTGCCCTTTATATACTTAAAGGCAGCTTATTAGAGATATGGGGACAAACCTTTTGGCAGGGCCTGTTGTGACAAGACAAGGATCAATGGTTTTAAACCAAAAGAGGGTAGATTTAGGTTGGACATAAGGCACATATCTTTTCCACAGAGGATGGTGAGGTCCTGGCACAGTTTGCCCCAAGAAGCTGTGGGTGCCCCATCCCTGGCAGTGTTCAGAGCCAAGCTGGATGAGGCTCTGAGCAATCTGGTCTAGTGGAAGGTGCTCCTGCCCACGGCAGGAAGGTTGGAATGAGATGATCTCTAAGGTTCCTTCCAACCCAAACCATTCTGGCATTCTGGGATTCTGGGATTCTATGGCAGCCCTGCATAGCATGAGGCAAACCTAGAAGAATTTGGGAACTTGAGGAAAAAGGTGGAAATCAGCAGTAATGAAATAAAGATGATGTGAAAATAAAAATAAATGAGCACAGTAGAAGTGACAAAAGAGCAGAACTCAAAGTCTGGGTTTGGGGGGATAAATGTGAATTTTGAAGAGCAAGTCACAGAAACAAGGGCATTACAAATGGGAGCCAAATACATAAAAGATTAGTAATATCAACAACTGACGTGGCTTCCATTGTCAACATAACTATTTTTGATCACTTCAAAAGGGTCATTGTTTGAAATCTGGTGAGGTAGCTGAAATGCTCTTAACTACAAGAAGTAGCATGACCTTGATGGAAGTCAAAAGTTAGCAAATATTTCCCTAAATTGTCAGTGCACATAATTCCCAATTCAAGTCTTGACCTTACAAAGAAATAAATCAGGAAATAAATTATAGAAGGCATTCCCATTGATCTCTGTAATAGAAGCTTTTGTTCTGCGATAAGTAAACCACAATTAACAATTTATCAGGAATAGCTCTTACATGATTGTTGACATGTTGACAAGAGAAGAGGTCAAGTGCACTGCTCGTGATATTTGGTTTTTCGAGGCAACTCAGTTGAAGACTGTTATAATCCCAGGTTAAGCACAGTCCCAACTAGCACTTAATACAATCATTTAGGCCCAGTTAATAATATAACATTTACACATAAATGCACATTTAGCACCTCTAACATTAAGACTATCAGCTACAGTGTTTCAAAATAGCCATCTAGATGGACATTTGGAGAATTTGATCACACAAGCAGGCAAAAATTGAGACTTTTCAAGGGACAGCTTGAGTACATTTTAGCTGATGAAGACCTCAATGGAGAATTTTTAACAGAGTTGTATACATTTAACACAACAAAGGTTTAAAGGAAAAATACAATCCAACCCAAAAAATAACATAGAATGTTTATCTTTTCTGTTCTGTTGGCAGACAGAAAGCACATCTGTTCCTTTGCAATTTCTTGCCAGCTGACTGTCTTCAAGGTCAGCCCGGGTATGCACCTACCCATCTCTGCAAGATTGGAGACCATCAGTGGTATCATGAGCAAAATGTAGAGCACAGGTGCACAAATACACTTTAGGCATGAGGAATAAAAAATGCTTATGGAAGCTTCTTATGGAATTTATTATGCATATTTTTATGTTGTTTATATTTTGTTTTTGTGATATGTTTGTATGTTGTTTTTCACTCACACCAGTGTACAACAGAGATAAATCTCATGTGCCAGGAAAATCTTCCAAAAATATCTCTGACAATGGGTTATTTGCACAAGCCATCCTTGAGAGGGAGCATCTGGAACCTCCTTCATTACTGCTTTTAGAGAACCTTTCATGCAAAAATGACAGAGGGAATTTCTTCAGATGATTAATAGCAGTACAGATTCAGGAATAACCTTCATTGCAGGTTTCATCTATGGAATTTTTATAGAAGCTACTCTTTATCATGCTTCCTGCTCCATTTGCCAAGTCAGCCACTGGCAAAAGGAAGAAGTATCTGCACAGATAAGGTTATTTTAATGTGACCTTATTAATTATGATTATACCTCTGTTGCTGCTCCACTCAGAACATATTAGGAAAAAATCTTCATTCTTTTCTTGCATGCCTTCATTCTAAGTGTCTCATAACATATTCTTGGCATTAGTAAATTATACTTCTCAAGATTCAATGTTGTAAATAAAGCTTTCAGAGGCATTGAAGATATGATTTTCCTACAAAATCACATGATCTTTCAAGACAACCATACTTGCTTTGTTAAAGATGATTAATGAATGCCTTTTTGAATGGCAGTGAAATTCCTCACACAAGTGCCCTTGCAATGCCCACACTCTTTCTGGAAGCTGCTTGTAAGTGTCCCCATGTCCAACCAACGCAGCCCTGGATCTGAGGCAGTAGCAGTGCCAACCACTCTCTGTGGGGGTAAAGGAGCCTGGCCACTCCACAGGAATGTTCCCCTGGGATTTCCCCAGGATCCAAGAGAGCTGCATTGGGAATATTGGAGAGCTACTCCTCTCTACGATCCATTACAGACCCAGTCTCCACTACTAAAACCTTCTTCACACTGATGCTCTCCACACCACACACCAGAGCCTTCCCTGGTTTTTTTCAAGATTCCTCTGCAATTTCTTATCAGGTCTGCAGCAGGACAGATTTTGTGGGTGTACTCTCCATAACTTACTAGTCCCCTGAACTTACTCAGATAAGTAATCTGCAGCACAGATGGAAGTATCTCCTGCAGAAATACCCCTAAACATCCCCCCACACAAAACAAAGGAAGCTCATATTGGCTTGTGTCATTCTCTCGTAAATTAGTTTAATAGTATTTTTTACCAGGATATGATCATTTGTTGCAAATTGCCACTTCAGGCATTCAAGCTTAAAAATGAGAAGGGATGACATACTGAAAAATGAAAAGTTGAAGCAGTAATATGTCTAGATTTCGAAAAATAGTAAATAAAATCTAAAAGTGGATCAGATTCCTTTACCTTTAGCTGTGATAAGGGATAGTCAGCTTTTGCAGCACAAGGAGCACAGAAATTCTGATAAAGAGGAAAAAGTCAGACAACTCCACTACAGATGATAGCATTGACATAAGAAAACTCACAGTGTTCATGGGACTACTCCAGCTGGTGCAGTATATAACAAAGAAAAAATACAAAAATACTCAGAAAAAGAGATTGCTGTAAGGGAGAATTAGAAAAAAAATTCATAGAATAGCTCCTCAAAATTGTAGTTAATGTATTTAAGTTGCAGTTAATATATTTGTGTACTAGTGAGCCCCATGGAGGTCTGCAGTTCTATGCAAGGCTCTGAGCAGACACAGCAGAGCATCCACCCCTCAGCAAGTATCTAATCCAGCACCAGGCAATCTCCAAAACCCAGCTGCTCTATCTTCCCCTCTTGTAACATTTCTGTGCTTGATTATGTCAGTAGTTCTCTAGAAACTGCGCAGTTTTTATAAAATTGGGGAAAGCCAAAAAGATTCTGGGCATATTGTTTTGTGTGGGGAAGGATAAACCCAAGCAAAACAAAAACAAAACAAAACAAAACCAAACAAAGCCACAAAAATAAAACAAACAACCAAAACCAGATGAGTCTTAGTAGAAAAAGTTAAAAAGGGCAGCAAGACCCCCAGGCTAGGACAGAAATACTCTCATATCCTTAGGGTATTGCTCCAAGTAAGAGAGGGGAGAACAAGAGTTACTGCAAGTAGGGAACATTTATTAAAGTTTCTATTTTGCCATTTATTTTCCAGCACTGTAATTAAATAAATCAAAACATGAATTACAGCTTCTATGCTATGCTGAAATCTGGATTTGAGGAAGATTCACTTGCCATTAGATATTAAAAATTCTGCCTGCATTTTTTTCTACAGAAGCATAAAAATATTCAGAGTAATGTGAAATTGCAAAATACATGCAAGTCGATGAAATGGCATCTCAGTCCTGAAGACTGTCAAATCTAATACAGAGTGTTAATTAAAGCAGCCTTTTCTGAAGCAAATCTTAAACTTCATCTTGCAAATTACTCCTTGTGAGTAACTAGCTCCATACAGAGATGTACCCCTCCAAAATTAGACAAACTGGGACATTCTTGTCCAATATGCCTTAAAATAGAGCAGCTTGAGCATGAAGTAGCAAATGATCAACTATAAAATCCACAATACACAGCAGAGATGTTAGCACACATGTGTTTCCCCTAATTTTTTATGTCTAATCCTAGGCTTGCATTTTTTGAGAAAATGTTTTGAAGCCACATGACTCATAAGGGTGTTGGTGCACTGTGCATCTGTCCCCTGCGTAGAGCACACAGCTCTGCCAGAGCAGTGCCACACACAGCAAGCCATAATGGTACACCCAGAGAGTGGCACACAAGGAGCAACCTGTCTTTGTCTGACATTTTGCCCCCAGATTTTGAAAAGTGTGGTGTTCCACTACTGTCTCTGCAGCCCCTATGATATCTGCATGAATTATAAGGTCCCCAAGGTCAGCATTTCCACCCTGCACCCTGCAATTGGCAGGAGAAGGAGATCTCCTCACAACGTGCTGGTTTGCATGTTGGCAAATATGAATTTATCTTTGTAATTTACCAAAGACACCTGACCTGCTGACCCTCCTGCAGGCTCAAAAGGCTGAGCAGTGTCCTGGGCTGACAGACAGGTGCAGCAGCAGACTGAGACTCAAGAAAATTAAACTGCACCACAATCTACCATGAAAAAAGGTCCCCCCACTCACTGTGGAGCTCTACTCAGTAAACTCACATCCACGCTGCTTTTCCAGACTGATGGTTGTGGAGGACAAAGAGTAGCAGGGTACCCTTGAGTTTTGAGACTCACAACTATCAGTGTACTCAGTTGCCAAGCTCACGTCTAGGACTGTCTTGCCTTAATCATATGGATTTAATCTAGGTGAGGGACAAATCCCAGGTAAAATGCAAATCTGCCTTGTGCTCAGATGATAGAGGCTGAAATACTGAAATAACACCTACGTATTTTGGTAACATGAAACAGGGATCCTTTTCCATGCAGAATATGACTTGAGGCAACATCTGTCAGCATTTTAATTTGTTCTGTGCTGTTACCCCAGGCTAGCAGAGGAGCAGCCCTGAACGAACCACTGTGACATAGTAAACCTCCCACCTAGACTGTGGGAAATTGTCCTGTTCTGCCTTAGCTTAGCAAGGACACTGCTTTATGCATGACAAATAACCTCCTGCAGAGTCCAGGCCTGCTATCTGAGATGTCTTCTATGAAGGGAAAAATGTTAATTTGTCCTCAACATCCTAAGTAATACGTATCCTGCCTCCTTTAGCTGATAGAGGGAAAAAATCTGATAAAAAAATGCATTTATCTGATAAAAAAATGCAATAACTCAGACAATAACAAGCTAGCTTTTGAAGGGCAGAAATTATGAGGTCTCCAGGCCTGAACAGCCTTGTTTTGCAGAAGGCCAAATGCAATTAAAACAAGGTAAAAATACATCAACTCTGTCTCCAGTCTGTGTCCTTCCTTCCCCTTCTCCAGCTACCCACCCTTGCCTTCCCACCTCCCTTACCATCCTCCATTCCTCTGAAACAGCCTCTGAAGTCCTACAGACCTCATTTATATTCAGGAGATTTTATTCTTTGCTGCGCTCTGGTGACTCCAGCAAACTGCACTTGCAGGTCACATGCAGCTTCACAGACTAGAAACAGGATCCCCCAGTCCATCTGAACTGGTGTCTGTAAGCACAGCTGGCAAAAAGAAATAAAGAACAAGACAGCTAAACTGGATTGTTTAGTTTTAATATTGTCAGCTTCTGGTCATGTATTTCATGGAGCTTTTATGGTTCCTGCAGATTCTCCAAAAGGTTTCCCTTACAGGAGTGGAAAAATCACCCAAAGGTTAGAATTATGGAGCTGAAACTGATTATTGTTTTAATTTCTAAAAGCTGGTAAGCTGAGGGGTTCTTTTAAGGCTACTAAGTAGTCTTTAAATATGTTTTAATTTAGATTATCAGTATCATTTCTTACATAATCATTGATCTGCTCACACTCAAAACTAAGTTTTTTAACTTACTAACAGAAATGCTGACAACTTGCAACAGTGCCAAAATCTTTTTATTTACCATCAGATAAAGCTAATAATGTTAAGACATGATTATTCCTTGTAAGAGAAGTAAAATTACTCTCTACATGGTATGTTGAAAGCTATCAGATCTTTTACTCTGCCACATTTCACAGCTGGAAAACTTCCTGCCTTTCTTTTTACAGAAAAAATTAAGTTCCATTTTACTGTTGACAAATATTTGGAGAGAGAGCTTTTGATGCTGTGTCACTAAGAAGGCATTCTTGTTTACCTCTGCATTATCTTTCACAAAATTTCCACTAACCAACACTGTTGAAAAAACCACCTTCTTACTGGGGAGGCCGGCAGGGGCTTGTTTATGAGAACCTTTTTGTGGCACCTTTGGGACTTTGCAGCACTTGCCTGGTTACATTTTATAACTTTTTTTACTACATGCAATAATTAAACTATTAATAAAATGCCACAATAATGAAACCATTTAAAATGGGGATATTATTTCATTGTACTAAAACAGCTCACACTGTTCAGTGCAGTTAAAAAGGCTGAGATGGATCTCTTACCCAGACAGGACAGTCGTGTACCACCAGTCTGACATTTCCAAATACGCAGGCTTGATACTCAGTAAAAACTGGGTTTCCAACGTGACTGGCAGACAAGCTGCTGTCGATCTGGGAAATGAGAGCACTTCTCCCGAGGTAGCTCCAGATCAGACTGGGCTGCTGACTGTCCTCAGAAAAGCCATCTCTTTCATTCCCAAAAGCTACAATATTAACCGACCTAAAATAAAAATAATAAAGACAAAGTTGTATTAACAAAGATGAAGGACAGGGATAAGGGGAAAGAAAATAAAATCCCCTTAAATCAAAACTAACATATTAATCCTTCCGAATCCTCTTCACTCCCTAGACGTTAACACCCTCCCTCCCTGTAATCAACAGCAAAACACATACATGATCTCAAATCCAAGAGCAGTGTGGGAGCAAAGCAGAAAAGAAACCTGGAAAGGCTGCTTGCATTGCAAATTCCCAGCGAGTTTGACTCGTTATTCCTCGGTGTCCCCACTCAGCCTCACTGCGGTGACCTCGAGGGCTCTTGCCGCATTCCCTCGGCTGTGGCCGGGCTGGATAACTCGGTGCTGGTTTGTTCCGGGCGATGGACCACAGCCGCACGCCGGAGCTGCAGCGGCAGGAACAGCAGCAGTCGCAGTAACAGCGGCAGCGGCAGCAGCAGGATCAGGATCTGCAGCGGCAGCGGGATCTGCAGCAGCAGGATGAGGATTTGCAGCAGCAGGAAGAGCAGCAGTGGCAGCAGCCCAGGCTCTGGTGGCCGCGCTGCTCCGCCGCTGTCGGTGAAGGCGAAGCGGAGTCCGGCCGGGCGGTCACGGCCATCGCATCCTGACGTCAGCCAGCACCGCAGACGCGATGGGCAGAGCGAGGTGACGTCCCGGGAGCCGGAGCAGGTGCAGCCAGGTGAGCAGGGGCAGGGGAAGACGCTGGAGCAGAGCTGTGTCCCACCCTGCACGGCTTCTGCTGCCGCTCTGCCGGAACAGGACCAACAACCCTACACCAGGGGACGGTGCCGCCACTCGTCTGCCTGGGACTGTCACAGACAAAGGAGAGAGCAGTATAAATATCCTCTCCTAAAGTATTTAAACTTTTAAAATAACAATTTAAATAATACCTATCTCTTCAATATTAGGCCAATCATTTCTTAAATACCACCTAGGCTTTTTAGTGTTCATGTGACGTTTAAAGCACAATTTTCCAAAAGGATGATCTCGCATTATAGTAAAACAATCACAAATCACAGAATCACAGAATGTTTAGGTTGCAAGGGACCTCTGAAGATCACCTAGTCCAACCCCCATTGCAGAGTCATCTACAGAGGTTACACAGGAAATATACCAAATCCATTCTAAAAATATCATTTGCTGTCACATACCACTGTATACATTAAAACAAACAAACAAAAAAAACAAAAACAAAAACAAACAAAAAAACCCGTAAAAATATTTTAGGCATACTAGATGATACACAATACTCTCTGTTATGTGAACACATGCTGCTGTTAATCCCACAGGCAATAACTCATTCAAAACACGACTTGATACGATTATCAACAGAATAATGAATAGAGCTTTGCTTGCAACAATCCATACTTTGAGAAAAGTACTATTCCACTATTTGAAAATCCAGGAGATGCCATTTGATGTCACTACCAAAGTTTTATATTGATATAGTACTGAATGGCAACACCATTTTAATAAAATGTAAGTATTATTATCTGCTAATGAATGCTAATTAATTATTTTTATTTTTATTATAAATTCTACAGGGACTACTGAAGAAGAAAAAACCCAAAGAAAAAAACAACAGATAATTTGCCAACCCGTTGAATTTCACATATTTTATCCCATTCTAGCATCAACTTTTCAATCTAGCTTTGCTCTAGAAAACTAAAAGACAAATGACAAGTAGAGGTTGTGGCTCTGTTTCATCCTGCAAAAAAAGTTAGAATACATGCTTGTTAGGTAAGTTTCAAAAAGTATCACAGGAAACCACTGCTTTTTTCCCCACATGATTCTCTGACTGTGATGTATCACCCTTCAAATCCAAAGCTTCAATGGTGTCCAAGCACTGGGTTGTGTATGATGTTGTGAGTCAACAGAGCACCCTTAATTTTGCCACCATGACTATCCATGTACTTTTTAAAGGTCACTGAAGATGCCTTGGAATTCTTAGATTTGCACTTGTAGCAGTCTACCCATTGAAAATGAGGAAACCTTTGGGAGAAAAGTTCTTCACATCACTAATGAGCCTGACCTGCTATAGCTAAATGCATAAATAGATAATAAATAAATGTGCACATGCATATACACGCACAAATACGCATACACAGCCTTATATAAGCATATGTTTAAAATACATGTTTGCATGCATATTATAAGTACAGCATACATACACACGCAGACGTAGACACACATATAGATAGTTGTAACACCAAGAAAAACGGGATTGGTAAATAAGGCAGTACTAATGAGGAGTGACCCAATTAACCCAAACTCCAATTAACATAGCTTATTCATTGCTGCAGACCTAGTCGTGCCCAGGGGTGTCAAGGGTAGGCATACCAACTGAGATGGAGGGACACAGAAAACATTTGTTTTTCTCTCACTTCGTCCTTCAATCACCTGAGAAACTACTTGAGACTGACAGAAGTATCAGCTCTAGGAAGGTATGCAGATGTCGGATGTGAGATTCATCTCAGCTGATGAGTAGCACTTGAAGTTTACAGACTAAAATACAATGAACTATTTTACTAAATGTTTTCCAGCAATCAGAAGACTGAAAACAATATTTAAAAAGCGAGCATTAAAATTGGATGAGAATGCTGTCTGTTCTTCTGGCAAAGGAGGTCCATAACCCCATTTTGCTTGCATTGCCCAGGAATTGTGCAAAGCATTTCAAATAAACAAACAAAAGAGGAAAGGAAATTAGTTCACTTTGGCAGGATAATAAATACCGCAAATAGGGAAGTTGCTTGGCACCCCTACCCTAGATTCATCTAGCATTCATTCTAACATTCTGCAAGTTACACGGGCACTGCAAGGGAAAGCCGTAAAAGATTGTTTAACTGAGAGGATTACAGAGGATTGCTTGACTGTTCTCTGTTTGGCAATAGGGAAGTTGAATACCCTGTGATCAGCAAACCTTTCAGCCAGCAGGCATTTGCCATTGCTGCTGACAAACAAAGACTAAACTGAAAGAAAAGGGAGTCTTTGACAGGGTCCAGGAAACAATTGCATATTCGGTCTTGTGTAGTTTGCACTGGAACATTATTGGTTTTTCTCAAACTATTTCCGTTGTAGCTTTCCGGTGAGTACCTCAGATAAAGCACTGAAAACAAATCCACAGTTGTGAATGACAAAGGGGAATGATATTTGCTAGTGCAAGGAGATAAATGCAGGCAAGACAAGGAGGAAGATTTTTGGAAGCTGTAGCCTTACTTGCACTGATCCATGCAGAACTATCTAGCCTGTATTTTCAGGACAGTGAGGAGATTTAAAGTACTTGAAATCAAAGTCGTTGTCAAACCTGCTCATTAGCTGAATCTGTGCACTGCACAAAGCTGCTGCTGATGACGCTGGTGTGATTAGCTTCAGGTGCAAGAGAAAATGTGTTGTTCTAGGAGAGGTAAATTTCCAGGTGTTCTTTTTCCCCCCCCAAGATAGAAGACAATTCCAAACAACAGTAATACACTCTGCTGTATAGAGCTGTTTGCTCCTAATATTGCAAAAAAAAAAAAAAAACTGTGGTAGGCTTGGCTTTATTGGTGCTTGCTTGTCCAGACTAGACACGGCTGCTGCAGGACCCGCCAGCCAAGACCCCCTGCTCGGACAAAGCACCAGGAAACAAAAAGGAGGTTTTCTGTTGTCGTAGCCATCTGCCACATCCCCACCAACAAAAGCCATCTGTGTGTGGGAAATGAATGGAGGCACAGTGTTCAGGACCAGTAGTATTTTTCAACACAACCGTGCCAGAAAAATCATGTAGTGCTTCTCAAACTTGGAAGCAAATTTTTTGAATTTCCAGACATAAACCACAGAATGGTTTGAGTTGAAAAGGACCTTAAGGACCACCAAGTTCAACCCCACCCTGCATATTCAAGTCTGTTTCAGGGATGGCACAGGCACTCACAGCCGGAGCCCAATGTCCCTCCAGCCTAACAGGTTTCACTGTTGACTGCTTTCTAGAGGTCACAGGTAGAGGCATCAAGAAAAAATGGTTCCAATTCAAAGGCTTTTGTGTCAAGTTTGGAACAGCCATCCTTGGACATATTCAAGTTTCAGAGAAGAAGTCCTTGCATAACCTTAGCCCTTTAGACATGCTTGGAGAGGAGGCTGCGTTAGATGACCTCCAGAGGTCCCTTCTGACCTGAATTATCCCCTGACTGTACAAATCTCCTCCTTCCTGGAGAGTGACCACTAAGCCCTGTCCCTCACTTCCTCTTCTTACACCAGCTTTCAACTCCAAAACCAACCTCTCATCCAATCTTGTGGCAACTTATTTTCTTTACAAAGTTTAATAAGCTTTGCAAAAAGCTTCTCAAAGGCTTTTTGAAAGTGCAAGAGGATTATTATGCCCACACGACCCCCTTTCTTGGCATACTTACCACCCTTCCTCCAGAAGCCAGTGATGCTGGACTTCACTGGAGTCTCTCCAACAGCTTCCCAACAGACTGTATTCATCCCTGGATCTCATTTTCTGTCACAGATTGTGTCATCTCACCAGGAGTGGTAGCTGCTCCCACTGCTTTGGCATTCCTCAGGCCCTACTAAAAGAGTTTTTGAATATATTGGTAGCCTCCTATGTTACACAGACCCCAGACACAATTCTTTTTTTTCCCTTGCCACAGTTTCTGATTACTGTTTTCAAAAATTTTATCTAATCCTGTCCATTTATTAACATCTATTTTTACTACTCCTTTTTTCTAGTCTTAGTGTACCAGATCAAGTATACCAGTGCTGATGCCATGCCATTGCCTTTTCTTTTATATACCTTTAATGTATTCTCAGTGCCCTTAGCATGCATATTTGTAATTCCATAAGTCCAATAACTCAGCATGGTCCTGGTATTCTGTTAAGCCAGGAGACCAAACCTCTTAAAAGCCTCAAACTTGGAGGCTGGAAAGCCCTACACTATCTGGAGAAACCTAGGTGCCCTGTAGAACATATCCTGTAAACAAAGATTAGGCCCATATAGGGGGAATACTTCAGGATAAGGAGATGTCATGCTATTCATTCAAGCCTCTCATTGGGGAATTGTTAGATATGCTAATCTGCTAGGTCTGTAACATTGTATACTTGATCTATCATGAGTGTGCATTTTGGCACATTCCATCTTGGCGAAATGGTGCACCTTAAAAATCCTTACTACCAAGGTAATATAACTGTGACTGGCTCTTAATTTTAGGACCAAAGGAAAGGCATCAGTGCAATCTCAAAACAAAAATATGAAGGGAGTGGGAAATTATCTGATGAGAGGAGAAGGAGAAAGAAAAATGTCACTTTTAAATTTAAAACCAGATCCAGTTTGTGGCAGAACATTTGCTAGCGAGCAACTAGCAAGCTATGGAAAGCTGCTAACCTGTGAGGGTGAGATGTGGAAAACAAGAGCCAGGTCTGCTGCTGCAGGTGTCCCACACAAGAACTGTCTGACAAGCTTGCTGCCTTTGGCAGTGAAAGAAACAAGTGTGCTACGAGGAGGGGACCCATCTGGTGCCTAAATGCCACCTGCTGCAGAGGTGAAGGGCTGAAAGACAACATGCTGCAGAAGAAGAAACACCACTCACACTGGTGAAAATCCCCAACTGTAGATGCAGAGTTGTACCCTGAAAGTCTCATGTTGTAGTTTAAAGACTGTTACAAATTGCTTTAGTCAAAGGATCTAGAAAAAGTAGTTTATATATTGTTTCTGCTGCTTTAGCGAAGGAAGCCATTGCCACAAGGTGGACACAGACCAGCATGTCATGCAGAGGAGCATCAGCCCCACCCCAACCTACCCTGGTTCCCCTCCCCAAGGCTTGTTGACTTGGACTTGTGCTGAGGCTGAGCTGCAGGGAGAGGTGGGCATGGAGCATGCACCACAAAGAATGGGGAAGTGACACGTGATCCTCACTAGGGAGCAGGGAAAGATCCCTTCCGGGGCTGCCTGGCCACACCTACTGATCAAACCCCTTTAAGAAATCTCTGCTGCCTGGGTGTCCTCTCCCACAAGGTACTCAGAAAAGTAGCACCTTGTCCGGAGATGCTGCTGATATTTGGAGCCAGGAAAGGGATGGTATACACTCAGCATGTTTTGAAAGTTCTGAGCTATTTTAAACCACCTTATGATCCCCCGGATAAGTGTTTAAGACTGAGTGACCCAGCACGTGAATTTTACAGAAAGAAGTACCCTAAACTACTTAACCTGCTCCTGCAGAAGCTCCGCCCATTGCCTGCCCACACTTTTTTTCAGCAATGTGTAAGTTTAGAGCTGTTCTTACTAAAATCATGTTTCCACATTTCCCACTAAAAATGTGCAACAGGAGTACAGATAGCGTTCGTTAGCTATGGTAAATGAAAATAATCTAGTAATGTCAGAAAAATACATGAGTTTAATAACCATTTTAAGAAGAAAAAATTAAAGAGGAAATTAAAGAACAAAGATTATACTTAGATACACAAATATCTGCCATGGACTCTATGCATAACAAAACTGGTTGTTCACTTACCAAAGTTGTACGGTCTCAATGAATCATAAATAGATATTCATCAGGAGTAAGTTTCCTGTTTGAAGTTGCCTTCTAACTCTTTATACAACTGCAATTTTCCAGAATCAAAAGACATACTACATTGTTAATTAACTTTCATTATACAGAAGTTAAACATCTGCCATTGGATGGCCATTTCATATTTTAAAAAAAATTTCAGAAAACCCTTCAGTTTACTAAAATTTATGCATACAGTTCAGAGTTAGACTTTTAATCGCCTGTTTCCATTTTTATTTACTTTCCTGATTTCTATTTTCTTGTTTTTCTTTCTGTTATGATTTCAATGCTATTTTCTATTTCTCAACCTCCTTTTCTGTCTGTACCTGTAAATACAGAAGCAATTATCAAGGCAGCAAGAGAGGATGAACTGTCTGTGATAACTAAATGTTTTTAATGGATTTGAATGTTGTCCTTACTGCTTTCAGAAATTCGTTTAATTTTAGCCTTGTAGCCTCTCGCGTTATCTTCCACTCTCATATTACTTACTCTAGAGGGGCAGTCCTCCCTCAAGAGGTGTTTGGCTGCTTAGAGCATTTGCTGCGTCATACCTCTCTATGTGGTGTGAGAAATAGCTTGTGTTAAAGGACATAAATAAAGGTGTCTTTTTTAAAGGGTTGTTCATGTCCAGCCTTTCATCCACCAGCAGACACCAGCATCCATCCTTCTCCACAGGACTTTTTCTCCAGGTCTGTGCTTATGCCTAAGATTATCCTGACCCAGGTGTAGCACCAGCACCTGGCCTTGTTGAATCTCATGAGGTTGTTGTGGACCCACTTCTCAAGTTCAGAACCAGGTACCTCTGGATGGATCCCATCCTTCTGTTGTGTCAGCTGCACCACACAGCTTGGTGTCATCTACAAGAGTGCTGGGGGTCCAGTCAATCCCACTGTCTGTGTCATCAATAAAAGCAGTAAAGGGCACCTGCCCCAAGACACAGCCCTGAGGGATAACACTTGTCATCAGCCTTCCCTGGACACTGGGCCATTGACCACAACACTCTGTCAGCATCCACCCAGCCAATTCCTTATCCATCAAGTAGTCCACCCTTCTGTTGCATGTCTCCCTAATCTGGACATGAGGATATCATGTGGGACCATGTCAAAGGCCTTACAGAGGCTTAGGTAGATGACACCAGTCAGTCTTCCCTTGCCAATCAATGCAGTCACTCCATCACAGAAGGCCACCAGAAGGTCAGTAGTCCCCTGAGTCTTCCTTTGTCCCCTTTTTAAAAATGGGATTGATGCTTCCTTTTTTACAATCGCTGGGGACTTTGCCTGACTGCTGTGACTCTCCAAATATCACAAAAGTGCCCGGCAATAACATCATTCCTCAGGGCACTGGGATGCACCTCACCAGGTCCCATAGGCTTGTGCCTTTCAGTTCAGTCAGGTACTCTTGAACCTGCCCTTCACTGACAATGGGGGGAATCCACTTCCCCAGTCCCCACCTGCAGCATCAGGGAATCAAGAGACACAGAGAACTTGATGGCCACTGAAGTCTAAGGCAAAGAACTCACTGAGTGCCTCAGCCCTCTCCATATTTGCTGTCACCAGTCCTCTCTTCTCATTTATCAGGGGTACGTTGTCCTTAGCCTTTTTTATTTTCGACTGATGTCCTTCTAGAATCCCTTCTTGCTACTCCCATACCCCTTTCTAAGTCCTGCTTTATTTTTGCCTTGGCTTCACTGATCCCACCCTTACATATCCAAACAGTATCCTTGTACTCTCCCCCGGTCACCAGTCCCTGCTCCCACTGGAGTGTGTTTCCTCTTACTCCTCAGTTTCAGGAGCAGATCCCTGCTTATCTGCAGTGTTTTCCTGTCTGCCTTACTTGGTTCCTTACACATCATCTTAGAAAGGTCTTCTGCTCCAAGAAAAGTCTCTTTAAAGAGTTACCAGCTCTGGTCAGGCCCTCTGTTCCTATGGACAGATCCCAGCAGATTTCACCCACTAATTCTTTGCACACCTGGAAGTTAAAGCTGAAGTTTAGGGTCCTGACCGAGCTGCTCACCAGACCAGTGTTCTTCAAGGTCGGGAACTCACCCAGGGCAGGGTCACTACAGCCCAGAAGAGAACTAGTGCTGGCTTTGATGATGGGATGCGTCCGGCACCTTCTCCCTGTGCGTGATGCCCGTAGAGCCCCATGCATGTGCAGAGGTGCATGGGGCCCCTGTGCCACACAGCAGGACTTGGGGTGGAGGGTGAGGGGGCCATGG
Source organism: Eopsaltria australis (assembly GCA_034509425.1). NCBI lineage: Eukaryota > Metazoa > Chordata > Aves > Passeriformes > Petroicidae > Eopsaltria > Eopsaltria australis. The sequence goes on along the minus strand of JAVTVJ010000837.1, from coordinate 365,829 downwards.
AGTTCTTTCCACACCCTGCACAATGCTGTTCTTCACCCTCCCTTGCCAGCTATTTGGGCCAAATTAGGATCATAAAATATCCTGAGTTGGAAGAGACCTATCAGGATCTCGAAATTGAACTTCTGGCCTGCACAACACAGGTTCATGAATCCCACCATGTTGAAATGATTCTTGAACCCTGTCAGGCTTTGTGCCATGACCTCTTCCCTGGGGAGCTTGTTGCAGTGCTCAAAAAGCCCTGGGTGAAAAACCTTTTCCTGATATCCAACCTAACACCCCCTGAAACAGCTCCATGTCATTCTGACTTATAGCAGCACTTAGAATGCCAGCCAGAAAAGGAGGAAGAGAGAAGAAGAAGGGAACAGAGAAAATGCAGGAGGATTGAGCAGGTCAAGCATCCCAGGCTCTGCTGCCCATCTTTCTTAATTCTGTCTCATTTTTCCTGGCTTCTAATACCTTTTTTGTCTTTGATTTTCATTTTCCTGGAGGGACCCTGCAAACTTGTCCACTTCACAGTGCAGTTTAGTAGGGAAAGCCAGTATTCACTGGAGTCAGTTCTTGTCTTTAACCAAAGAAACCTCAATTTTTCCTCTGAAAGGCTCATCTGCCATTCCACATCTACCAAGAACTCTGCCACATTCTCAGGGGTGTTTAGAAGCAAAGCTGGAGGTGTCTAAACCAGGCAGTTTGGGGTTAACACCTGGAAGAAGACAGCCTAGAGGTGTAAGTGACCAATAGCCAAATCACCACCTCAGTTCTGTGGAGAAGATGTTGGTTTTCATCATCCACATCTTGCGCAGTCCACCCATCCCAAAACAGACTGGATGAAGCTGAGATGAAGTTGGAGCTGAGCAAAAGCCCTGTCAACTTGATAGCTATGCTTCCTCCATTTTTCCAGAGAAAATTTTGGAATTTGATTAAATACACTCCTAATACATTTGAGAAAAAAACTCCCATCTTGGGTACAATGTATTATTGAGGGGGCAGGAGGAATCTCATGATTACAAGAGATGAGCTGCCTCCAGGAGGCACAGCAGGAAGTGCCTCACTGCCCATGACACCGTATCCCAGTATTTGTGGGGCTGACATATACCTGCCTTTTGGATTCCAGACCTGTGTCTCTCGCATCTTCTTTGAGGATGTCTGCCAGAGAGGAGGATGCATCCAGTCAGGCTTTTGCCTGGTAATCCTATCTGTCCTGCTGTTCTGCTTCGCTCTTCCAAATGCTTGTCTACAAAGCACAAGTGTGTGCAGCAAAGTGTCTTCTTGGAAGTCAAGAACACCTGAAGCAAAACCCACCCAGAGCCCTTTGCCTGCTATCTTCCTGACTTTGAGGTTACTGTTATCGCAAGTCTCAGTCCGTGACAGCACTCTAGTTCCTCCTTGTACCTGTCACTGGCCACGGGGGTCTCCTCAGCTGGTGGACAGGAGAGGCCAGCCATCACCTTCCCACTTAGTTTTCAGTCATAAACTCCACCAGCACCTTCACCTGCACACATCAAAGCCTTGGTCTCAGCCCAAGTGTCTGAAAAGTTGTGAAGCAGCCCCCTGCACAGAAGGCTGTGGATGTGGAGCAACCCTTCCAGCAGTTTCCCACCAGCATTTGTTGGGTTGCCAGGGACTTCTGAGCACCCAAATTCTGGAGGGACAGAAAAGCTGCAGCTAGCTGGTCCAGACACATCTTCTCCATCAGCTCCATCACAGCTTTCAACAGGAGGCCTCATCCTGCTGGCTGGTCTCAGCAGGTTTGGCTCCAGGCAGATGTCTGGATTGCCAGAGGTCTCCTTGCTGTGGCTGCATTTTGGCCAGCATGCTGGAGAAGGGCCAGCAGCCACTCGAGAAGGAGGATATTGGCTGCAAGCAACTCCTCAGCCACCCACAGGGACCAGGAACACAGGGTCAACAAGACAGAAGTTGCCCATGGGCAGCTGCCCATTCAAAACCAAAATCTGCAGGAGACAGGGGGGAGGTAGCAGCTCCTCTGCACCACTGGTTTACAGGTGCTACAATACTCCTAATTCTGAGGCTTCTATTATTTCTGTTGGAACCTGGATTATCAAGTTCTGGAAAGGATGAACAACTGAACAAATACAGGATCTCTCAGGTACCTCATTTGCAATTCACCATTTGCTGCCTCCTGGCAGACAGAGCTTTGTTTACTCAGAAACCTTGCCCAATTTGCATATATATGCGTAACCATGTAACATAGCTCCTCTTAATCCTAATTAAAATAAGCCTGTGACTAGGGTGCATTCCCAGGTACCAGAGTGTCATGCCAAGATCCCATTTCGGCAGCAAGCATCACACGTGCCCCACACTCTGCAGGATGGGACACAGCTGCAGTCAGCTCAGATGTGCAAGCCTTCAAGTGCTACTGAGCTAGAAAAGATCTTACAAGGAGTGAAAGAAGCTTGTTTTGGAAACTCAGTTCCTCCCCTTTGAAACAAAGGCCTGAATTCTGCTGGTTGTTGGGCAGCTTGCCCTCCATTGTTCCATTTCCCTGGCTGCAAGGAAACTTGGAGATGGGTAATGCATGAAAGATCTTGACAGTGATTTTTATTAGCAGTATTCATTCTTAACTAATGTTTGTACTGCTCCTGAGTTATACAGATGACATTGCAGAGGTTGTCATCCAGCTGTTTCTAATGAAACACCAGGAGTTTATCAATGTGAAGTTGCTTTTTTTTTTTTTTATTTCAGCTGGAACAACTCTGAATAAACTGATATTCTTCTCACCTGCAGCTCCTATAAAAAGGGACTTGGAGGAGTGTGACAGTGATAAAAGATATTCCTTCCTCCTTTCCCCCACCATATCTGGTGGGCAATGTGGTTCATCCTGAGCCTGGAACGCCAAGTGGGAATTGCAGGAGGAGCTGCCTGTGCACTCACATAATTAATGCATTCCAGAGATGTGGGAGCCTTAGTTTTTGTCCACATCAGCCTGCAAAAGGGCATAAAATGCTGCAGGACATTGGGCCAACTCTTTTCCGCAGGCAGCTTCTGAATGGAGCACACACATCCACACACATCCACACACCCACATCCCCAACAGGAATGCCTGCAGGGAACATCAAGCTGGAAGTCTGGGTAACATTCACTTCAGGACAGAATACAGATAAAACTCCATTAAGTGTCTCTATAGGTGCTTTGTTCCTTTGTTATTGTGCATTCCACAAGGCCAAAGACTAAACCTGTGTTTCCAGCTGAACCTGCTGGTATAAGAACCCTTCAGACATAGGCTGTCAACCAAATCTGAGACTTAGTGGACCAAGCCACACCTGCTCTGGGGTGAGTTCTGCCGAGCCAGGTACAGGGAGGGCTCAGGACCTTTCTGACATGCTGCCTTGTACAGGTGAGGAGAGGGTAAATGTGTCACAGCTGCAGTAACAGAACAGCCCGTTCTCACCACTGTGAGAGAGCAAAACTGCTGCCCTGAGCAAGGGCAGCCATCATGTGCTCCGTTGTTTATCTGTCATCTCAGGGAGGGAATTTAGAACAGCTTTGGTTTTGTCCCATTTGAACTTCAAAAGACAAGAAATCTGATTTATTTTCTTTAGCCTGAGGAAAATTTTGAGTTCCTTCTTGTTTCCGTTTTGCAGTAGGGAGATATTGGGAGAGTGTTTGGGTAAATGGCAAAACCATTTAGTATTTTTATTGTTTCATTTACAGTATTTACGCTTTTTAAATAGTAGAATAATACTCTATACCAAAACTAGGAAACATTTCAAATGTTTATTTCTGCTTCAGTTTCACAGCTATCAGCTATTAAAAAACAATGGAAAAAGCAAGCAGAGTACCACATCACATCAAATCACAGAATGGTTTGGGTTGGAAGGGACACTCAAAGGGTGTCTAATTCCAACACCCCTGCCATGGGCAGGGATGTCACCAGTGCTCATTCAAAGCCCCATCCATCCTGGCCTTGAACATTTCACAGGATGGGTCAGTCACAGCTTCCCTGAGAGATCTCTGCCAGGGCCTCAGCACCCTCACAGGGAAGAATTTCTTCCCAATGCCTAATCTAAACCTGATCCCTGTCAGTTTGAAGAAATTCCCCACTGTCCTGACACTCCAGATCCTTTTCAGAAGTCCCTCTCCAACTCTCTTGAAGTACCTTTACAGACTGGAAGGGTCTCTAGGGTCTCCCCAGAACCTTCTCTTCTCCAGGCTGTGCAATCCCAACTGTCTCAGCCTGTCTCCATAGCAGAGGGGTTCCAGCCTCAGAGCATCTTCATGGCCTTCTCTGGACTTGCTCCAACAGATCCATGTCCCTCTGTAGTGGGACCCCAGAGCTGGATGCAGCACTGCAGGAAGGGTCTCACCTGAGTGGGGGTGTGGAATCACCCCCCTTGACCTGCTGCCCACACTACTTTTGCTGCTTCAGGACATTTTTGGCTTTCTGGCCTGTCTGAGATCCTTGCCAGCTCATCTTGAGATTCTCATACGCCTGTTGAGGCCGACAGCTGGCCTGAAAGCTTCACGGACCTTCGTTTGAATTTGGTTAGCTTCTATTCGTGAGAAAATCCATGAGAAGAAAAATAATCAGCTCCTACCCATGAGAATGCAGCATAAACAGAAGTAAGGAATTTAAACAATAGAAAGAGATGAACAGCACCATGTCTGTTATTTTTCTTCATGCCTGAATGTTTATGCTATAGGTAACCAATAGTAATACATTGTATCTAAACAACTGCCAATTAATCTATGGTAGCAATTTAGTAGCCAGTGAATAGGCAACACAAATGATAGCATGTAAAAGTGTATAAAAGATGCTGCTTCTTTGAATAAACAGCTTTTCGCCCTTGTCCAAAGCACTGTCCATGTGTGTCCTGTCCTCCCCAACAGCAACATCCACCAACACCCCAAGTCCTTCTCCTTAGGGCTACTCCCACCCATTCTCTGCTCTGCCTATATTTGTGCCTGGCATTTCCCTGACCCAGGTGCAGAACCTTGTATATCCATTTAGTTAACATCAAACCTCCATTCTGCTTATCACAAGAAACCTGATAATGAAAATTGGTGTGAACACCTGCAACTCCAAACTTATTGTTAGCTTCAGGTATTCTTCCAGTGCTGAGTCTCATGAAAAATACCATAAGCACTGCAAGGTGACACAGCCTCCAGGGAAATGCTGCTGATCCTGAGCATCCATGGCTTTTCAAATGCAGGTGATGGTGCTGGTCTCTTGGGTGCTGGGCCAGTATCATGCCAGGAATACTCAAGGCCTTATAATGAATATAAGGGAGGCCACAACTTCTCTGCTTTCCTGGTCCTAAACAAAGCTACACAAGTATTCAACTTTTCCTGGAGCAATCTGTGTCAAATAAACATGCTGGTTTTTGGGTTTTTTGGGGGGCTTTTGTTTGTTTGTTTGTTTGGTTGGTTTTTTTGGTGTTTTTTTTTTTTTTTTTGTTTGTTTGTTTGCTTGTTTGGTTTTTTGGTTTTTTTTTTGTTTTGTTTTGTGGTTGTTTTGTTTTTTTTAGTGGACGGGGGAGGGGGGATGCTCAGCACTCACTGTAATAGAAAAAAACTATAGTTTTCCCTTGAATGTGATTCTTGGATGTTAATTGGAATCAAGGAAGGACATTTGTGTGCAGAGGTGAAACCTCTTATTAAACAATTAACATATATACATAAAAAAAATCAGAAATTCTTCAGGTGCTCCTACTTCAGTAGGAGCAAAAGTTTTACTATTTTTCCCACTATAGTGACTGCCTTAATAAAAAGGGATCAACTTTACTGGTAATCACTGCATTTTCTGGGTCCTCAGCCAACCACAACTGCAGCAAAAATTAATTGTAATTTGAACAGTTAAATGAATTATAACTTTTGGTTTGTTTGCTTTAACAAGATAACACATATTTTACTTTCAAATAGAATAATTATTTCTGGAGCAGTCTCTCCTTCATAAGCCTTGGATTTCTAACTACTATGGCTTCCAACAATCAGGCATACTTCTCTGACAATCTCTCAGGAGAACAATTCCATCACTTGTGTTCAAGCATCACAACTACTGCTTGTCAGGGTACTCTCTTCATCTCATGGAGGAAGAGTCACAAATGGGCTAATTAAGACATCTGCACAGATTTCCCAGGCTTTTTATCTACAGGGAAAACTGTCACTTTCATTTTTAGTCTACTTCAGTAATTTATAGATAGCAGAGGCTGGAAACTGCGCTCAATTCCTCATTCTGCTAAAAAATCCACTTAATGAAATCCATGGGTTTGCCTGAATAAAAGCCACATCAAAAACAATGTTTGCAGAATAGGGTTCAAAGAACTGACCCAATTAATCACACCCCTTTAAGCCTCACTGACTCCTCCTGCATCCCTCAGCATGGTGTTTGTTCTTTTGTACCACCAGCAAGGGAAGCACATGAGATACTCCTGATCATTTCAGAAACCAGAGATGCAAAATTCAGAACTGATTTCATTCCAATATTAAGCATGAAATTAGGAACTGCACAGAACTATTGAAAACAGCTTCAATGGTGAAATGTGTTTTCCTAGAGAGTGCACATTTTTCTCTCCCTGTGTTCTGCCATCCTGCAAACTGTTCTTCCCCAAGTTATACGCTCCATAATGAACTACTCAGTGCCAACCTAATAGCATGTTTTACATAGAAGGGGTCCTTAACTTAATGTGCAACACTGAATATAGCCAGAGGGACATTGCAAAACAAGGCACTACAAATAGAAGGAGGACAGCACCCAGCCTTAGAGCCAATACTGTCTAATCAAGGTTTGCAGTGCAGATACTTCAGGTCAAAGCTCACGCTGCACTTCAAACTGCTGCATAGTTTTCACCTGTTGTTCTTGAAAAGATATTTCCATGATAGGGTAACTATAACTTACTTATTGTCTTCAAGCTGCTTGCTTATTATAGAGCCTGAATGCCCTGCAGAATCATCACAAAAAATTTAATTTCAAGGCACAGAATGTATTTCTCTGTTCCCTGCCTGGCTGATCTGTGATGAAAAAACAGATGGTGTTTGTTCATTTGTCAAATTAAACTAAATCTTCTCCCACCCGCCCGCAAAAAAACAAAACACTCCACCGGAATGGCTTGGTTGATCGCTGTAATTAGCTCATCTCTCTAGGAAGCGCTTATTATCCACTGACAATCAGTGGCTAATGAGCCACTGACTCTCTGACCTCTTGCCCACAGCTGCTCATTCCTTCTGTGTCTTCATCGAGCATTAAAAGCCACGTTAGCTTCACTGCCTTGTCTTAACCACTCCTCGTCTCCCTCGCTGTCCCTCTATCAGTCCCTGCTTGGGAACAGCCACACCCCAGTCTCACTCCAACCTCTCCAGGGCTATCGTGGACGGCTCTGGATCCCCACACCGTGCTCCAGAGTCCTTGCTCGCAAAAGTGCCTTTCTCTGCTTTCCCTGGTCTTCCCCACCTAAATCACCTGCCCTTGTGAGGATCAGTACCTTTTCTCCTCTTTTTTCCTGTCCGGACACTCCTACCCAGCTTTATCTCCCATCACATCTGAGATCCCCCCGGCATTCTCCCTCGGTCCCTCACGAAAAAACTCCTGACTGGCTCCCTTTCTAGGCAGCATCTGCGCTTTCGGTGTCTTCACGCACTCTTTCCAGTATAGCTAGGACTGGAAAGAGAAGAGACTCCGAATATTCAACTATTTAAATTATTTTCAAATTAGGTGCACAGTCTAGCACTTCAAAGCTCAGAACAGTGCATGTATTTTTTTTAAAGGTAGTGACTTTAACATGCTGGAGGCTTTGTTCTTTGCTGACAAAAATATTAAAAAAAAAAAAAAAAAAAAAAAGAGAGAGAAAAGGGGGAAAAAAGAAAAAAGAAAGGGAAAAGAGGAAATGGGAAAATAAAATAAAAACAACCCACTAACCTTCTTGGCTTTGTTCACAGCTGCCTAAGTTAATCATTCTCAGTTCCTTCTGTGATCATCAACAGGAAAATTGAGGGGAATGAAATCTAATGGGCTAACTTTAGATTTGAAATTAATGCAATCTTCCTGGGGCAGAACACTTAAAAAAAATAAAAAGGCGAAACAACCATAAGAGCTCGCAGATAGTTATTATGCCTGAGAAGTACTGAAGAAAAAAGATTTACTGTGCCTGGACATGCAGTTGCATTTATTCCATATGATTAAGGGTAAGCCCATGAATAAACACTTTGCTGAATTTTAGCCAGTAAATGCAATTCTGCAAAATCCTGAGCACTCTTCCACTAGTATAAACATGTCCATGAAGCCTTCAAATAAAAATCCTTATTGCCAACTCTTCTAAATGTTATACAGACAATAGCATGTTGTTCAGAGTCGGTGCTTTCTTAAACTGAACTGCATCTTTATTAATTTAAAGAGTCAATTTCTAGTAATGCACTACTTCAAAAAAAAAATTCAATAAAAATACTATCTCAGCAGCCACATGAGTTAATACAGACATATCTGAAGGTCTTGCAATAACCCCCTTTTTTATGATCCATGACTTTCACAAGGACACAACATATGTGGCCGAGTTCAATCACAGGTGCAGGTAGCTGGGTGAGGAGGGAGGGAAGGGCTGAAATTCTCCATCCTCCTGACACCAAGCCCCTTAGGGCATCAGCTGGAGTGAATGGCAGGAAGGTACCTGCTTCACCTTCCTGCCATCTACCCCGTGGCTTCAAGAGGAGAAGATTACATATTCATTTAAAAGCAAACAAATAGTAATAAAAAAACCCCAACAAATCACAGAACTGGTCAGTACCAAATAGCTTTTTCTAGCAGATAATCAAGATGGGTTTCACCCAACAGAAGGCAGGCATTTGCATCTGGTCATTGGCAGTGGCTGGCTGAGTGGTCAGAGAGAGGAAGAGAAAGACGAGGAAGAGGAGGATGACAAGAAAAGCATTTCTGTGCTGTAGTTCTTATAAAATGCAAAACCAAGGTAGGTCAGCTCAACAGCAGCCAGTTTCCCCTGTCAACCACACAAACCATGTCAAGGAGGCATGACCAGAGGAGGTTCTCTCAATTTAGATGTAGTGGAATCAACTGATTGTGTACTTTGCTTTTCTCGTTGTGATCAAATTTTCCTTTGACTCTTCCCTCCACCTCACAACTTCTAAACACATTTGTGTGAGCAACAGCGTTGACACAGGCCTAGTTACCCATGACATACGTTAACAGCAAGACAGCCTGCTGCAAACACAAGAGAAACTTAGAGATAAAGAGCAGGCATTTCAAACTGAACCTGACTGTGAATGAACTTCGCAAAAAAAGACAACAAATCACAGAAAAAACCCAGACTGAAGAATTGCAACCATGCAGGATGGTGTATTTAAAAGGTGTGTAGATGTGGCATTTGGGGACACGGTTTAGTGGTGGGCTTGGCAGTGCTGATTTAACAGTTGGACTCAATGGTCTTAGAGGTGTTTTCCAGCCTTCACCACAGTGATTCTGTGATGCTCCATGTTCACAGGGTGTCTCTGCACTCCACAGGCTGAACAGAAGAACTCACCCTGTCCTGGAATGCAGCAGAGCTCAGAGAGAAACTTTCTTGGATGGGGTTTTGGGGCAGATCTGATACTGTACAGTGAAACATACACACAGAAAAGCACAAGTTTTGCCTCTACACAGAAAGCACATATTTTTCAAATGAATGTATGAAAATGTTACAATAGAAACAAGCAAACAAGGGCCACTAGTTCACATATCACACCAAAGAGCTCCCTCTTTAACCAGCAGAATTAGAAAGAACAAGCTATACATAACAAATCCTTGCCACATTATTCAATGAACTAACAAGAGGAGTTCAGTGAGAAGAAGTAAAATAAATACCTCTATATACTCTAGATATTAATGCACAAATAGGCATAAAAGAATACATAAAATATGCTGAAGTTCTGTGCTTCCCTTTGTGGCACTTAATAAACACCTAGAGATCACACAAATATCTCAAAAGTTACAAATTTCCATTTCATTTTTACCAAAGGCATCAGAAGCATAAACTGTTAAGTATATAAACATAACCTTTACACCTGACTATCTTCTTTAAACTATGTAGTAAGTTTTATAAGCCGTAGTATATTATATCCCCTCTTGAAATTTAAAATAGTTCTACCAAAATATTAAATAGTGGAAGGCACTCTGCTGTAATTAAGTCTTTTTTCAAATGCAAGTGCCAAAAATCCTCAGCACAAGATCAGTTACATTTCTGTCAATGCAGGGCTTCTTACCTTACTCATTTCTACGTATTTCAATGCTTTAATATACCATTAACACTAGAATTTAATTTGAAGACAATCTTCATGGCACAGTACATTTTTACTTCCCAACAAAGTTCTTCGCTGGTGCATTTTCCAGGGTTCTGCTTTCTGGCCATGACCTACTCTGCAGCTTCTGAGTGGCTTTGTTTTCCCATAGCTAATTCACCACCATTTTTGTACTTGTCAGCATAATAATCAGAGTCAAAGCTCACAGACAGATCTGGAGGACTGACATAAACATTTCCATTGTCTATTGTGATCTTATGAATCCTTTGTTTGACTCCTTTTGATTGCCACTTTGGTGTTGGTGATGGCTCCTGAGGATTTATTCCCTCATACAATCCTTCTCCTGTTTCCAAAGTAATTTTAAACTTATGCCAAGGACAAACAATACATGCTTGTCCATCGATATCCTGTAGGAAGAAGAAGAAGAAAATATAGCAAGTCATCTTCTAGGACAAAAGGTATGTTTGGTAATTTGGCTGTATGGCTGTCTGCTCTTATATGTATACAATTGGTTTTTTTCAGTATTACGTTCAGATAAAAGCATTAGAAAAAATCCATTAGCGTTTTCACATGGCTCTATGCCTCTGCTTTATTTTTATTTTGCTTACATACCTCTATTTCTCCACGACATAAAGGGCCTCCTTCATCTGAAACATGGCAGAGCACCATATTAATTTATGCAGCAGATTTTACGCTTAATTCTAACAACACTGAGATCACACAGGCAAATATCTTACGGTAGCAACGAGAGTCCAGAGCATGAAATTTCCCCTCATGGTAGAAAACAACAATTTCTCTGCCATTGACTTTGGCTGTTATTCTTTGGGACTTCTTTATGTCCTCTTCTTTGCCAATGAATATAAGACCATCTGGCTCTGTTTCAGCTCCTCTTGTGCTTGAGCTGTGTGAATCCACATCCTTAAAACACATGTATAAATAAATGAGAAAGTCATTTATAAAGCAGTTCACATACGGATCTCTGTGGGTAGAGGGAGAAAAAGTTTCAGTGAAAGACTATCAACGTCCAGAGGTAGAAAAGCACGAGAGCTTGGTGATAAAGTTCAGTTAGTGTGTTCCCTAACAGAACTAACAGGACAAGGAAAACCAGCTGTTGAAAACCTGATACCTGAGGCAAGATAAACTCTCAATCACTATTCATTTACTCTGCACCTAAACCACCCCCATGCCTCGAAACCCATGTGCAAACAAATAGAAGGATGGCAAAAGTAAAATACTATACAGTTCAGGTATGCAACAGGTAGCATTTACATGTAAATCCAATACTCTTTACATAATATTATGGCTAGAAATAAGAAGTGATTTAAGTTAATAAAAAATTATTTTGCAAAGGGGAGAAAACATCATTTATTAAGAAGCTGTAATCAACCTGACATTTTTGCAAATGTGCCTGCCTTTCCTTCCCTCCTCTTATATTTTTCAAACATATAACAGACTCTCCCTCTCACAACAGAGAATATAAGCAGTTATATGACAAAAGCAATGTTCCCATTAAATTTATTCACAATTAGCTACTGTGTTCTAGTTCTTCCCAAATTCCCAGTACAACCTCGCTTCCTCAGAAAAATAAAGCTAAAACAGGTCTTTATAAGCACAGAAAGGAGAATCATGGGCAGGGGTTTTGGGGCGGGGGGATTGATCTCTCTGGCTGCAGGGGGATGCAGAGCCACAGAGAGCTGCACTGTACCTTTGGTCCACGCCAGATTGCAATGGAGATGAGAAAGCAGATGAAGAAATGGAGGCTGAGGATGATGAGGTCCAGCATGGCCTCTCTTCACGGTGTCTATCACCACTGCTTTGCCTTGTTCCCATACGTCACAAGGTGCTTCGCAGCCCCTCTTTAAGTGCAAATGATCATCACAAGCAGGAGGCAATGGTGCCAGGCCCTATGGCACCCTATGGCAGGACATATGGAGGCTCAGTACGTCAGAAACCGGCTCTGCCAGGGCTGATAAGAGCCAGGGACATGCTGGGGCTGGCCTGATAACAGAAGAGCAGAGCTTCCAGTTCCCCCTGCTGCTGTCCTCACCATGAGCCCACACCACTGCTGCCTGCTCCCAAAACTCTGCTCAGAGTCACACGTGGTGTGTCCTCAGGATCAGCAACTGCATGTTTCCTCATAAACCACTGAGCTGGGAAGTCTGGTTTAAGTGACAGTGTGGCATTTCAAAGACCAGTTGCCAACCGATCTGCACATGATCAACTGCTAGGACCAATTCCCTGCTTTACAGTTCAAGGAACTACCAGTCTTACCCAGAAAACAAAACGTCACTGCCAGACTCACAGGACGATCCAGTAAGGCATTCACATGTAGTTTTTTCAGGAGATAAGCAAACTAACCACAGGAACCAGAATAGGAAATCCCCAATTTCTGCTATCACCTTTTGGCTGACTCTCCCTATAAACTTTCCGAACTGGAAAAGATACTAAAACGCAGAAGCCTGTAGTTAAAACCTCTCTTACTAAGACCCCTCTAAAACACCCTATGTGTATAAACACATATATCTATAGAAACAGAAACACACATACCTGTTTGTGTACACACATACCTGTGTGTATCTCCCAAGCAGTATTGGAATACACTTGTCACCTAACTTCCGGCTCGTTTAGCGATGCCTTCTTACAGTCAGCTTGGATTTTGCACATGTAAATCATCCAGGCTCCCATTCTGAAACCTGAGTGAGACCATTAAAACATTGTGGACCCTGAGTGGCTTAAATCGAACAAGCAATCAGTAGCCAACAGCTTTCTTTCACAGCTGATACTTTGCTTATCTGCAAACCAATGTAGACTTAGGACTACACTGGCACATCAGGGGCCCTCCAAAAGAAAACCCTCATGGCAACTTTCTTCCTTTAAATAAGAGGTCACATAACTCCCTCACAGACCCCATGACAGAATCCTGAGCTACTGGAGCAACTCCTAGTCGTGGAAGTGAGCACAGCTCACTTTTCTCAGTAAGAGAAAAGGTTATTTCAAGGCTTTTACACAGTAAGCTTCTAACAGCTTTTTCCTGATATTTTCTTAAGAGTTTGGCTGCTTTGATATTTTCTGAGTCACTGCAGATAGCACGGATGGAAACGACCTGCTGCCAAGTGCCACCTGGTGGGAACGACGAAGAGGTTTGCGAGCAGCGTAAGGGTTCCTTCTTCAGCTGGAAACAGAGCTGGATTTGTGAATGGTGGCAATTCATTGCTGTACCCTGCTCTGAATAATTTTTCCCTATTTCGGTTAAAATGAAAAATACTCCTGCCTCGGGTGCCGTGGGCGATCCCTCACCGCTCTCCCCGGCTCTCGTTCGGCGGACACTCCTCCTTGGGCGTGAGGAAAGCGGCGGCGACGTTTCGGGGAGGATGCTCCGCCGGGGCAGGGCAGTCCATATATGAATATGTGTGTGTGTATATACACACACACACACACACACACACACACACACACACATATATATATATATATAAAGAAATGTATAAATACGCACAGGTCTCTGTGGAGGCTCGGGGAGGGTCAACAGAGTGGTGGCTACCCCGCTGCAGATGGGGAGGGAGAGAAGGAAGAGGGACCCCTCACCTCACACCTTCAGCTGGTCTGCCTCCGGCATTCCCCCGGGGTGGACACCGTCCTGCTGCTGATGCCCGGATCTTTTATCGTAGCACTTAGCCTTAGCTGAGCTTGGGACACATATTTTTTTATTTTTATTTTTATTTTTTTTCCCCAATATTTTCGTGTCAAACTTACAGGAGCGGGAAAGATCTGCAAGATGGCAGCTGCTACACAAATTGCCCGCATTATTATTGATATTCCCATTCAGAACTTTTGTTATCATTACAAAACCTTAAAAGCCTTTTCAGTATGTCAGTCGTGTTTGTGGATTTTGGGATACTTCATTCAGAAATAAAATTGGCCAGTCCAGGAAATTACTCTTCCTTTTTTTTTCCCCCCACATTCTTGTTGCTGGGGATTTTTTTGAGCATTTCTGTTGTTTAAGCCCATTGGGATAGTGTGGATGTGACCATTTAATTTCCAGCAGACTGGTGTAGTTCTTGCATTAGTTAATTAATGAGCTGCACAGACTGAGTAGGAGACTATAACAGGCACACTGCAATGGGATGTATACGCCTTAAACCACCCCTGCTTGTGCCAAAAGGCTTTTAAAACATTGCTATAGTTATTCCTTCCTTGTGTGTTTTAAGGCAGAGCAATGAAGGGAATATTACTGTGAGACTGTATCCTCCTCACTTAGCTCTTGCTATGCATGGGATTTACACTGCACTCACTGAACCAGCTTTTTATTTTTTTCTTCATTTTGACATTACAAATAAAGCCAAACCTATACTTTTCTGTGATGTGAGAGCTCTGTTTCTGTGGGACTGGGCACAAGCAGCCTGCAGTGCTTACAGCTGGTAGCATATGTGTTATCAAAACCCTCAGTATGTTGATGACATACTGAGCTAATGCATATGAAAATGGTTGACAAATCAAAGCAGGTGACATCGAAAGCTCAGTGGCTACTTTTTATATAATAATGGTGAAGCCTAAACCACTCCCCATAGACAGAAAGGGGCTGTAAAGAAAATCCCCAAGGCACCTGTGCCAGGCCCCCCAGTCGCTAGACCACATCTACTTTGGCTATTCCTTTGAACTTAACCAATTCCAGTGGCAGAATTTAGATAGCTTGGAAGGGTGTTTACATTTTTAAACACTTGGAGTTCTTCACTTTTCTTTCTCCAAACTGTTCATCAGAACAGGCCCATCTGAAAACCAAAATAATTTCTTTTTCCTGCTCTTGGTGGCCACATTTTCTGTGCTGTGAACCCTTAGTCACTGCAGAGGACTCCTCAAGGTTTCTCTGACAGATGATACCTAATATAATTCACAGGTCCCTTATTTATATTATTTTCCTCCAAATGCTCTCATCTGTTTATGTTCCTTCTTAAAAGACAAAGTCACGAAGCAGAGTCAATACGCTCAGTATTCACTGCAGTTAATA
Source organism: Eopsaltria australis (assembly GCA_034509425.1). Classification (NCBI taxonomy): domain Eukaryota; kingdom Metazoa; phylum Chordata; class Aves; order Passeriformes; family Petroicidae; genus Eopsaltria; species Eopsaltria australis. The sequence continues at coordinate 350,588 of JAVTVJ010000837.1, read as the reverse complement.
AAACAATTGCCTCTTGTGTCTTACAAACAGCACTCCTTTAAATCATACTCACACGTCACTCATTTCCTTTTTCACCACATCGTGTGGTTGGCTAATGCTCTGTTTCAATTTCTATAAAATTTCCAGACATATTGCATTTTTTTTTGAACTGCAAAAATGCAGCCCAGACAGTTTTTTGTTCACCATTTTAGTGTTTTTCCCTTTCCATTTTATTTTGACTTCTAAATAATCCATGATTATTTTACCTGATTGATTTCAGATACTTTTTCCAGCTAATCAAGACTCCTTTGGCTTTTAGCTTATCCTCAGGAGCACTGGTAGCACTCCCAGGGTGCATTTTCTCATACTTAACAAGAAAAGATTGCGCACTCCTGCTTTCAATTACTTCTCAAAAAATGTCAAACAACACTACATCGAATTCTTGCAGACCAATTCTATTATTTGGGGAAAAGGCACAAAGTAAAAACAAGAGTCTTAAAACTCATGATGTATATAAGTATTTGATATAAATAGTCTGAAGACAAAGCTACTCAGATTTTATCTTATTTTCAACTGGATAACTGGTTCAAAATATTTGAGAAGAGACAAGGAGATAAATATTTTGTTTTGCTTTTAGAAAATCAATGTAAAACAATACAGAAAAGCATTTTTCTCTGCCAGAAGTGCAGTTTTATCTCCTGCTCCATGTTCTCTCCTGAAACTGCAGTTTACACACAACAGTTCTGGAAGAGCAAGTTTTGCAGTCTATATCGCAAAGAATGCTTTCCTGATCAGTAGCTTGAAAGATGCCAGAAAAACTTTCAACAGTGATTTCATCTGACATTTAGTTTCAGTAAGATTTATCTCCTACATGTTTCATCACAGGTCACTTCAAAAATTTACTATTCACAGTAATTTCCATGTGTGTTTAGGTAATTTAATGTCAGTCTTATTTCTTTGATTGTCTGTCTCATAATGAGTGCCTGCATATCCAAGGAAGTAAGAACTATATCATTAGATCCATTTTATAGTACTCTTCTCTTTGTTTTTACGTGTCAATCCATTTAGTTATAAAGAAGTGTAAGATAATCCTGTTGTTTGTCTGTGGTAATTCAGGGCTATGAAAGAAGCCACATGCCCTGAAAAAGTGCCAGCTTGTGCAAAATGCAAAGACTGTCTGCTCAACAACACGAGGTTTCACAAGCATAATGCGTTGGGACTCTGTTCTCCCCAGCAGACTTACAATTTAATTCAAGTTCTTCATTGATGCACACAAAAGAGAGATTGATCTTCGCCATTTTCAAAACCCAGTTACACTGTAAAAGAATCAGCAAATGGTCAGTAAAGGTGTCATTAATTAGTAAATTGTGGTTCACATAACTGGGAATGTGTAAGTAGTGGCGGAAAGGACCTCAGCAACCTATGAGTTTACCTATGAGTAAACCTAGGAGTTTACATATTCTAACTGGATTAAGGATGCCAAAAATTTAACAGAGATGCTATAACTCTGTCTGTGACTTAAAAAAAGGAACCCCTGCTTTCCAAGACACATCTTACCTAGCAACTGGCATCTAGCAAGTTTTCCTTCACGTCCAAGCTAGATTTTGCTTTTTTGCAAATGTTTCCCTCATACTCTCCCTATCCCCACAAGTTTCTCACCATTCCTAGAAGAAATGAACCACAACTTTATTATAATGAGATTCACATTTCTCAGCCTTCATTTGTATATCCTTGTTTCCAAGTATTTCTAGTGTTACTGCACACAGAGATTTTACAGTTCTGTAAGAGAAAAGGCCATGAGTTGCATACATTCTGTAAGTTGTTTTTTGTTTAAGTAAACCTAAATTTCAAACCTAATATTCAACTCCTTAGCAGCACAGAATGCTAATGCCTTTATGCAGTGAAAGTTGTTGTAAGCCATTTACATTTTTATAGTAGATAGTGGCACCTGAAGAGATCATATGAGACAGAATAAAAAACACCTACTTCTTTGAAGTTTACTTCTTAGTAAGTAATATTGTTACCTTTCCATACAACAAGAGTTTTCTATACTCGGAAAACAAGAAGAGCTAAAGTGTCATGGAAGAGGTTAACAGAAGAGAGAGATTTCTGTTTTGGCTTACTACTTCACATTCAAGGTTCATAAATTCACAATACACCTCAGACAGAACTTCCAACAAGCACCATGCAGACTGTTCTAAACCATGAACTTAAGATCACTACTGAAACAAAAATTACAGCTAAGTATGCCAACGATTTCCTTCTATTTATTACCAGCAAAAAGCCTTCCTGGTACTGTAACTGTGGGGCTTTAGGAGAACTTGAGGGGACAGGAGGTGACATTTCAGCACAGACCTCTGTTTCACATCTGCTTCTTACCAGCTTCACTGTTCCTGTCTCTTCTCCTCTGCTGATACTTCCACATGTCTTCTCTCACTCCACCTGTGCCCTGAAGTAAAGATGTATAAATATTGGAAGCATCCTGCCACCCCTGCTCAAAGAAAGCATTTAGGTAGAAAAATTGTCCATGCAGAACTTCACAAACTGATCATTGTCTAGAGGAAGTGGAGGGGAAGTGCTGATCTCTTCTCCCTGGGATTCATGACAGGACACATGGAAATGACTCAGAGATGTGTCAGGGGAGGTTCAGACTTGACACGAGGAAGCATTTCTGTACCAAGAGGGAGGCCAAACACTGGAACAGGCTTCCTTGAGAGGTGCCCCGTGCTCCAAACCTGTCAGAGTTCCAGAGGCATTTGGACAGTGTATTTAATGTGGCTTTACTTTGGGTCATCACGGAAGAGGACAGGGAGTTGGACTAGATGGCTGTTGGAGGTCTCTTCCAAATAAACCCTTTCTTTTTCTTTTCTTTTTTTTCTTTCCCCCTCCCCTCCCCTCCCCTCCCCTCCCTCCCTCCCTCCCCTCCCCTCCCCTCCCTCCCTCCTCCCTCCCTCCCCTCCCCTCCCCATCTCTTTTCTTTTCTTTTCTTTTTCCTTCCCTCCCCAAACCTTCCCTTCCCTCTAATTCAACAACATACTGTTTGTATGGAGTTGCTCAGGTCATTTTTCTACCCAACTCAAGGACATATGGTGACTGATTATTGTGTAAAGAGTTTCAAAGTCTTTGAGAATGAAAAAATTAAATAAATCAGACTAGAAAAAGTCTTTCCCCTGCTTGCCTAAGGTGAGCCATTTGAATACAAGTGAGAAAACCATCATTTTTCCCATTATCAGCTCCACACAAGGTGAATAATGGGTCTGTTCTGGGCATATGCTGGGGCTTTTAATAAAGAACTATCCCTAATAACTGTCTCAGGCTGCTATTCAACTGCAAGAAATACTTAAGATCATCCTCATTATTATTATTATTATTATTATTATTATTATACGACCAGCATTATCATCACAATTATTTGTCAAAACATCTGATAGCTCAATTGTGGAAGATCCCAAAGGATACGACAGAAAGAAAAATCCAATTTCCAATTATCCTGTTGGAGCTAAAATGCTCTCATTACCATCAGACCTGCTCTACAACATCTGAGAGACTGAACCCTTGTGAGAGATGCTACCAGATAAACACTGGCACAGCACTTGAAGGAAGACTATTCCCTCACTGAAATCTGCAATGTTTTTTAAATAAGAAAATATATTTTTTCCTTTTTTTAAAATTCTGTATTTGTTTTTAAAATAACCATTTCAAACAAAAGCTGTATTTAACATAATATTATATGTCTTATATTAAATATTTGACATTAAACATAACATCACATGCGTAAGTTTCCTTCTGTCTTCATCTTTTCCAGAATGCATATCAGACAATGTAAGCCTTCCCATCAATTTCATATTCTGCTTTTTTTTGTAGCTTAGGAGATATGTTTCCAAATTTACACTTCAGTTTCTAATATTTGAATTTTCTGTAATAATCTGTGAGAGTACAAAGCCGCCCCCCCTCCAAATTAAGGAGACCAAACCTGAAACATTTACAGTCCGTGCTGCTATTGCTTCCATTACATACAATTCCCCAGGGGCAGGTGCTAACCATCCAAGTGACAACTTACAAAGGATACTGCACTGAATTAGACTTTATAAGGTCTCATAGAGAGCCCAGAAAACAGTTAAGCACACTAAATTTGTGCTCCACAGTAGGAAATAATTCTTGTAAATTACTGAAATGTTTTAATATTACAGTTACAATGACAAAGTTTCAAATATTTTAACCTTACAGCACAAGCACTTTGTTACCTTGCCAGCCACCCTTCCATCACTCATTAGTTCATAGTTAATGTAATTTTCTTTATCCTTTAGAGTTCATACCAGAGAATGCACTCAGAAGAAAAAATGTCCTCCATTTGTTTTTTGGTAGCAAACAACAATGTTCTTCAATAACACAGCATTGTAGAGGAAATAATTTCATTTAGCACCAGTAGAGCTAACCATGGCATCCCAGCAGCTGGAATCAGCTCATACTCTATTTTGTCAAAAGGCTAATTGCCTAATTTGGTACACTACTATAACTGGCAACTGGAACAAGCACTCAGTAGGACAAACTGGAAATAAAACTGTAATCTGTAGGTGGAACTTGAAAAAGGGCCTTGGGTCTGAAACTTCCTGTGAGAAAGTACACGACTGACATGTCATCCTGTCAACCACATACTCACAAGTTTCTCCAAGGCAGATATGGCTTGTTTGAACAACTGTGGACCAGTTTGGTTATTGGGCAGGCAACATGTCTATTCAGTGAAACAAGTTTCTTGAACAGGCTGAGAATATGAGAAATCTGTACTATTTCTGGAGACCCACTCCACAAGAACTATGTAGGACTTGCTGGTTTTGATGGACTCGAGGCAGTACCCTAATTCTGAGCAACACTAGCAAGCACATGTCATCCAGGAACTCAAGTTGCAGTGCAAGCAGAGCCTGCCATTACTTGTTTAACCTCAAGAAGCACTTTAGGAGCTGAATTGCCAACTAGAAAGCACTGTGAGAAGCACAGAGCCTGATGTGACACAGCAGCAGAAAGTGGGCTGCTCAAGCCACAGGTCACTGCTCTGGAGGACAGACACAGCCCAGTCTTCTTCACTGAGAAGGAAACCTTTGTCACACTTGTCTGAACAGGTGAGAGTCCTCCAGAGGGAGCATCACCCACTGCTGAAGCAGGCTTTTCAAATGAAAGCCCAGACCTTAGAACAGCCTGCAGGAGTTGAAGCATTTTATTTCCCCAGAAAAACTGGTCGTTTTAACAGTACCCAGCACTTCCTGTTCTCTACTAGTGATGTAGTCAAAATGGTTAATCTGACTTTGAAGTAATAACATGGAGTTTATGTTGGATTCCACAGTAAGAAGAGCTTGGGTGAGGCAGAGAACCCAAAGCTTTCCCTTTCCTGTGAGTGAAGCAGGTCCAGTATGCTGGGTGAACAGAGAGAAGAGCGGTGAGAAAATGGTAAAAGATTTGCAGTCTTTAGCTGCTCACAAGGGGATATACTATGTATTTGGGAATAAAAAAAAATCTCTACCTGTCTTGATAGATACTGGATTTACTGATACAAATTTATGGATAATAAATTCACCGTAATAAAGCTACTAGAAATTCATAAAAGCATAGTTACTGGTTCCTGAATCCTTTAAGCTGGGTTTATCTGGAATGGTAGTATTTTTCATAATTAATAATATGCTGTTTGTGAAGCCAAACAACTCAGTCAAAATTTTCATCTGTGATTACAGTAACTATCCATCCTATCCTTAACATTCTTGGGACACATCACGGCAAGAATAACAGTGTTTATCGACCTTCCTTTCCCTTCTGCTTTCCAAGCCGACGGAAGAGGGTTCATCCCACTCAGCGGCTGTGCTCCAGGAGCGGCTGCCGTGCCCTGCTGCGAGTACCACACCTGACCGCGGGACCCACCCGTGCAGCAGTGCTTGGCCGCTGCCATGTCCCTGATGCAAGCGCGGAGCACATTCCCCGGAACAAAGCCGAGTTCGGTTTGGAACTCAAGGGTACCAAACCCCGCGGGAAGCCCTCGCTGCCGCAGCCTTGGCAGTCCACGCCGCGATTCCGCGCTCCGCGCCGGGACGCGCCCGTTCCCCGCCGGGCTGCGGCCGCTCCCAGGGCGCTTATCGGGAGCCACAGGCGACCCATAAAGAGCAGCGTGTCCCCGGACTACAGCTCCCAGCGTGTCCCGGGGCTGCGGGAACTACATTTCCCGCCGTGCCCGGGCAGGCGCTGTTGCGGTGTCCCTTGTCGCCATGGGTGACAGTGCAGCTCAGGCTGGACAGGGTTTGGGCGGGATGGGATTGTGATGGTTAAGGCGTCTGTGCCTTCTTGGGATGCCAATTTCTCTCCAGGAGCCGTTCATCAATGTAAATTAGAGAGATTTTCCCCAGTATTTTTCGAGCTCCGAGGGAGCATTTGAAATTCACTTTCGTCATATTTTATTTCATTACTGGTTATCTACTGATTTATCTTGAAGATTTATCACTGAGGCTTTCTGCTACTCTTTATCTTAATCGTTTCAGCTACTGAAAGGTGTTTTTTCTTCTTCAGCTGGTCGCTTTTCCTGTCACTTTCTGTGCTGACACCACCACTTTGTTCCATGCTTTGACACCACCAACCAAGTTGTTGGTTTCTCAGCCTCATCCCATTTAGACAGTTTTGGTGTTGCTAAGGCTCATTTGAGGCAAAATACTTCGATATACACCAAAACAGTGCACGGTTACTATGACAGAGTTCAAAAGCATGAGTGCCTCTTAAATGCTCAATCTTAAAACACTCTTAAATGTGTCCTTAAATGCTTCCACTTTTTGGTCCCCTGGCTGTATTTGGAAGTGAGGTTTGCCTTAGGTGTGTGTGAAGGGAGAGGAGCACCATAAGCCATGCAGTGCCCATGTCAGGCTGGCTGTGGAAAAGGCTGGCAAGAGAAGCCCTGGTCCCTACGAATCACTCGAGCACATGTCCAGTGCAAAATCCCTCTTCAACACAATTCACCGCTTAGCAATTCCTCTTTAAAAAGAGCCTACATGCAGGGTGACATCCTAACTGATGTGCCTGTGTGATAACACATCTCCCCATTTTAAAATTTATCTTAAACCTTAACAAAGCTTTAGTTCTGGAGTGACTTATTTTATATCATTTAGCTACTTAGAATATTGACTGAATCCTGCATTCTAACTAAACTTAAGCATTTCTAAACCATATTATTTTTTTCCAGCAGTTCTTGGTGTATCTGTATTTGGGGATTTTGTACTGTGTTTAATATACTCCCTATGCAATTATAGTAGGATATAAACAGTATTTTGAGTTCAGTATATCTTTTTATAAGAACAGATAATATGTAATTTTTACTTAGTATCCATAATGTCAAGTAAGAAGATGAGGACAACCTTAAAGAGATAACGGGAGATGCCATGCAGAATAAAGAATATAAGGAAGCCTCAAAGCACTGCAAGGTAATTATTTTATTACTTGGAAAGTAATATCTTTTGCACATTTTGTTTGTTGCTCCTACCTCTATGGCTGTAAAGTAATGTAGGATGTGGCATACTTTATTGACATAATGGTTGAAATTTATTTTCAGGTTTCATATTCATAACTTTATTGATCATTCATGTTAGTTGAGCACACTAACACATGTTCCTTTTGCATTTGCTTATATGTGGTGGTAAAAGCAAACGTGTGAAGTGTTAAAATTCCATTTCTAATCTAGACCTCATTGAGGAGCTTTGATTGCTGAGCTCCAGGTATGGTTTCTGACAGAACAGTTCAGATATGTAGCATTTTCTGGCAGGAAAAACTGAATTTGCTAATTTTTTCCAAAAAATTACTTAACCTCAACTATTACCTGTTTGAATAACTCACTAAATTGTAATGACAAAACGTAGGCCATAGATCTGCAGGATGCATTTCACTCATTTTTTTCACTTAAAATTCTGCAGTTTTAGGCAGTCTTGAAGCAAGACAAAAGTATCTACAAGTCTTGGTTATTAATTGGCCCAACAGCTGCTGGTTTAGAGCAACCTGATCAGGCTAAAGGAGAATATAAGAAGGCTGTTGATCTTGAACCAAACCAGTTACTGTCATATATAGTCCAGAATCACTTTTTCTCTCCCTGAAAAGTGTTAATATGGAGTTGAGTACAATAACAAAGCAGAGTTGAAGCTTGGATCATGTTTTCTTGAGGCCCTTAGTTCTGTGGTAGCTTTGGAAAAGCCAAGGTTTGTGTTATTTTTGTGCCCAGTGTAAAACCACAGTGAACTTTAGTTTCAGTGTATTTAAGTTTGTATTTATTGTTCAGGCTAGATAGCAGTGAAGCTTACAAGGGAAAACATGAATTGAAACAAATACAGGCAATTTGTCCATGTCTGGAAATTCCTCTGCTTGTAGCTGAAGAAACACTTGGCAACGCTTCTCTGCTTTAACTAGTTTATCTAGTTCATCTTATTTATCTTGTTTTATCTTATTTTTCCAGCTTTCAGCATGAAGTGGATTGTTACTGAATTTTGCTGTTAATGTATTTAAATGCATTTAAAATGTTAAATATGTTTAAAAACAATACATTTGAAATAGCCATGTGCTGGTGCATGACAGCCTGTTGTAGCATATAGTTACCACACACTAGGTGTGTCATTTGGAGATTTGTGACTCATATGGTTGCATATTAAGTCTGTCTCTGATAGCAACAGTCTCTTTTTTTTCTAAAGTTCTTAGTATTTTCAATTAAAGTACATTTTAAAAGTGTAGTTGTTGATGATGCCTGATTTAAAGGTGCCTGATACTGAAATTCCTCAGTTTTGTATTTAGATTCTGCCTTTTTGTAGCTACACAAAACACCATGATGCTTGGATCTAGGTCGTTCATGGCATGACTTAATGTGCTTTCTACATTGCCTGTTGTGCAGGCAGGATTATGTAACATACACAGGTTTCACATAGTTGTTGGAATTAGCTCGGGAAGCAAGGAAAGCTTTCCACTTAAAATAAGATGACTCACAAGGCTGTGCATAAGTATCAAGGTAGATTCTGCTCAGTGATTATTACATTAACACTTGACTTCAAAGAAGGTAATGGAATGAGTTTTGTAGACAGAATTTGTTCTCAAGACATGTAACCTTTAACACTAAATCTTTCTTTTTTTGTTTTTTTTTATAGTAAGGTGATGATCACATACCTATAGTAAGGTGATGACCACATTCCTATAGTGAAGTCTAACTATCCAACCAAACAGATTCCAAAGGAGATTTAGCAGATGAAAAGCTCTTTGAGCTCTATGTAAGGCAAAGGATATTGAATACCAAAATTCGCTCTTAGGATTTCTAATTCAGTGGATGCCATTGCTGATGCACAGATTAGATTTGTTTTTTAAAAAGGGCGTGTCACATTGGTGTGTCAGGATTCTATAGCTGTATAAAGTTTCTTGATCCTGTCCATTTTGATAGGACAAATACTGGAATAATTGTGCTTGAGATTAGTAGATAAGAGAATTCTGTGTAATCCTCCGAATAAACTCAGTGCTTTTAAGCATTTAGCTCTGTTAGTTCATTCTCTGTATTAATTAGTAGGCTTGTTCTTCTCTGCTTTAAGATCATAGAATACATGTCATCCTATTCATACAGGTACAGTTCTAAACAAATCTCACTCTCAGTTGTCACTGTAACTGACTGGAGTGTTCGATTTGTTTTTTTAATTTTAATTTTTTCATTAAGAAAAATAAAACCCCTTAAAGTAGTTGTTTTCTTTTAAGTCAGTTACAGCAGCAATGAGCAAAACTTTTAAGGTAATTTCTTGTATTCATTTGGCAGTTGAACCTACTAATAATTATGGGTTAGAGTTTGAAATCCATTTTTGTATTTTCTGGAAAACTTAGCATGTTTGCATGGGGTTTTCTTCCTCTTTTCTAGTGGTGACAAGCAGAAATGATGTATGTAAGAAGGTTGCAGAACTCTATCATCAAGAAAATAAATATTTAGTGGTAGCTTGAGTACTTTACTGTCTTTCTCCTAAGAAGAAACTTCCTTTTGATCAGAACTACCTATTTTTCATGACAAGAGGGGAAAGTGAGATTCCTATACCACCTGAACTCAATTGCCTGTGCTTTGGGTACTGCCTTCCACGCAGATGATGAGGACAGGCAAAGTTGCCCCAGGGCAACCCTAGCTTTGACCCCCCAGTACTCCCCAAGTCCCTATCAGCATGGAATTGCAGAAATAATCAGTTTACCACGAGGTGGAGCTGTTAAATGCAGTTAACGAGGGTCCTGTTTTCTCTTTTTCAGCTCTGTTGATTTTTTTCACGCTGGAATTTGAACATGTGCTGCTGCTTTTCTCTTTGTATTCATAGTGCTGGAGATCCAATGAGACATTTTTTTTCAGGGTTTATCTGAGGACTGTCTGTGTCTATTTTACTGTCAATTTAATGAAAGAGCCAGAGTCAGAATTTGTTCTCTTGAGGTCACCTCTCTTGTGTACTGTACCTTGGAAGGTGGACAGGACCCACACGATGCCCTGGGACTTGTTATTGCTTCAGCTGGAAAGCAGGTAAATATGGCTTCTTACTTTAAATATTAATCCATTGTCCAGCCTAATGTGGTCATGTAGACAGTAGTTGGAAAACTTGCATCAGACCTCAAGCTCTTTAAAGGACTGACAGCATGGTTATTTTGTTCCTGTTGACAGGTGGCTGAAACATGTCAGAAACTCACACAAATGGAACAGGGGGAAGGTGCAGAAAAGGAAGAGCTTCATCACTTTGGAAGAAGATGCTCCAGTTACTGAAAGACAGTACGGAGAGCCAGGCTAATAAGACTGAACAATAATGTTTCTGACTCCTACTCATCTATATACATATATAGGTACAGTGAAGCTAGACTTAAAATGGAGCCTAAAAAGTCATGAAAAACCTGTGGCTATTTCTCTCATTATGGTTCATTCGTATTAAACTGTTCAGGAAAACCGGGTGATTTCACTGCTTGCCTTGCCGACTGTGCCACCCCTGTCCCCTCTGGCCGTGGAGACTGCCTTTGGAGTCCAGCTGGGAGCCGGGCCGGGCCAAGCAGCTCTTTCAGCCCCAGGTCCCGGCTGCTCACACATGACGGGAATGGCGAGAAGTGACGCTGACACCGGGCACGAACCCCTGTCGAGGGCTGAGGGGCTCAAGGTGCCGGGGAGCTGCTGAAGGGCCGGTCAGGCTGAGGGCACCGGGGCTGCCACAGAGGGGACAGAGCCTCTGAAGGCACCCTCCTGCTGCTGCTGCTGCTGCTGGAGAGTTGCTGCTGGTGCCTACGGCACCGACAGGATGGTGAGGCCGTGGGGGCTGAGGGGAAGCAGCGGAGCTGAGGACGAAGGGGGAGCTGAGAGTGATGGCGGCGGAGGCCGGGAGGGCAGGGAAGAGGCACGGGCTGGTGGGGCTCAGGGCAGTGGGGACGCTCGGAGGGATGGCAGCGCTGGTGGGGGGGGGGGGGGGAGGTGGAGCTGATGGGCCAGGAGGTTTTGAACGGACTGGGGAGGTTGCGGCTGAGTTGAGGCTGTGGCAGGAGTCTCAGGGCTCTCCCAACTGCAGCCACACTTGCAGCTGCCGGCTGCCTGCTTGGGCTGCCGCACGGCTCCGCACGGCGCTGAAGGCACGGCAGGGTAGGGCAGGGCAGTGACAGCACTGGCCTGGTGGTCTCCACTGACGGCCTTTTGTTCTCTTTTCCTTTGCAGCAGGAGAGACCAGAGGCAGCGGCAGCGGCAGCAGGACAAGGAGGAGGTGGCTGCCCCGGCTCTGCAGCGGGGCACAGCGGGAGCAGCCTGAGTGCCGGGACAGGAGGGCTCCGGCTGCAGCAGAGGAGGGCGCTCTTCAGGCAGCTCCTGGCTGATGTCTGCGAGGCGGACGGCACGCTGCCCCGGCCCATTCAGGTAAGGCAGTCCAGGGGCTGCACATCCCTCTCTCTGGATGCTGCGCAGCCCCTGTCCCCGCACGCCCCCCAGCCACAGGGCACTGGGCTCTTCAGCCGTGCCTCTGCTTACTGCTCCCAGCCCCTTGGCAGCAGGAGGCAGTGAGCCCAGGCTGGAGCAGAGCTCTGGCCCCAGGCCAGCTCTTCACACACGTCTCTGCCCTCCCGCCTTTCCTGCAGGAGCTGCTGCATGTCCTGTACCAGCAAGGGCCCATGACGGAAGGAATCTTCCGCAAAGCGGAGAATACCGGCACAGTGCAGGAGTTGCATCAGACCCTGGACTACGGCCTGCCCATGGACATGGCAAGCCAGCTGGTGCTGCTGCTGGCCATCATCCTGAAGGTGAGCCCTGCTGACCTGCAGCTGCAAAGGCTCCTGCCTGGGCCACCAAGGTCCAAGGCTCACTGGCAGCCCTTGGCCTTGCAGGACTTCCTTCAAACCAGCTCCTCCTCTGAGCTCCTCATCCCAGATCTCTACAAGGACTGGATGGCAGCTGTGCAGATGGCCAGCAGGGAGGACAAGATCTCCCAGCTGAAAGCGTAAGCATGGCTAGCAGCTTCCAGCTCTGCAGCAGGCATTGCTGCAAGCCTGGCACTCTCCTGAAAGGGGATGCTCTACTGAAGGGGCCACATTCTCGGCCAGCTCCCCCTTGCCGACTGGTAGTCCCACTGTGGGCTGATGCACAGGGAGCCTTCCTTGGCATGGGCTCAGGGCAGCAGCGCTGCGCTTCCTTCTTGCAGGAGACCTGACCGCCAGCTAAGAGTACCCACAAGGCCACGTGGCACAGCCGCTGGCTGCCCTCTGCCCGAGGCCGGCTCTGGGGCGGCTGTGGGCCGCGAGGGCCCACTGGTGAATGTTGCCTTCCTGTTCCCTCAGGGTGGCCAGGAAGTTGCTGGCTGCCAGCCTGCTCCTCCTACAGCAGTTGCTGGCACTGCTGCGCTACATTGGACAGCACACCTCCACCAGCCTGATGACCTGCAGCAACCTGGCCATTTGCGTGGGACCAAACCTGCTGAGCCCACCACAGGAGGACCAGCTGGAGCTGCAGGCCATGCTGGTCAAAAACAAAAAGGTAGTGCTGCCTTCAGCAGGCAGCTGCATCCTTGCTGGCCAAAGCCAATTTTGCTGGCCAGAGGTGCCCATGCCTGGTGGCCCCCTGTCTCCAGCCAAGGCCGCTGTGGGAGTTGCCTGCCTGAGCTGCTCCCCAGCCAGCACTTTCCTTCTGCACAGAGGCAGGGCTCAACAGTGATGGCAAGGGCTGCTTGGCACCCTCTCAGTCCCCTGGTCTGAGAGCAAGGCTTTCTTGTGTGCAGGTGAAGGTGCTGGTGGACTTCCTGCTGGAGAACACTGACAACATCTTTGGGAAAGAGACAGCTGGCCTGGAGGAATCACCAGAGCCCATGTAGACATGCACAGATAGGAGCAGGAAGGGAGGCTTGTCTAGCGTGGCACCTGGGCTCCCATAAATGTGCGCATAGAGAAGCCAAGTGGCGTAGGGCTTCCCTGTGGGTTTTGCTTTCTGTGTTATTGCCCTCCAAGACATTGCTTGGCTGCACGTGCTTTTGATTTCTAGAGCTGTGTTGGGAAGAGCAAAGTGGCCCTGCAGGCAGAGGAGACAAAGAGCCCCAGGCAGAAGACTGTCCCTGTACCTCAGCTCCCTCACTGCCAGAAATGCCTCAGGAAGACGGCATAGAAGCCACAGTGCTGGAGGCCCCAAAGGCAGAGCTATGTCAGCAGCACAAAGCTGGCACAAGGCATCCGGGAGCGGTGCGCACTTTCTCAGGAGGCCCAGGAGCTGCTGTGCCTCCTGCTGACAGCTCATCCCTTGAGCCTTTCGCCTTCCTTGTTCGCTTTCTTGCTGCCTCCCTTCCTGCCCCCACACTGACACAGGCTAGTGCAAAGGGGATAGGTGGCTTCTGCAAAGCTTTAGGCGCGTGCCTCATCAATGGAGCAAACACTTGCAAATGCAAGTGGAAGAGGGGGAGCTGTCAGCTTGAGGGGGTTTCTGCTGGCGTGTGAGCTCATGCCAGCTGCCTCCAGCCTCTTTGGGGACTGCTGGACTTTGCGAGAGGGGACCTATGCCAAGCAGCATCTTCTCTGCACAGCTAAAGGGGCCATTTGGCGATGGCTCCCTTCCTCATCCAGGCTGTCTCTTGCCACCTCTCACCTCCAGAATTTCTGCTTTAGGCACCTCCAGATTTACCTTCAAGCAAAGGGAGCCAGAGCTCCACCGAGACCCCAGCGAAGGCTGAAGCCCTGACCAGCCTTCCCAACTCAAGCACCTAAAAAGTGCTCGCATTGGTTCCAGCAAGAAGGGATTTAGCTGCTGGCTACTGCCCTTGCCCATCTAACGCAACCGTGCACCTCAAGGCTTATAGGCTACCCCCAGGCACAGGAACCCAACAGGAAGAGATGGTGAGAAGAGGCCTGGGCCAGAGACAAAGAGTACCAGGCCAAGAGGAAGAGGAAGAAGAGGGATGGCAAGAGACGCCAACGATGCAGGAGGCTGTGGCAGGCCCAGAAGCCCAGGCAGGGATGTGCCAGGCTCTGCTGGCCGCCTTTCTCTCTGCGTTGCCCTAAGACAGCCCAAGGCGCTGGCAAGGGCTTGGCAAGAGCTCCCCTGCATCCCTTGGCTTCTGGCACGGCCACGTGCTGTACCTCTGCACGAAGAGTGCTCGGCACAGGAGGAAGTGGCCCAGGGAGAGACTGTGAAGATGGAACAGCTGCAAAGCCTCTCCCTCCATTTCTCGGTGTAGCTGTCTTTTGAGCTGCACTTTTGAGACAAGGTTTCAATCTGGAGGCCTCTATTTCAAAAGTTCTAGCTCCATGGCTAAGGAGATAGGTCTCTTGCTGGGAGAAGGAGATGCTGCTTTTTCCCCTCTTCCCCCACTCTGCTACCCCTGGGCCTTCTTGCCTTGCTGACTGTGCCACCCCTGTCCCCTCTGGCCGTGCTGGAGTCCAGCTGACAGCCAGGCTGGGCCAAGCAGTGCTTTCAGCTCCAGGTCACAGCTGCTCACACATGATGGGAGCAGCAGAAGGCGTCGATGGCACCAGGCACCATCCTCTGTCAAGGTCTGCGGGGCTCAAGGTGCCGGGGAGCTGCTGAAGGGCTAGTAAGGCTGAGGGCACCGGGGCTGCCACAGAGGGGACAGAGCCTCTGAAGGCACCCTCCTGCTGCTGCTGCTGCTGCTGCCGCTGCTGCTGGAGAGTTGCTGCTGGTGCCTATGGCACTGGGAGGACGGTGAGGCCGTGGGGGCTGAGGGGAAGCTGAGGACGCTGGGGGAGCTGAGGGCAATGGCAGCGGAGGCCGGGAGGGCAGGGAAGAGGCACGGGCTGGTGGGGCTCAGGGCAGTGGGGACGCTCGGGGGGATGGCAGCACTGGGAGTCTCTGATGGGCCAGGAAGCTTTGAACGGACTGGGGAGGTTGCAGCTGTGCTGAGGCTATGGCAGGGCTGAGGGCACACTGCAAGTGACTCAGTGCTCCTTTTGCTCTCCAGATCTCCGTCTGCTCGGCATTTCCAGAAGGGCTGCTCTGCACGGGACCAAGTGACCAACGGGGAGCAGGGGGGGAACAGGCTGGCTGCGTTCCCTCTATATCTTGTCCTAGCCCTAGATGTAGCGGGTTAGCACTGTGCTTTATATGTAGTTATGTCCCTGTCTGGCTCCAGTTCTACCTCAGTATGTATGGAGTGGTAGAGCTATACACACTTGTATGTCTTTAGTTCCTGGGCTATGGAGGTGGAGCTGGGTACTTTGCTCATTGTGTAGTTCTGAGGGGATTTGCGTTGTGTAGAGCCATTTTTATGCAGAAGATTAGATAGATTTACACAATGCAGATTGTTATGCTTGTCTATGCACCAATTCCTAGGTAAGCCTGCATTGTGTTGTACAATTCTATCTGTGTATGAATTGCTATGTAAACCTGTGTCACGTCATAGCTCTGTGGGTATTCAGAGACGGCCAGGGATGTTTGTCACTCTCCCTCCATTCATGTATCCGTACAGGGGCCACTTTGCAACCTGTCAGTGATGAGAGGGCATGAACTGGATGTGATCTCTGTCACTTGCCATGGAGCAAGCAGAGATGGAACTATGTGCAGTCAGCTTGTAACAGAACTTGTTCATTGTATGTAACAAGAGCAGATACAACAAGCTGTAACACATTTCCTTTTTCAACTCAAGTTGGCTTTGGTGCAATTCTCTCTGGGCAGCGCCGCTGGAGCAATGTGCAATCAGCGAAACTTTGGAAGCGAAATGGGTGTTGGTTTGTGTCATTGGGAGCAATTGCCAGGTGTCTGCCTTAGGATCCAGGGGTGTTTCGGCAAGGGGTGCTGATGGGGGCTGGGGCAAAACAGGCAGCCGATCCTCCGGTTGTGTAAAGGTGGGGCGTGAAACTGTGGAAGGGTTTGGGCAGGCAGTGAAGCCACACATTAAGGGAGGAGGCGCTGGAAGGGCCTGCTGAGGAAAGCTCCAATTGCTACTGGGAAAGTGGGCAAAGGAAAGAAAACCCCAATCCCAGAGGGCATGTCACTTCTTTTGGGACATTCCAACCCAAACCCATCCATGCTCCTAGGCCTCTCTTATGCCCCGTTTGTCGGGGCTGAGCATGGGCAAATCCCCTGCCCATCAAGAGCCAGCCTTGAGTTTTCACCTTGGCGTCCAGAGCTGGAGACAACCTCCTGCCACCAGGGTGAGCACCGTGAATGTAGCCAGTGTGCTGCCTGAGGAGGTGGCCTAGGGGCTCTCCAGCAAGCGAGGGCACAGTGCAGCCCCTGTGTCTGATGGACATGTCCCATTGTCTCTGAAGAGCTGGGACATCCTAAGGCAGACTGGGAGCATTTGTACCACTTTGACTCGCGCTTAGGGGCATGCAAGGGAGCAGCACTGTATGGATCAGTGCCAAAAGGGATATGGTTTTTCCCACTGACTTGTGGAGGCCTTAGGGACAAGTTGCCTGGTAGCAAGGTGCAGGCCTGCCCGCCCTGTGCTGTCCCCTGCAGCTGCTGTTGCTGTTGAGTGATGCAGGGCATGGGCTGAGGTGTTGCCTTCTTGCCCCTAAAATTAAGAGCCAAAGAAGAATGAGATGATCCAAATCAGTTTCCGTTTCATGACGCTCCTCCAGGTGCACTTATGGCCAAATACACGGCTGACACGGCTTCGATTCTTGTATGAATTTGGCAAAGTGGTATCATTGAGAAGAATGCCCAAGCAGAAGTGCAGTTCATGAAGTCATTCCCCAACTTGCTTGGGAGTCCTACTGATGCCTCCCCCTTGCTTCTGTCCCCCACTGGTTATGTCTAATTACATGGGAAAGTGAAATGGCCTTGATTCACTGAAGAAGCCAGATTCCAATAGGATTCCAGGAAAGTGTTTGTCTAACAGAGTGGGAAAAGTTAGCTAAGAAAATAGAGACTTCGACAAGAATTTTCTACAAAACTACGACAGGATGAGAAATAAGTAAGAAGCAAAACTCTTTTGGCATCAGACTATCCCCTCAGACAGTGGGCAGAGGGCACTCAGGTGGTGGGGGAGGCTGGTGGGTGGGAAGCTGGTGCTGCTGCCAGACAGTGGGATCTTGAGGGGCTGGGGAAGGAGTGAGAGCTGCCTTCTCCTCCAGGAGGAACTGGTGCTCACCAAGCTGCAGTAAGAGTCTGACAGCCCATCTGCCTTTGCCCTCTCCCTATTTCTGGGCCCAGGCCCAGCTAGCTTGGCCAAAGCCCCAGGCCCAGCCCCTTGGGGCTGGATGCACCAGTGTGTGTGCCAACGTTGGCAAGGGGAAGCAGTGACACAGTGTTGGGGGTTGACCCTGGCTAGGTGCCAGGTGCCCACTCAGTCACTCTATCACTCCCTTTCCCACTGAGACAGGGGAGAGAATAATAGGGAAAAAGACTACCAGGGTGAGATAAGGCAGTTTTATTACAACAGGAAAATAAAGAAAGCAAGCAGAGATCTGCGTGTGCAAGAGCTGAAGAGAGAAAACAATCAATCTCTGCTTCCCATCAGCAGTGATGTCCAGACACTTTCTGGGAAGCAGGGCTTCAGCACACACAGTGGTTCCTCTGGAAGGCAAACATGGAAGACTCGTGAATGCCCTTATATATCTGAGCTGATGTCATATGGTATGGAATATCCCTTTGGCTGACTGGGGTCAGCTGGCCTGCTGGTGTCCCCTCCCAGGATCTTGCCACCCCCATCCCCTTCAGTGGGGGAAGGAATGTCAGAGGGACAGCACTGCTTGGCAGTAGCCAAAACACTGCTCTGTTATCAACACCAGCTACCAAAGCAAAGTACAGCAGTGTAAGGGCTGTGAGCTTTACCCCAGTCAGACCCAATACACACAGCAAGGCTCTGCACCAGGGGACACCAGGGAGGCAACCTGCCCTCAATGCCTGCCTCTGCTCTCTGCAGCCAGGACGCCACCCTGCACCCACAGCTCTGCCTGGCCACAGAGCAGCCCAGTGCAGCAAAAGCACTTTTGCACTCTCATTGCAGTCTGGGTCATGCAGGGTGTCAGTAATGGGTCCTTGGGGCCTCAACAGAAACTTGCAGCATACAAGTTTTGCAGCAAAAGGAATATCCCACCAGGTGGAGACTTCTCAGGTATGCAGCTGGACACCGAGTCAAAGATGGCTGGTTTGAGGCTGTGGTCTCCTTCCTGTGGGAGCCACCAAGAAAAGGCATTTGTAGAACATGTGTACCTGGGCAGGGGAGACAGACTGTAGTGCCTGCCTCACAGCACTCTGGCCCAGATAGGAACTTGTGGTGTTAGGGTTAGGGTTAGGGTTAGGGTTAGGTTAGGATTAGATACAAGCATGCACAGATTGTAACATTCTGTTCAGTGGCCTGTATTGATCACCAAAGCCACAGTTAACAGCAGTGATCTTCAGGAATGTGCTGTTCCTAGAAAGATCTGTTTTGCTCTCTGGTTAAAGCACAGAAGAGTTACTGGCAGAGGACTCTGCATCTTGGAAAAGGAAGGTGGCAATTAGGCTGCAGCACCCCCCAGCATCACCCTGCAGCTGGCCAAATCACTGGTCTATTATCTGAGTCCATGGGCTGTTCTAGGGTGAAGGTGTGGTTTTGGTCTCTTTGGTTTGGCCATTCTCCACCTGCCATCCTCTCCTTTTCTATTTGAAAGCCCCCAAGAGCTGTGCCAGTGTTTATCTGACAGCATCTCTCAGATGTAGAACAGGCCTGATCATAATGAGAGCATTTTAGCTCCAACCAGGTAATTGGAAATTGGATTTTTCTTTCTGTCATGTTGTTATGATCCAGTTGGTAAAATGTTAAGATCTAGTTGTTGAGGTTCTTAGAAATACCCCTGGCTGAATTAAGGTGCAAATGAGACCATATGCCAGTGACAATAGTAAGGGCTTTATTTGACGGTAAATACAAAAGAGAGACATAGGAAATAGGTGGGGGGGACAGAAAAAGAGTAACAGGGACAGAATAAGAAAAATATCACCACTCTATGAATCCCAACAACAGTCTGTTGGTCCTCTCCAGCTGGTCTCCCTGGTGGTGAAAGTCCCCCCAAAAAGCCTGGAATCCAATAGGTGTATATACCCTCAAGCCAGGCAGCAATGCCCAGGTGTGTCTCCCTGGGGGCAGTCTTGTAGGGCAAGGCTTAGCACTTTGGGGGATCTTTGATGGATTGTGACTCCCCCTCAGCTGTCTCTCATGTGAAAGTCCCGTAGATGAGGCCTCTGGGGTTGGGGGGTGCTACAGCCGGGCCAGACAATGGACGTTCATTGCCTCTGACCAGAGGTTACACCACACCCAAAACCTCCTCTCACCCCTCAGCTGGGGGAAGGG
Source organism: Eopsaltria australis (assembly GCA_034509425.1). Taxonomy (NCBI): domain Eukaryota; kingdom Metazoa; phylum Chordata; class Aves; order Passeriformes; family Petroicidae; genus Eopsaltria; species Eopsaltria australis. The sequence continues at coordinate 330,867 of JAVTVJ010000837.1, read as the reverse complement.
GTGTCCATGTAAATCTGGCTCCTGTGAGCTGTGCTCTCCCCCCACCCCAAACTTGGCCGCAGCTGGTGGCTTTGGCCTTTTGTGGATGCAAACCTTCTCCTCAGCCTGAGATGACTGAACAATGGGCTTCCTTTTATCTAATCAGCAGTTTGGTTTCAGTCCAAAGTCTTCGGGGAGGCTTCTCTGGTTGAGGCTTCTTTATAGTGAGTAAAACTTCGTACCAATGTTTGAGGCATAAGTTGTTTTCAGTCGCTGACATGTGTCCTTTGGGATTTTCTACAACTGAGCTATCGGATGTTTTGAGAGGTAATTGTAATGGTAAGGCTGGTGGTATAACAATAATAATACTAATAATAATGAGGATGATCTTAAGTATTTCTTGCAGTTGAATAGCAGCCTGAGACAGTTATTAGGGAGAATTTTTTATTAAAAGCCCCAGCATATGCCCAGAACAGACCCATTATTCACCTTGTGTGGAGCTGATAATGGGAAAAATGATGGTTTTCTCACTTGTATTCAAATGGCTCACCTTAGGCAAGCAGGGGAAAGGCTTTTTCTTGTTTGATTTACTTAATTTTTTATTTCCAAGGACTTTGCAACTCTTTACACAATAATCAGTCACCATATGCCCTTGAGTTTGGGACACCATCAACCTATATTTCATGCCCATAGAGATCCTATGGGAGAAATCTCATGGTCACACAAAGAAGTCAGTTGGTTGCTGCTTGTCCTGGTGTTCAAGGCTCCCTTTGGCCACATCTGTTCTAACAACACCTCAAAGGTTCTGCCAGATCCCTGCTGTTGGAGGGCTGTAAAGGAACATTTGTGCTCCCACAGCCTTCAGTGTAAAAGGAGAAGCAAAGGCACAGGGAGGTGATGTGAGAATAAATTTGTCATTTTCTAGGTGATTTCTGCTTACCACCACAGCAGCCAAGCCATGCTTGTTTGTCACTTACCCTCTTCATACTCAACCTGACTTTCTCCAGCAGGAAAAGGTATGGCCAGGTGAAACATTAACACTTGACTTCAACTGCTACAGGGTGAGACCTGGGGGGGAAAAAATCGCCTGAGTACCTCTCTGCAAACTGTTGCTGAATTAGAATAGAGAAAAGAGAATAGAGATTAGACTAGAGACTAGACTAGAACAGAATGGAATAGAAGATTCCATTTGAAAGGAATCTACAACCATCATCTAGTCCAACTCCCTGTCCCCTTCCGTGATGACCCAAAGTAAAGGCACATTAAATACACTGTCCAAATGCCTCTGGAACTCTGACAGGTTTGGAGCACGGGGCACCTCTCAAGGAAGCCTGTTCTAGTGTTTGGCCTCCCTCTTGGTACAGAAATGCTTCCTCGTGTCAAGTCTGAACCTCCCCTGACACATCTCTGAGTCATTTCTATGTGTCCTGTCATGAATCCCAGGGAGAAGAGATCAGCACTTCCCTCTCCACTTCCTCCAGACAATGATCAGTTTGTGAAGTTCTGCATGGACAATTTTTCTACCTAAATGCTTTCTTTGAGCAGGGGTGGCAGGATGCTTCCAATATTTATACATCTTTACTTCAGGGCACAGGTGGAGTGAGAGAAGACATGTGGAAGTATCAGCAGAGGAGAAGAGACAGGAACAGTGAAGCTGGTAAGAAGCAGATGTGAACCAGAGGTCTTTGCTGAAATGTCACCTCTTTGCTTGTATCCTGTCCCCTCAAGTTCTCCTAAAGCCCCACAGTTACCGTACCAGGAAGGCTTTGGTAGGAAAATGTCATGTTCCAGGCTCAATTCTCTCAGCAGTAGGTAGGAGAGAAGGTACAATGGTAGCTGGATGGGTTGGATTTTTATGGTGTTTGACCCCAGGTTGCACATGTGTAGAAACTGCAGTGCCATCAGCCCACACTGTCTTCTGGTCCATCCAGGGATTTTCCATATCTAGGTAGGAGAGCTCCATTTTTTTGGGAGGATGTGGTTTTCATGACCTTTCAAATAAAATGAGGTATGAAAAACCAAACAAAAACCCCAAAACAAAACCAAAAGCAAAGCAAAAAATCACACACAAGAAAGCTATTAAAGAAAAAGAAGAAGAAAAAAGAAAAAAAGCAGGAAACCAAACACATGCACCCTCACAAAGGAGTTGATCTCTTGTCAAAGCAGATGAGATTCAGTCCTTCCATTAGGGTGACCTCCCCTCAGCCCCTCCAGTTTGTCCAGCCTCTCTCCTGTCTAGGCCACAAATAACTCATACCACTGGGGAACCAGAGGCTTGTGGCCACATCAGCATGCTGCGTCCTTGTGTCAGCTCAACTTTTTGCAGGGTTTTATCAGGTTCCACAGAAAAATTCTCCCTCTTCTCTGTAGCCCATCCCTCTCTTCTGTGCAATGCTTGCAAGGCAGCTCAAGCAAGGAACACATTGCTTAGGAAGGCTCCTGAACATCACCAGGGTGCCATTTTTTATCAGCTTTCAGCATTTTCTGCCTCTCTTACTCCACTTTAACCCCACCTGTAAAGAAGAGAGAGGACATAGCAAACCATGTGAACAAGTTCACCGAAACACTGAGTTTTTTGCTTGCTAACATTTGAAGCTGCAATGGGTGCATCTTGGTACTTTAGTCTGTTCTTTCTAATCAACGTAATAGCGTCCAAAATGCAAAAATACATATTTTACAAACAAAAACCTAAAAATCAGCAAGGTCCTCCAGAAACAAATGAAAACCAGTCAACCAAGAACAAAATGATTGGAGCTGTGTCTGAGTGCAATGTCTCTTTGATGGAAATCACTAGACCTTGCATGTCAAGGGATTTGTCAATTGCTGCTTCAGTGCTGTCATAACTCAAAGAGGATGCTGAAAATCTGACAGCTCCTGGCTTTTCAAGGGAGCTCAAGGATTTTGTGTCCCTGCCTCCAATAAAAGGAAGCAAATTAAGAGAAATCTGGAAAGCTTAACACTGAAAAATCTCTACCTTGACATTTCAAACATAAATGCTGAAAAGAGTGGTGCAGTATTGTGAAAGACTCTGTAATTAAAGTCGAGGCCATTTTAGCACTTGCATGCACTGAAGGATATTTTCCCATTTAAATGCCTGAGAAGTCCAGTGTTCATTGATTCCATTGAAACATAAGGGTATGCAAGCAATCACTGCTCAGTGTGCAGTCATCCATCTCTTTTCAAAACTAGTGTTATAATTTTACTCAAAAAAAGTATTGCAGAGCATTCTTTGCTTCTTCCTTAAATGGACACATAAGCAAACATAAAAGAAGATTTTGCATCTCATGGGAGTGGCAATTTTCTCCAGGATACAGTATGAGAATATTGAGTATCTCAAGAGTAATAAATATATAAATAAATATTTAGCTATAGTCTCCATACACTGATTTTCAACTTGACATTACTGACACAGCTAGAGTTTAGGAGTTATGGTCATGGTTGGATATAAGAAAGGATTTTCATGGACTTCTTTTTCACGTGTGACCCATTTTCTGAGATGTTAGCCCAAATGATTAAGAAGCCTGTGTAAATTTGCTATTTCAGCACCTTAATTTCTTCAGTGTAACACCCTCAATACTGTCAGCATCCAAATGAGTTATTGCTAAGCACTGCAAAAAGCAGATCACAGATGATTTGAAATGATAATTTTGATAATAAGAGTAAAAATACTTAATCAAATCCTGGGATATCCTCGGGGAGCTTGCATTTTGGGGGTGTTTCTGCATTCCTTGATCACTTCAAATGCCTACTGCCTTCAGGGAAGACAGAGAAGAAGAGCAGATTAAGACTCTAAGAGAATTTGGCATGACTACTAAATGCGGGGCGGGAGTCCTCTCTGAGAGTGTGAGGCTCCCTAAGACACAAGAACATGTCAGATGCATGCACCCCAACTCATGGGAGAGACTCCACACACTCTCGTCTCACAGCCTCCCCCAAAGGGAGGCTGTACACCCTTAGCACTGTGCTTCAGGTCAAAGGACCTTCCCTGCCACTCACACTAGTGTCTTACTAATGTAAATTTCAGCTGGTTTTATCTTAAATGATTTTGTAAGTAGGAAAAACTTGAATAACTTGAATAAGAGAGTGAAAGACACTGGGAAACAGGGAGATAGACACACCATGACTTGGAAGAGCTTACAACTTGACATAAAAGGCTAGTGGGAGGGAGGACAGCTGATTTCCAGCCCTCTTCCTTTACAACATACTCCAACTGAGACGCAGATAAATACGTTATTCTGATTAGATAAATAATGTGCTATCATTAGACCAAGCAGGAAGGAAAGTCAATGAAGCAGGAAACCAAATGGGATTCAATGAGTAAAGCAGATAAAGGGAAGCTGAGGCAAGTTTTGCTCAGACCTTTTGAAATAGAAAATGGTTCTATCCCCAAATTAAAAAAAAAACCCCAACCAACCAACCAACCAACCAACCAACCAACCAACCAAAACTGGTCTGTTTTTCAATCATTCATTTTCAAAAAGAAAATTCTATTTCCATAAGCCTTTCATTACTATTTGATTACACTGCAAGTTTTTGACAGAGGTACCACTGTCCTAAGTAAGTAATTTTTCAAGGCCTCAGCTGATGGTGGTGAGATTCCTATGACGCTGAGCATCTGGGGTTTTTTAAGCTACAATCAGAAGTATAGTTAACAGCGTTGGTATCATGCAGTTTGAAGTTCTGTTCATGGTAGAATTTGATGCCAGCTTTCAAGACTTCAATCAGTTTCAGGGCCAGCCAGGTGGCAGTTACTGTTCAACTTTTAGAAAATACAACAGCAGCAAGCAAATAAAGCAAAATGATGACCAAGCTGCTGTCCACGGTGCCCAAATTCTCATTTTTCTGACTAAGAGCCATGCACCTGTTGTAGATATTCCCACTGCCAGACACTGAAATGTGATGTTGTGTCAATAATGTGGTCATGAAGCAGGAAAAGAGAACAGCTCTTCATTCCAGAGCTCCGCTACTCTCTGTAACTCTACCAAATTTATACCAGCTACAGCAACAACAGTGAAGCAAAAACTGGTATTTATTTCATTGTTTGCTTCTTTGGGCCTTGGTAAACACTTCTGCCAGAGAGATTCTGCTGGAGCAAACAGCCTGGAAAAACAAGATACAGCTCTGCATGGAATGAAGAACCCAAGCCTGTGCCAGGGATGCATCCTCCAGTGACAGTAATTTTTGCTGCCACAGTGATGTAACTATGTTAGTGAAATGAAGATGCCTTTGATATCAATGGACATCAAGTTGGGTTTGGGAAGGCAAACAATCCAAGAAGATTAAATCTCTGACCAATATGCCTGGGATTCAGTATGCAGTGCATGCCTCAGGTGTTACCATGAAACTCTGCAATGGTTTCCAGAAAACTGCACAGCTCTTCAAAGTCAGGCCTCTCCTTGGAAGAGTCACTTTCTGATTGTAAAATATTCATTGCAACTTGAGGCACACAAAAGTTTGATACTTTTTTTTAACAAGGTTCAGAACTAGACCTATATAAAAAAGTAAGCCTAAGTAGGCAAAGAAATATCCAAATTATTAATCTGCACTGCTGGAATGAGAAGCATATGCTATGAAATATGCAAATGTGTGGATGGATTTTAATGATTTTAATGAAGAAAACCTTTTGTATTGGAAGGAGTCCGTTCTAATTCCACCATTTCACTAAATACAGTGAATGCATATTCAAAGCAAATGGTTAATTTTAAGCATTTCCCAATCTGAGTTTTACTGATTCCTGTGTAATCAAGCTTGTAACAGAGTTGCTCAAATTAGTCAAAGAGTTATTAAACATTTCTTTTATTATTTCTACAGATATTTCAAATATCATTGACCGAGCAATCTTTGCTTCCTGATCTGAAATGGTGCATACTTTGCTGGCACACACACCTTTGTACTGGGTTTGACTGGGACAGAATTAATTTTCTTAAAAGTGGGTGGTATGGGGCCTTGTTTTTTATTTGTGCTGTACACAGTTTGTAATGCAGAGGTGCAGAACTTGCACAGAGCCAAGAACTTTCTCACACCTCCCCAGCAGTGATTAAGCTGTATTGTTATTCGTGGGATTATACTTGAGCACTTCAAATTGTGTGTGGCTTTGCCTATTGAACTGTCTTTACCTCAACCCACAAGTTTTCTAACTTTAACTCTTCCAATTCCCTCTCCCATGCTCATGGAGTGAGCAAGTGGCTGTGTGCACCTGAGCTGCTGACTGGGGTTCAACCACAACAATTACCAGAAAGATCCTTCATCACAGTGATTTTGTTACCACTCTATTTCTTTTTCTTGGGGCAGAAAGATTAAGATTCTAAAAACTCCCAACCCTCTCAAAAATTATTGAAATACATACTTCTTTTCAAATTGAAGTTCTGTTTGCAGTATTTAGTCAAATATCCTTTATCCAATGAAAAAACTTGCCTCTTTCACCTATCTTCAGATTTTTATTGTCTTCATGGAGGTATGTGGAGTCAGATTTTAGCAGTTTAGAATTCAAATCTGATATTGAGGAAGAAGTTCATTCGTCAGGTGCTTCCACAACTTTGCAGTTCAAATAAATTCCTGTTTCTGCTTACAAATTCATTTCCTTGATCCCATTCATCCTCTATGAGCTCTTGTAAAGTTCTCCCCTTGTAATACCTCCATTTACCATGCTTTCACATCACCTTTTGTCACCAATCTGCATTTTTTAAGAACATTGTGTTTGCATTCATTTTAGTTATGAAGAAACTGAAGCAAGGAAAAACGAAATTACTCTAGGAAAAGCTGAATGAGAAAGAGAACTCCTAGCCCTATCAATCTACTCATCTACTTGTTATACTCAAGATTCCTAGAAGACTGAGGAGTTACTTTAAAGACTATGTGGACAAAGTTTACAGAAGTTCAAAAGACAAATTAACAACCATACGGAGAATAAATTCCACTTCCCTTGTGTTCTTTCCTTATGACAAGGTTTTTTACTTATTAAACCTTTCAACCACAAAGTACTGCAGACTTGGGAAGACATCTCACTCTAAATATCATTTTGTTCTATCATGTTTCCTGAAAAGTTTCACTAGTTGCTGTCAGACATCAGGCTTTTTGTTTGAGAGTAGTGTTGCTATTTGTATGCTCCTGTAAGTTCCTTTATGGGGGAAGTGCATTAATCTGTTCTCAACATTAAAGCAAGTTCATGCACCATCTTCCTGCCCTGCATAGACATGACCACACAACAAACATACACCCGGCTGTTTTCTCTTTGGAGACAGGACCTTGTATGCCTTTCTATAAAAAAAAAAAAAAATACAATGCTGAACTTAATAAAAGTATAAGCAGATTTTGGAGAGGTAATGTTAGGACATTTGATGTGGATTAAGATTCAGAGTCCATAAGACAGGACACACCTTCTCCTCAGAACACAGCTGATGTTTTGTGTCTGGGACTCCCACCAGGTGTTTCCACCAAAGGTGTGGCCCTGGCCACTCCCTCCCCCATAGATACAGGGACGTTGTGAGGTGTCCCAAGGCCATCTCTGCTTTAGGCTGAACCAGACCCAATCCAACCCCTGCTGCAAGGCCCTAGTGCAGGAATATTGTTGAGACTGAGGTGAAAGCTTTGTCTCTTTCCAGGACATTGCTCTATTGCATAACTGAGGAGACAACAAACTGCATGTGCTAAGTACAAGTGATTAATAGAGTAGATGTGCTTTGCACTTGACATGGCCTACAGAGGATCACTGAGGTGAAAGACTGTATTTTGAGTTTTGGTGTGGCTTTTTGTTCTGGTTTGTGATTCTTTTGGTTGGTTGGTTGGTTTTTGTGCTGTTGAGGGGGTTGGTTTGGTTTTTTTTTTTTCCCTGTGGGATGACTCAGCCAATCTAATTTTCCGAAAGCAACTACTGAAGTGCAAGTAATTTTTTGGAACTTCACAGATAAAGTTATTTTCACTGGGAAAACTTCTGGGAAACAAGGAAGGGAGTTTTGATGTGAGCTGAATTTGGCATTTTTGTCTCTTCCTCCAGACCATTTTTTCTTTCTCTGCCTTCTTTTTCTCCCTTTTTCTTCCTTCCTATCAGACCAGAGTGGTAATGGCATCACAAGTGTAGTCACTTAGAGTTAACTGGGAAGGTATTTGGTCTGGTTGTTAAGTGTGAGTCCATGACAAAGTTAGTAATGTTTGGTCAGGTTTTCCCAATCAGTACAAAAAACTAATGTTCACATTATTCTATTTCTATTTCTATTTCTATTTCTATTTCTATTTCTATTTCTATTTCTATTTCTATTTCTATTCTTCCAACACAGAGTAGTCACCAAAAAGAGGGATATTTTTTCTGAAGAATCTAATAGATTAAATGCACTATTTAAATAGATTAAATTTCTCACCATCAAAATCTATTTTTCTTGGCAATAAATTTAAATTTGTTTTGCCTTTGATGACAATTAATAAGTGATTTCCTTGAGCTATTTCATCTTATTTTCTCCTCCTGTCCTATTAAGGAGGAGGAATCAGAGAGTGGCTGGATGAGCACTTGGCAGGCAGGTTAACAAAGTTAACCCCCCAGTGAGCACTTCTACCTTGAGCCCTGCATTTATTTTTAGAGATAAGGATATTGACCAACTTAACATCACACTATATTAAGTGTGGTCATACAACTTATCATCCTCATGTAAAAACAGAGAAAATAATTTATACCATGCTGTGGGGTTTGTTTTGCTTTATGGGTTCAAAGTTTAGTGTCTTTCCAAAACTGGTGTAAAGGTGAGAAACATCCTCCTTCAGGAGAAATGATATACATATGAGTATATAGATGAACATTATACATGTGTATTTTATTCTTTGTTCTCTGACTGCCAGGTGAACCCAGAACTGTGCCCAGATACGCTGCTCATACCAAGAGATGTCTCACAGCTCAAGGCTGCTGAGGACACAGATGATGGGTGATATTAGCAAGCACCAGGGCCTGAAGTCACATTCTGTGCTGCCTCCTACCCTGCAGTTTCTGAGTTTGGAAAGCACACTTTTGGCACAGTCAGGTTGTGGATAGTCAGCTGTGATTCCTGTGGAAGCTTGGTACCTGTAGCTTCTTCTTTGAGAAAACATTCTCTAATATAAAAATTTTATCTTTTACTCTGAATGCAGCTCTTTTTCTGAAACCACCAGCTCTGGTGTTCTGAAAACAATTTCCTCCTTGGAATCCACTGTCACCTACCAGGGAAACCTACAGGTTATGCAGTCTGGCTTTTAAAGCCTGAATGAAAATAACCACCAGAGTGCTCTGAATGTATTTAAAGCTGGCATGTCCCTTCAATACTTGAGTGTCCACTGGATAAATTCTGTGCTTGTTTTACTTATGTCAGCTGGAATACTTCAGAAGCTGCCTCTGAAATTGCTTGTTACAGACGATTTTCATATGGTGCTTTAAAAAATACTTCAGGAAAACCTAAACAAAATACTCATTCTCTTTAAATTTTTCTGAGTCTTATTCTGGGCAGCTATAGAGATATATTTTCTGGTTGTCTTTTGTCCGGTATTTAGGCCTTGGAGTGAATATTTTTAATTCAATATTAGTAGTAATTTGATACATCCCCTACTTCTGAACAAAAAGTTCTAATGTAAGACAGCACGTGAGTACAAAATCAAACAGCATCCCATCTTAGCAAATGGATGGTTGCATTTACTCAAGTAGTTTTTGGTTCCAAGGTCTTAAAGCTCTCACAGGAGAGATAAAATAATGCATAAAAAGTATAAAAAAATTATATTCTTTCTTTTTTAAGTGTTTTGAGGTGTCTGTCTGCAACTGTTGGCAGAAAACAAGTAAATATGCTCAGGACAGATATTGCTTAAACTTCTCTTAAGGGCATGGTAATTTCTCATATATCAGTATATGGAAAAGATAGATAGATTTTAGTTTCCAAAAGGTGAGAAATGTCCTGCAAAACTTTCAATGAATTCAAGCTTTTGCTGAAAGCAATAAATAGTCACCTATCTGTGATTTTTTTTTTTTTTTTAAATAAGAAAAGTGTCCATTTCTTCCTGGGTGATCCAGAAAGCTGAAGTAACATGAATTTTTGTTGTGCATTATGACAGCAAATTCACTGGGTACGTGACTGTAGAAGGATAATGAATTCATAATTGTTGCTCTTTTTTGCATGACTATTGTTGATCCACCTTAGCTGCTCCTGCAGACAGAGTCAGTGTCACTAAATGTGTATTTACAATAACATCGTGTGGCAGCCTCTGGAGAAATTTATGCTGGACAAAGCTGGAAGGGAACTAGAGAAATTGAAGCAATAAACAAATACCCATTGTGATTCATTGTTTAATGATTTCTTCCCCAGAAACCATCACTCTTGAATGCCTTTTGGAGAAAAATTATGCCTTTTGGCAGTATTCTCAGGGGCTTAATGGCACTGAAGGATTTAAATTGTGCTGTGTGCCTTTAGCAAACTGAAATGCCAACATATTAAGTGACAAAAAAAGGGTTTCTTCTGAACAAACCCTTGCCCACTCTTAGATGGACACCCAAAGAAGATAGCCTAATGTAAGGTATTTTATAAATACCATTATTTTCTGATTTTTTACTAGTATGGAGGAAGAAAATTAAACTCTAGGTAAAATTGTGTAAGTAAATTAGAGTCCTAACTAGTTGGAAAATTAAGCCCTAATAATCACAAAAAGAATTCCAGAAGTCTGGATATGAAACATGAAACAGATATTAAAGATGTGCTTTATTGCCAGTAGAAGATTATAGGCTTTGAAGTATTTGGTATCTGAAAGTCTATATCCACTCAGGTATTGATGCATGAGACACACAGACAAGGGCTAGTGGCTTTTCTGTCCTCAGAGAGCAGAATTAGATACATCTCTTTATGTGAATATAAACCTACCAATAGAAAAATCTAGAAATCTAGACAACAGACAGGAGAAAGATGGATGGTAAAAACACAAAGGGATGAAAAGCTTGTGACATCTGACAGAAGAGTAGTACCTTATTCAAGAGGCAAACAAATCAGTCATTGAAGGGCTGCCTTTGGAGTCCAGGGGTGACAGTAAATTTTGAAGAGATTTAAGGAATTCTGACAGTGTCATGAAGACCAACCAAGGCTTTAGACAGTTGAGTCAAAAAATCTAGAGGTCTTTAAAAGACGTGTGGTTGTAACATTTAGGGACATGGTTTAATGGCAGACTTGGGAGTGCTGGGTTAACAGTTGGACTTGATGACCTTAAGGGTCTTTCCCAACCTAAATGATTCTGTGACTCTATAGTTCTATATAAAAAATATATTGGCTTGAGAGGATAGATTCCATGTGGTGATTCTACCAAAACACCACCTGGGATGGATGCTCCATTCCTGCACTTACACAATACCCTTGTCAGAGGATGGCAGGGTTACAGGGGCAGGTGAGGAAGGGAAAGTGTCTGAGGCCCAGTCCTTTCTGCTTTACCTGATTCTGACCATCATGACCCTTGGTTATCAGAGCTGAACTGCTGTTGCTAACGGGGCAACCCTAAGCCAGATACTTCTTAGCTTTTGAGGGCCTCACATTCACCTTTTACAGCTTTACTGCATGTGAAATACTTGCACATTGATAAAAAATTAGGCACTAATGCACTTAAAAATCCACTGACATCAGCCACACAGATGTGAGTACCTGTCTGTATGGACTGGAATACCTGAGAGTTGAAAACTCTCTAGCAAATATCATGCTATGTGGCTCTCTGCCATAACAGGGCAAGGCAGAAGGGCAGATTTCACTTCTTCATTTTCTCTGCTTTCTTGAGAGCACTGTGCATGTCTATTACAGTGTGCCTGGGCTTTTGTAATTATGGCAATAGTCTGAAAATTGAAAATAGAAAAGTACTGCTCTCCCCTAACCATGCACTAATACCTGTTATTAGCAAAGAACATAATCTTCTGAGTCCCTCAGATAGAGATTTAAAAAACCTTGCAGTTCACTAAAGAGCTTATCACAGGTAATTAAAGCCTGGCTGAGCATACTTGCTTTTAAGAGACCCAGAAGGGCTTGCTCCATTTTTATGAAATAGAGATGCTGCCTCAGCACAAATTCCCTCCTGATCAATTGCTTCTGAGAGAAATCTATTAAACATTCTTCTCAGAATGGTAGAGACAACATCTCTTGAAATGTTGGACAACTGCAATTTCCTATTAATTTTATAAAAGATAGTTTGTAAATACGCAGGCAGGAGATGAAACACAGGAGGTATAGTTGTTCCTAATGAAAAGGAAAATTGACCCTGAAAGGTGAACTTTGATCAGCATCCTTGGCTTTTTATAGATAGTTTTGCAGAATTTCAATTGCAGAGGTAATTTTGCGGTGTGGGAAAAGGAGGGTATTAATGAGCCTTACAACTCATTCATGTTTGCAGTAGCTGTTTTCCTTTTTAACGTCTGTGGGTGTCACCCTTCTCTGAAAACCAAGCAGACTACAGTTTACCTCTGAGATTTTGATGCCTGCTGCTGTCTATCATGCCTTCTCAGTGTCTTGTCTAACTCATTACAGATTAAGCTGCCAATACCACCTGGAAAACTTGGCAGCTTCAGCTCCGGGTTTATTCATACCAGAATCTCCTTGTGCAATGGTGCTCTGCATCTAGCACAATCAAGTCTCATCTCTTCTGGTGCTGCCACACTCGTGTAATCCCTGCAGTATTTCTCATAATGTCACAATTTAGCCCCAGACAGAGAGTGCCAGAAATTGTTGCAGTACTGGAGTTATCTCAGGCTGCTTTGCCACACTGGTGCTTTGAAAGTATTTATAGCACTGAATAAAAGGAAGACAGACGACATTTTCCCCCAGTGATAGCCCGAAGTGTGTCATCCAGAGAGAAAAAGGAGAGCTTGGATAGTGATAGTGGTGAACACCACAACAGTCACATCCAAAATTTACAGGTGTTTCATGTGTGCCAGTAGGATTTTTTTTAACGTGACCGCACTAAGGCAACAAAGTCATAAACCATCTGTATTTAATTAATTTAGCAATAAGTAAACATACAGGACTTGGAAGATCTAAGTGGTCTAATTGCTCAACTCCTGTGAAGGGTGAGTAATTAATTTTGCTATAATTATTATGAAACCACAGTGAGCAGAGAGATTGTGTTTTCTCCTTTGAAATGCCTCCTTCCCTCCAAGTCTGTATTTCAATGAAGGTCTTTTATTGTTTAATGTATCCATCATCATCTGGTTTCAAGATAACATCAGGCAGATGCAAGCACTCTCATTTTATTATTGTCTTATTTTCCTTTTGTTTGCCTCAGGAAAGATGCTTTAATTGCTAAGGATAAGGACAAATCCACAGATCTAGAAGCTGAAGGGGAATGAAAACAATGTCAATATTTGAATGACTGAGAAGACAATCTGTCTGTTCATATAGTTCTATGACTCCTTATCATTTATGACCGGAAAAATCTGACAACAGTAAGTGATGAAGGCGCCAGGGGAGAGGGGGAGGGTTGTGAAGGACTACACAACCTCTGTATTGAGGGGATTGAGAAGAAGTAACAGCAGGGAAGATGTAAACGAAGTGGCAAACATTAATCTTATTGCTGCTAACTCCACCTCTCATTTCTGAGGGCAGGAGAGGTCTGAGTCTCACTGCTGAATGCGGTGTATGCTCTGATGATGTCTGATCCCTCCAGCCCCTGTTTTTTAGGGCAAAGGCAAGACTTAAAACTGAGATAAAAAGAAAACAGATTTTAACCAGGGACGGATAAATCAGCATACACTATGTAGGACCCAGTACATCAGACAACCACGGGTCCTGTTCAGGTGGCTGTCATGGCTGAGGCTTGCTCAGCACTTGGAGAGCACTGCACCAAGCAGGAACTGGATAAATGATGGAAAAACCATGCCTTTGACTGGCAAGGACTTCCTTGCCGGAAGATTGGGATCAAGACATGACTCCAAAAGGGTTGCTTGAATTGAACCCAGAATCACACAAAATTGCAGTTACTGGAAGGCACCTCTGGAGATCATCGAGTCCAAAGTCCTGTGCAGATACTGGCCAGCTAAAGCAGATTACCCAGGACCACATCCAGTCATCGCTTGAATGCCTCCAAGTATGGAGACTCCACAAACTCCCCACACCGTTCTAGTGTTTAACCACTTTCCTAATAAAACACGTTTCTCCCTCTATTTAAATGGATTTTCTTGTATTTTATTTTGTGCTTGTTGACTCTTACTCTTCACCACAAACTCTGACAGCAACTTCTTTACTCCCCCTTATCAGGTATTTATGCACATAAATCAAAGTGGGGGATAACATCCCCCCCCCCCCCCCTTTAGTCCTCTTTTCCCCAGATTCCTGCAGAATCAGCCAAGGAGAGACCAGACACCACCAGCAACGTTCAGAAATTCCTCAGAGCAGTTCAGAAAGCTGCACTTTTAAAAGGATCTGAAACTGTATCTATATGCTTAAATTTCCTCATTCTTTAAGTTCTTTATGTGAATAATGTGTATTATCTACATCCCAGAATAGTACTGTGCCTAACTTCAGTGACATAAAAAGGATTTTAATAAATACTTTTATATTTTCTTTTCACCTCATCTGCCTTTCTTCACTGTGTGATGACAAAGTAAGAGACAAAGCACACACTGAGCACAGGTCATCAGGTCTGACAGATTTCAGTTTTGTTTAAAGATATGATTGTCAAAATGCAATGCAACATAATTAAGCCATGTAGGTTCATCCTCACTATTTCCTTAGAAAACATGTAAATTTGAATTATTATCATAATTTGGCTTCTGAATACCAAATAACAAAGGAAATGTATTTGGACAAATACAGAAAAAATTGTTAATATGGAAATCAGCTTGTCCCGAGTGGGAAAATGTCTCATTTGCATTCAGATTCTGTTTCTGCTGCCTCTTCCTTTGTTTCCAAAGTGACAAATGGTCTTTCCCCCCTCCCCAGCCCTTTCAGAATCTCATTAAAAGGTGCAGAAATGAGGCTTGAACGACCCCATGACCTTCTTTCCTTTGGGGGTCACATGCAGAACACAATTCAATCTGGCCCACTGGCATATTTTATCAAGGGGTTTTTTTTCTTCAGGAGGGGGTAGATAGTACAGAGTAACCCAAAACCCTGGTGGTACAATGCACATAGCAATACACATGCCATTACTCACAGCACTATATTCCGATGGCACACAGATTGCCGTATAATGCGATTTTCCCTCAATGAAAGGGAGTTTGAACAATAAATGGCTCTATCACAGGCATGAGTTGCACATATTGCATTTTGAGAAATGAGGTTTCTCACTGATTTAACATTCTTAGTTGCTGCACAGTCTTTTTAATAACAGGAGACTGGTTTGTTTATTTCCAGCTTACTGTACTCCTGTTTTAATGTGAAAAGCACAGGGAAGAGCAGCATGGTATTTAAGTGATTAGTAACTCTGAGAAATACTTGCAGCTTATAGTAGTCATGGAATTTACAGCTGAGATGCCGTGAATTTCATGGCTAGCAAGAAATGGACGAGAGCCAGCATTACTATTAAACATAAGGATCCCTTCAATATCTGTCACTGGAGCAGAAATCTAAACAAAATGGAGCTGAGCTGTTCCAAAAATCATTTTCACAAGCCTGACAAATCCTCATCCCACTTTTCATTTGGGAAACATCTTGGAATTTTCAGTGGCAGACATGCATCAATATTAAGGCTTGAAATAGCATTTTGTGCATTTATGCCTTAAATATTTCAGCAATTCCATTATGGGCTCCTTCAGAGAAATAAACCGACAGCTGGTCCCTTTTACGTAAATGAAAAGCTAACGTGACAAAATGTCATAGCCAGTTACTGCTGCTCAGAGTGGAAAAAAACTCCACTAGATAATATGATATTGACTTGACTCAATATCATATTAGGACCTTCCTTCTGGAACCTTGTGCCTTCCTTCTCCTACAGGAAAACCTGTGTCCTTTGCTTGTGTGGTTGGTGAACAGGAGCAATGAACATTAACTAGTATCTGCACTATTCTGACAGCCTGCACCAGCTAAGAAAACTACTTTAGTGCTTTTGGAGCAAGCTACTTAAAATTATAACAGTATTCTCCAAGTCTTAGAATAATATGTCTTCCATTTAGAGACCTACAATAAATAGTGAAAAGCCATTAGTAATGCTGTGTCAGCAATTTGTTGAGATACACAGCCCAAGTTCAGCTTGGCACGTAATATCCATTGTGTTTCAGTCACCCCTGAGACTTCACTGCACTAGGCCAAATATGACTGCATCTTGTTCAGATTTCTTCTGGAAATGAGACTCTTGGATGGGGGGAAATGGGCATTTCATCAGTTTCAGGTGGGAAGCTGTTTGCATGCCCCACATATGACACGTTTTGTGCCACAACCAGTTGTTTTTCACATATTTTTCACATATTCACAGTATTTTTTCACATATTTTGCTACATGCTAAACTCAGAGATGATTCTATGATTGCCACCGGACATCTGCAGAGCTCTTCCAGAGTAAGAGACAGCCACTGAGACAAAATGAGATGAAAGGTTCTTAAGAGTGATTGAGTGAGTGTGCATGTGTGTGTGTGTGTGTGTACATGCATATGAGTGTGGGTGTTGGGAGGTTTGGCATGGATGCACCACTGATGACAGAACTGTGGAGTCTAGATTACTTCAGGCCACCTACAAGCACATCAGCTTCTAGTAATTATCTTAGATTGCAAAAGTCCGCCGTGGATACCAGTGAGGAGCGACACCCAAAGCCACTTCCACCCCAGCTCTTATCAGGTTGTCATGAACGAGTGTTTTAAGATCACTTAAAGAATCACCAGCAACAGTATTTGCTAAAGCAGATTTATTATTAAAGAGAAAGTAAAAAGTTTTGCTCTACTGCTTACTGTATGGTTAAAGAAGAGAGAAAAAGCAAATAAAAATCCCAAATCAATCTAAAATACCTATGTGAAGGCTAGCAAGGGGCAGGGGAAGGTGGGTGAGAGCAGGGTTGGGAGGGGGTGTGGAAGGGAATGGGAAGAGAAAGAGGAGAGGAGAGGAGAGGAGAGGAAAGGAGAGGAGAGGAGAGGAGAGAGAGGCAGAGCGGAGAGAGGAGAGAAGAGAGCAGGAGAGGAGAGCATGAGAGCGAGCAGGAGAGGCAGAGGAAGAGGCAGAGAGAGGAGACAAGCAGCAGGCGAGAGGAGGCAGATGCCGAGAGGAGAGGAAGAGGAAGGAAGTGAGGCACCGAGACGAGGCGAGCCCAGCGAGAGGACCGAGAGCAGGAAGAGAGAGGAAGAGGAGAGGAGAGGCAGAGCGCAGAGGAAGAGAGCGGGAGGTCGAGGCGAGGCCGGAGGGACGGCAGGCGAGAGGCGATGCGGCACGCGGAGGGAGGAGGGAGAGCGCACGAGGGACGCGCGAGGCGCCGCAGGTAGCGGGAAAGGTTGAGAAGAAATGTGCAAGACCCTTGTGTTGGGTCACAAGGTTCAGAGTATATCCCCATGTTAAACTGTGGCCTACAGTTTATGGCAAACACCCAGCAGTACTTAACCTCAACATCACTTAAACCTTATAGCACTTAAACTTAAAACACTTAAACTTTAACAGTACTTAACAGTGGAGTTACAGAATGTAGGTGACAGAGGAACAGGCCTTGAAAGCAAGAGTGACCTCCTGTCTTTGGTCCAGAAGAAACCCTGGGACCCACGAAAAACATCCAGGTCACCAGGGAAGTGGTAGGAGAGCATTGTGGGTTTGTGAACTGCTGGACCTGTCAGAGGTGAGAATCACTGATTGTTATCTTAAAGGCATTGTTTGCCTGTTACCACAAAAGGTAATACTGTGAAACAGAACTGGTGATTGGGGCACACTGTGGTGTAGAGTTACTTCTTGTTTATGTGATAGTGTATAAAGAATTTTCACTGTGTAATAATTTTCTCTGGTGGTGAAATACCACCATCTTGTGAAGTCTCTGATCCTCTTCAATCACCGCACTTAACATCACTTAGACTTAACAAAGCTTAAAATTAACATCACTTAAACTTAACTTAACAACACTTAAATTTAACAACACTTAAATTTAACAGTACTTAACCTTAACATCACTTAACCCTAACATCACTTATACTTACAATCATTTAAACTTAACTTCACTTGAACTTAACACTTATATTTAACAGAACTTAAATTTAACAGAACCTAACCTTAAGAGAGCTTAACAGAATTTAAAATCAATAGACTTTAAACCTAACATCACTTAAATTTAGCAACACTTAAACTCAACTAAACTTCACTTAAACTTATTGACACTTAAACTTAACAGAAATGAAACTTAACAGCACTTAACTTTAACAGTCCTTAACACTTAATGGCACTTAATAGATAATTTAACTTAAACTACTTAGCAATGGATTAATACAGAATTTACTATAACAAAGTAGTAACTTATTTACAGGCCTAACTTACAAATCTAAAATACCTAAGAAAGTAGAACAACATTCCTTGTGTATTTGCTCCAGCATTCTCACACTTGCATACATACAAGCATAAGGAGTCTGTTCAAAGTATACCTGTGAAAAAATCCCTTTGAATCCAGTGAAGTAGTCACTTTGGATGTCCTTGCATCTTTTCAGTGGGCTCAAGGTTGAGCCTTGAGGAGAGGGAATATGAGCTCAGAAATCATCATTGTTGTTTGGAAATTGTCCTCCAAATTTGACATGCTTGAGTGTTCTCTGGCTCTGAGATGCCACTCAGAGGGTTGTCCTGGTGGCAGTCCCCTCTTGTCTGAGTGAGCTCAGGGGGTCTCACTTTGGACCACTGTTTACAATGTCGTAAAAAAGTGGGCTTTAGTCATAGTAATTTTCCACCCTGACCTCAATTCAGGTCAGTGACTTTCTTCAAAATATCAATAATAAAAAATGTTGCCCCACTTGGGTTATTTGTCGAGCAAGAAAAATATGTTTCCAAGGTTGTTCGTTAAAAAATTGGAGTTCATGAGACAGCAGCAGTTCTGGAGAACTGACAGATTGGTGATCTGATCACCTCTTGCCTCTCTGCTTAAAAACAAAGATGTATCGTGCTCAAATTCTAAATTGATGGGCATTCTTGATCAGGGTACATAATAATGCTTTTTAAAGATTGCTCTGAACATGGTAAAACAGTATTATAAGTAAGAAGGTCTGTGCCACAGAATTACATGTCTAGCTAGTATACACACTCTAATATATAGTACTACATTCAACAACAAGAATAATACAACATAAATCAGAACAATTACAATAAAGTGCAACATTGTGTCTAGAATTCCTGTTGCAGTTGATGACCACCCAAACCAAATGTCCTGCTAGTGATGTTCTCTATTTTTGATCACTCTTTCCAAGATCATTTCTGTGCTATGTATCCCTTCTTTACCGTGGTGAACAGTGATTAGGGTTCTGTGTCCATTGCTTCGGATGCATTCCAGCAGTCAACACAGGTTTTCTTGCTGCAGTGATTTTGTCACTAGTGCACAGTTCATCCCAAAGGCGTTGGGCAGTAAATCTCAACAGTATGTGTAGGTAGATTGTAGTAATTCGGTGTTGTGACAGGAGCTGGATAATTAAAGTCACATCCTGTAATGGTGGGTACTTATTTCTATAAGCCTAATGAGCATTTGTCAGATCACAGTCCAGCCTATATAGTTACAAAGGCATATTTGACATTTCTGCAGTGGAAAAAATATTCATGTGGAAACAAAGCTTAATCAGAGAAATTTTTGATGTACACACAAAGTCATGTATTCAACTGGATGAATATTTGCCTGCAAGGAGGTGAATTACTTGCAGGCAGTACCTAGCACCTACATAACAGCACGGGTTTTCTTCTTAGAACAGTTTCTTGCAAATACAGTGCAGAGACTCCCTCCCTTATATTCAGTTTCCAAGTAGACGGTTTCTGCACATTTTGCAAGTCAAGATGTTTGTGTTTGGGCAGATTTGGGGTTGTTTCAGCATAAAGAGCTGCCAGCAGTTTATCTGACAGAGGAATAAGGCTGCCGAGTCCGATATTAAAAAAGTGGCCAGCTACTAAAATTTATAAAACATCTGTATGAACAGCTGCTCTAATTCTTCTCCTTCTAATCCTGGTACCCTCCAATGAGCCCCCTGGGACCTGCAGAGCCAAATTGGGATTTTGTGGGGGTTGCTCTGGTAGGTTTGAGAGTGGCTCTGGGACCCAGAGAGGGAGAGGCCGGAGGGGGAGGCCAGGAACCAGGAACTGCGGCAGTGGCTGGAGGGGCTCCAGAGGGAGGAGCAGGGGCAGGAATGCCAGGGGAATGACCTCCGTCTCTGGGTGGGCTCCACGGAGTTGGAGCCGCCGGAATTTCAGATGGACCTGGAGTGGAACCGGTGCAAGACTGAAGTTTTGGCAGTAGAAAAGTGGTGGCTGTAGGTAGACGAACAGCGGTGGTGGGAGCATGATGAGGCCAAAGACTGGGAGTGGGTGCTGAAGGAGCAGCTGAAAATCATGAAGGCCTCCCTGAGCCAGATGAAAGAGTATCTCCGGGTTCATGTGGACCATGTGGCCAAGCTCTGGGACTCAGAGAAAACCCTCCTGGAAGAGCAGAAAGAGTAGCTCTTCCACAAGCCACGAGCTCAAGAGGAATATCCCTGTGTTCTGCTGCCAGTGGTTCCAAAGGAGTCAGAGTGGCAGCAGGGGCTGCAGCACCTGCACTTCACTCTCCCGGAGCCCTGGGCACTAGTGCTGTAGTGGCCTTAAGGAGTCCCACATGGGTTGGGAGTGCAGCCCAAAGCTCCACTACAGCTTCAGCTTCAATATGTTCTCACCCAGAGCTTATCAGGGGAAATACTCCAGAATATTCAACTGGTCATCCAGGCAACCCTGGACAGATATGCATCTTCACCTGAGGCTAGATGGGAATTTTTTTCCTCCAATTTCCTGGAAACCTACAACAAACCTCGGTGGGATATGATGCTGGGAAAGGGGGAATGTGGAATGCAGCTGGAAATCTGACAGACTGGCCTGGGCAGCAAGAAGCTTCATATGCACAGCATCATCTGGATGTCCATGGTGCAGGAGAAGGTGCTGGTGCAGTGCACATGTGCTGAGCTTAACAACCACTCATCCCACAGCTGCTCTGTGTGCCAGTTGTGTGTCCATGGGGACCACTGCCCACCTGATATCCCCCACAATTGCTCCCTGACTCTGGTGCACCTGACAGGGTCAGAAAGCCTTGACAAAACAGCACCTGGTGGGAACTGGCTCTGGGAAACTCAAGCCACAAACGCTAGTCTCAGCATCCTGAGGTACATCGCTGTCACCCTCTGCAAAAAGAAAATGGCACATTCCACACTGGAACAGAAAAGTGATGGGGCCCCTACACTACATGTTGTGGCTCAAACCTTGATATGGACTTGGTGATCCCTGGAAATGGATCTATAAGCTGCCTCTAAGCACTGAGGGTAATATATAGTTCTACACAACGTGCAGACCAATTACAAAAACAAAAAGCAGAATTACTAACATCAAAGAGACTACCAAAAGGTGAAACATTTTGTTTAAAACCCTCGCTGCTGTTGGCAGTGACTCAAATAAAATGCCTCACCTGTGGTGTTCTCCGCCTATCTTCACTTGTTCCATCACTCAGTGGACACCTTCCACATCATGATGAACAGAATCAGAGTTTTTCCTTTGTCTTGTGCTTGCTTCAACAGCTATCTCAGGTTGTCATGTGGCAACTTCTTTACCAGCATGAGGCTCATGCAAACAGGAACAGGTTGTTAGGCTGGGAACAAGATATAATCATATTTCAGCAAATGGTAAGAGGTAACTGGAGCTCAATAACTTAAACTGCTACCCTTAGTTTGAAATAATTTGCGAACACAAATGTTAGATTGATTACTTGTATCTGCAAAAAGACTGTCTCCAAGTACTAAATAACAAGGGGTTCTCATTCAGGATGAATTCTCATCTATTCCATCAGGCCACACTCTATGCCCCAGGGGATAGAGTATACCTCTGCTGTGATTTAATCCTGGCACAATGACTGGGAATATGGTATACGCCAAAGGATTGTCTAATGCTTAAATAAAAACTGTGGCTTTACTGTTAGTGAGGTCTCAAGTGAAATTAACTAATTACCACCAATAGTGGAATTTCCTTCCAAATTTATCTGGGTTATTCCAGGTTACTTTTTGAATTTCAGAGGACAAATTGCTTTGAACTCCTTTATAATTGCTGCCACAATAAACTGCACCCACAGCTGGTGAACATCTGTGGTGTAGAAGGTACTATGGGCACCATATTGCTTAGCATAAATAAAAGAAGTGAGGGTCTCCTCTCTGTGGGTCAAGGTTGTTCATGCTTGTTCATGTGTGAAGCAAATTTGGTTTGTGCTGATGTTAATTGCACCTGCAAGGCGGATAAGCTGTCTTTCAATGGTTAACGTGATCTTCAGTAGGGGTGTCCTGTCATCATTCCTAGCAAGAGAAAACAAGTCTCAGCCAGGTTTGTTTAACAACTAAAAGACAGAATGACTAAATGACAGAATGACTAAATGACAGAATTCCCCACTCAGAATACATGTTTTGTCTCTTTAAACTCAGTTGAATTGATTAGTAAACATCTCTTTGATCCATCAGGACCAGTTTGGCCTTGACATCTCTCAGGTGGAATCTGGCCTTCTGCTTCACAGAGTTCTTTCTGCACTGCTGCTCCTGCTTCCCTCACCTTTTCTGGGAGTCAGAGTAATCTCCTACAATTAGAGTTGTCCTCCACAA
This sequence comes from Eopsaltria australis, assembly GCA_034509425.1. Classification (NCBI taxonomy): domain Eukaryota; kingdom Metazoa; phylum Chordata; class Aves; order Passeriformes; family Petroicidae; genus Eopsaltria; species Eopsaltria australis. The sequence goes on along the minus strand of JAVTVJ010000837.1, from coordinate 308,181 downwards.
GCAGGATGCTCTCTGAATTTGACTTACAAGTTCTGCAAAAGAGCACAGCAGTGATTAAAGGCACAGTACTGACATTCAATTTTCTGTAATAAACCCGTAGGCCACAACTGTCAGTTCCACTTTTTCACCAGGAAAACAGGAGAATTAGGAGGGGAGTGTGACTGAGTGATAGTACCTCTTTTCTCCAAATCTGTCACCACCCTGTAAGTGTCCAAGCATCTGCTTGCTCTTTGCCTGTTGGATTTGCAATATTGGGCACCTCAGCTGTTAGAGGCATCAAATCAGCCAGAACAACAGAAATCCCACCTTGCTTCATAGCAAACACTCAGGACTGAGATACACCAGCAATCCTTGGATCAGAGACGGCAGGCACTGCATGGAGCAAGCACACTGCAGTCTCTGAATTTCTTTTGGGGTTGGGGTTAACGTTTGAACCAAAGTACCACATTTGCCATCCAGCAAACACCAGATTCTGTAATTCAGAACACTGAAACCCAAATTTTCATTGTGATCTTTAATTGCAAGGCAAGTAGTCAGCATATTTCTCACACAGGAGCCATCCATTCAGCTTAGCATCTTGGCAGATAACACTTGCTCTCTTTACTTTGGTGTTTTTAACGCTTTGCTGTCTGGGTCATAGACTCAGCTTCTCAGCATCTCATCTATGTTAACATTGAATGTAGAGCTGTTTCTATTAGAAATTTAATTAATTGTTAATGAGAACCAATTGTAATCAGAATGCTTGGGCCATTATTATGTATTCTTTGATAGAATTCCACTTGCTGGATTTCAATATCACTTGGTTTGTGAACATAATGCCCTGGCAAATAAGCCACCTTTGGAATCTGTACAATGCCAGGTGAACTGTGAGCTTGCTTAATCATCACCTCTACCTTTTCTTCCAGTTTTTGGTTCCTTTCTTCCTTTGTTCCTTCAACTGTTTCTGCAGCTGCTCAAATTTCAAAAACTGTAATAATTCAGGGGCTTTCCCCCCCCTCTGTTTCCTCTCTCAGATCTTGTTTCTTTCTACTATGATTATCCAAATTCCCCAATAACTGTCTTTTCTTTCATTCTGCCAAAGCAAGTAGAGTCCTAAAATGATCATTCTCAGTCAAAACTTTATCAGCTTGTATTCTCAGCCTATCTGCTGTCTCTCTCTTAGAAGCCAGTGATGTCTTTAATACCTCATTTTCTGTCAGTTTTATTTTTGGTGAGCCACCTTAGGTGTTTCCAACTGCTGTTCCCCTGTTCACTTACTAAGGACAGCAAGAAGTATTTCCCAGCTCCCAGTTAACAACACCAGCCTGTGGGGCCATAGGAATGATAAGTCTCTCAGCACACTGTGGCGTTCTAATTCCTGTGTCATCCTGTTTATCCCACCTGTGATAAGGGAGTGCAACTTTCCTTTTCCCCAGGCACTGTACTACCTTCTCAAGAGCAGCAGCAGATTATTAATCCATCATTCCTGAGAAATTCCCTCTGCAAACCTTCCACACATTCTGTCGGACACTAGGACCCTGCTGATCCTGTCTGGGAGGTCCGCTTCCCTGCTGCAATTCCAATCTCCTGATTTCTGTTGCTGTAGCTATCTGGCTCCTGAACTATCTCCCCCGCCCCATATAGGATCTTCCCTGGTTCCCGTGTCCACCTCTCTGCATGGTTAATGCTCACCTCTAGCAGTTTTGTAGCTGTACCACAAAGTGTTTTACCACACCTGTCAAACCTCTGACCACAGGAAATGTTGGGATTGGCAACCAGTGACACAGCTGAGGACTGTCCCAGAACAAACCATCTGTCACTCATATATTGCAAACCTGCTGCCTCCTATGCACTCTCCATCACATGACCTGTAGCTCTATCCTAACCTGGATCATCCCTCTTTAAAGGATCCAAACTCCGGCCCAATTGACAACCCTCTAAGGACCACAGTTCTCTCCGGCCACCCACCATTAAAGACACTCCTGTCCCCTTCGGGCCCCTGCCTCAGACAAGCTGATTCAATCAATTCAATCACCAACCACCAGAGACACTCTCCTAACACATTCAATTTAAGATTCCTGTGAGAGTCTGCTATCCTATTCCTGGAACTTTACTGTCTTGGCCACTGTAAAGAGCACAATTTCAGGAACAGTTTGCTGGCCTTGACCATCACAAAAGGTTTCTAAATCCTAACATTCTACCCATGAGATTTTCTCTGTCTCACACACATCCCAAAGCTCTACCTGCAGCCTGCCCTCCTTTTCCTGCTGAGATCACCAGCAAGCAAAGCCTCTGCCTGCAGCCAGCTCTCCTTTCCATGATCATGCTCAGCAACGAGCAGCCCCTTCACTTGCATGTGGCATAGCTCTCTTTCTGGGCAGTGGTTAAAGCTGCTTCCAAAAGTGCACCCAAAATACTGTACCTTTCCCCTTCCATAGCTTTTGTTCACTTAACACCACATTTATCTGTTTAAATGAAGCCTCAGGGTTACACCAATTTCTATTTGCCCATTCTCTCAACTTTAGCAGAATCAGGGAGCAGTCAAACACTGACATTTCCTGGGCAGTCTTGGCTTCCAACTGCTCCAATCCCTCCTGGCTGTAGACAGCCACATCCCAGCACTCTTTACCCAGAAATCGTGGGTGGTGTGGTGATATCCCAAAGGGACTCCTTTTACAGCAGCATAGTGTCCATGATGACCCACCCTTGAGGGGAAGGAAGCCCCTAAGATTTGTAAATGCCCATTGGTTGAAAGGAACAGCAAAAGTCCAAGGGTCCCCAAACAATTAGAAAGTTCTATTAGCAAATTACACACTTGGCATGGAAATTGGTATGGTAGCCCCTGACCTACTATATAAGCACACAGCAGTGGGTTTTAGATAAAGGGGTAGGGTGAAAGGGAAGAGAGAACTTAACAAGTGAGCAAAAGAGAAAGAAAAGGAAAAATAAATAGGAAAAGAGAGAGATATAAAAAAGAGAGATGAATGAAAGCAATAAAGCAATAAAGCAAAGCAAAGCAAAGCAAAGCAAAGCAAAGCAAAGCAAAGCAAAGCAAAGAAAAGAAAAGAAAAGAAAAGAAAAGAAAAAGAGAAAAAGAGAAAGCGAGAAAAGGAGAAAAGGAGAAAGAAAAAAGGAAGAAAGAAAAAGAGAAAATGGGAGAAATAAAAAACAAAAAATAGGAGAAAAGAGAGAAAAAGCGAGAGAAAAGGAGATTACCAGCCCTGGTTCCAGCGCTGATCCAGCCGACGGGATGTCGATCCTGGTCCCAGCGCTGATCCAGCCGACGGGATGTCGATCCTGGTCCCAGCGCTGATCCAGCTGACGGGATGTCGATCCTGGTCCCAGCTCTGATCCAGCTGATGGGATGTTGATCCGGGTTTCGGAAGTCGAGGCAGCTGTGTCGCTCTGGTTGAAGAGACGTCCAGGGTTCTGGGGATGCTGCCTGGGCATTTATGGGCATGTTTCCCCGCCCCAAAGATAAGTTTCTTGCTTTTCATGTAAATTAGTTTCTCATGCGCAGTCCGTTCTTTCAGACCTTTCTGGAAATGGGTTGGAGGTCTCTGGGGCTCTTGAGTGGTCTTAATCCTACCCTATAGTCCATGCCCATTTCCTGCCACTCATTCCTGCGTTTGCGCTGTGCTGTTTTGTGGTTGCTTGTCACAGAAAAGTGCACTATCTCTGCTTGGCCCCCCTTCCTCAGACAAAACTTGATCTTTCTCATGGCCGTGTTAACAAAAACAGTCCTTGGTTATTACCAACAATTCTTGTCTGTTATTTCCAACAGTCCTTGGTTTCCTACACAGCCATTTGGTTATCAGTTTTTGAAACATACACATTACCCCTTAATATTCAGGGAATTGAGAACTCAAAAAAATCTCACTGTGGACCCTTGTTTAGAGGGTCCCAATAGAGTGGGCTTTAGTTATGGTAGTTTTCTATCCTGGCTACAACTCCAGTTGGTAACTTTCTTTGATAGTTCAGTAACAAAAATTTAATTCCACTTAGGTTGTTATTCAGGCAAGAAAAATAAGTTTCCAAGGCTGTTTGTTAAAAAACAGGTCCCCCTTAGACACCTGTTAGCTCCTGGGAACAGACAGTTTCTGATAAGCTCAAGAGAGGCTTAGTCTAGCTGCAGTTTGTCAAGGCCAAAGCTTAATGAGCACCTCTCAGAGTGCAGCCACAGGAGGGGGAGAGAGAGGCATCACCACAATCCTTCCCATGACTACGGTCAGCTTCTCTGCATCTGTACAGACAATCTATAAGGGCACAAAAACACCACGGAAAAGGGGATCTAGAGAGACAGCAGATTAACACAACTTGGGGTTTTCCTTCCTGTTGTATCTACTGTGTCTGTGTATCCAAGAACCTTGGTCATTGTATGGACTAAAAACCAACTTTAAGGTCAAGATACTTAATTAAAACGATCTTTAAAAACATTCAGTTTATGACTCAGACATACAGAAACTTTATGTGGTAAGTGCTGACTTAAAGACAACTTTGGGTTAAGAGCCTGCAAAATCTCCTGGTTTTGGTTCACAAAAAAAAAAAAAAATTAACAGTAACATGTTCCAGGACTTATTTCAAAGTTATTCTTTCCTTTCATATAACAATGAGGGGAAAAATCCACAAACTTGTAATGTCCTAATTTTTTAAAAACTTCTCTGCTGACTGATAATAAATAATTTCTAGCCTTGTGAATCACAGTAATCTGAAACAAGGTCCCAAACTTCAAAAACCTATAGGTCTATCTTCACATAGGAATAGGTGCAGTGCAAGTAAAGGTGTTCCTGGAACAGCTGTTACTGACAAAGTCAAGGCAGACACCCAGATAGAGCTGCACACATTTTCAAAATAACTGACATCCTACAAATGCTTTGATGTAAAATGTATGATGCCAAAATGACCGGAGATTGGAAACCATTCTTCAACACACTGCAGTTCATCCACTGCAGGTGAAGCATTTGCCCTTCTACCTATGCATATGCTGTAGAAGATCCCTTTCCTGGCATCCATTTAGTTTTGTTAAAATAAGCAAAAACAAAACAACAAACAAACAAACAAACAAAGCATCACAAACCCCAAAATTGCTAAAAATCGGTGCAACAATATTCCTGAACAAGTGCAACACTGCAGTTTTCATTTCGGTTAACATGTTTTACACAACAAATCAAAACAATCTTGCTGACTTCATTCTTAATAAAATGCCATCACACTTTATCAGCTGCCTGCATTGCAAAGGCAAATGGTTGTTGTTACCTACAATTACTTTAGACATCAATAAAACAAACAGAAGGGAATGTGACTGCTGTGAATTACTGTGGATCACAGGGACCACAAATGCTCATATACACCCAGTGCCTTGTCTGCTGCATCACTTCCCAACTTTGGCTTATACACTCTTTGTATTTCCTTTGTAAGGCATTTTGTCTAAGGCAGACCAAAGCCAAGGGGAAGCTTGCCATCAAGTTCAAAGGTTGTTGAATGAAATCTGATTTTGGTCAAGTACATGTAATTTGACAACAGATACCACATTGCAAAATGATAAAATTCCCATGCACAGGCTTCAGCTTAACTATGCAGCATCTCAGAGGAAAGCTTTATTGAACAGTACAAGATTGATTTTCACTCACTGCCTTCCAAATAGCAAATTCAAACTCCTCTTGTACGACATGCAGGTCCATGTCTCCCAAAAGGAGCAGAGTTTAATCTTAGCAATTCTGCATTTTCTTGACTATTGGAAAAACATGGCTATCATCTGCTGTGCAACATGAGGAGCAGAGGGGAGTGGAACGTTACTTTTGCTAGACAGAAAATTTATCCATGACCTCACTGTTCTTTGGGACAGAACAACCAGTGGGTAGATGTGTCAGACTGTTTTTCTGTGTTTTTCACAGGTGTGCATCCAGAAGATATTTCAAACTATGTAGGAGCAAAATGCAGAAAAAGCTTCAAGCAGTGCTTGAACCCTCCTGGTTTTCTAACTACAAGTAGAATCAACAAGCCACAAAACACAAACCCATGATAAATCATGTTTGATTTACTCTAGTAGTCTGAAATACGGAAGATATGCTTAAATGACTTGTCCTAGTCATTGAAGTCCCAGGAAAAACTTTCAATTGTTCCTACTTGTGAGGGAACTAATTTTTATGAGTGTAAGTTCAAAATTTAGCAGAACACAAGCAGGTAGCCTGTTTTCGACCACACATAGAGCTAAGGTTAACTAAAATCAAATTTTTCCTTTAAATAAGTTTTTTTCCTAAATACTTAGTGGTGCAAACTTGAGAAGAGAAAAAGCAAAGCTGTTTTGGATGGCTCTGTGAGGATGAAGAATAAATTTTTCTATTTCTAGCAAGTGATTCTGCATATATGTGAGCATGGACATTTAGTCAGGAGAAGCAGACCAGCTACATTATACAAGTTAGATAGCTAAAAAGTTATTCAAACATTCCTGGGGTTGTTTTTGAGAAAGTGTTTATCTCCTCCAGTTCTCTCTCCCCATTTCTTCACAAAAAAACCACCAGAAAACAAGCCAAACCAAAACAAGAATATCCCACACGTTCTATCTGACATCAAGGCCTTTGTTGACGCCTGTTTGGAGCAGCTGCCTCCAGGAGCTGTGCAGGCTCTGGTAGTGACATGATCTCTCTAACAGGCTGTCCCAGTCACTTGGCATCTTGCTGGGAGGCAGAGGCACCTGGGAGGTGATCTGGAGCCTTCTGTCACTGAGTTTGTTTGTCACCTACCTTGTTAAAAGACGAAGTTGCTTGTTCACTTCTTTCGTATGTCTTTTGAGACAAGCTGGGAAGATCCCCCTGGACTGCTGGTGTCTCTGCCTTCCAGGGTGAAGCAATTTCTTGTAGGAGAAATTGCTTCACCATCGCTGACAATGCTGTGCCCATATGAACTGTAAGTGATGGGCAGAACCCCAAGAACTGGGGGATATTTTGTCTAAATGGAAATAAATAGCAAAGGGAGCTCTTCTTTGGTTTGTGCACGCAAAACCACAAAAAAAAAAAAAAAAAAAGGAAATCAGCACACCCATATGATATCTGACAGCATCAGATTTTGTTGTTATTCAGGTTAGTTGAATATTGCATTTATCATGCTGATGGAGTTCAGAGGCAGCTGCTAGGCCTTAACCCAGGTTCATAAATTGTACCATGGTGGCCTCTGAGCATCCAAGTGTTACATCCTTATGATGGCATTTGATTTTTCACTCTCTGCTTTTCTAGTGTAAATTAGAACAGTTTTTCACATCTACTTTTTACCTGGCTAAACAGCTGTTCAAGGTGTAGCACAGAGCAGAGTTTAATCTTGCAGGATCTCACTGAGTGCTAGGCAGTGTTCACTGCACCCTTTGCTGTCCTGCAGGCACACAAGCTTCACAGCTCCATCTTCATCTCTCCATATGTACATTAGCACATCATGAAAGAACCTCTGCCATTCCCTAAAATTTTTAAGTGCCTGCTTTGCACTTAAGGAATAGTTGGAAAGGAGCCATGAGAAGCCGGCTCTTCTTCCAAAGATGCCCAATGTACTGATAGTGCTCATGATTTTGAGTGTGTGACATTGTTTACTTCACCATTGTTTCCTGTGCACATTCTGCCACCTAAAATGCCTTTCCCAGCAGTGCAGATCTGCCTTGCTAATGCCTTTTACTTCAGAATGAGAAACCAAAGATTTGAACCAGCCGAAGCACAAGCAGTGCTGTGGTGGTTGACTTTGGTACCTGCAAAGGTGCTCCGACTCTCCCCCTACTCAATGGGGCAGGGTGGGTAAAATATGAATAAAACCACATGGATCTCTGAGTTTATGGCAATTTAAGATAGCACATGAAAGCAAAGGAAAACAAAAATACTTACTTTCTACTTCCCATCAGCATGTGATGGCCAGCTGCTCTCTGGGAAGCAGGATCTCAGAATATGTAGTGGTTGTTATGGAAGACAAACCCTCTAAAACTTAATGCGCCCCCAGCTCCTCCTTTCTCCTGGCTTTTATTGCTAAGCATGAAGTGACACAGCATGGAATATATCTTAGGTCAGCTTGTGCCAGGTGTCCTGTGACATCCCATTCCGTCTGCTTGCCCACCCCCAGCTTAAGAGCCTCAGACGTGGGTGAATTGAAGATGGTGCTGTTTAAACACTGCTTGGCAGCAGTCAAAACCAAGCGTGTTACCAACACCATTCCCTTAGAAAAGCATAGCACCCTGAATGCTGCTGTGGGGAAAGCTAACCCCATCCATCTCTGAACCTACAGGACCTACTGATCAACTGGTTTGGTTTTGCCCATTTCATCATCAGCAATTACATTATTGTCATTATCTAGACACCATTGCAGCTGTCACAGAGCAGGACACTGGTTTTACTCAAACTGTGTAACTAACCCAGGACAGTGTGCACACAAGTGAGTTACCTTGCCGGTTGTTCAAAATTGCCCAGCAGTGTCAGGTGTACCTGGGGTATGGGTGACCAAAAGGTGCTGAAAGGGGTGGTGAATCACATGGATAAAAATTTAGTGAAAGAACTTAGCATTTTGGAGCATGGCAACATATATGGGGTCATGCTGCTTCCTGCACAAGGAGTTTTAGAAGCTCTTTTCAGTCCCAGAGCTGTGAATGTGTTGCCCCATAATAAGCTCTTTCACCTGGTGTACACGAGACCAATACATACATGGAGTCAAGGTATTTGATTTATTTACAGTTCTGTGCAGAAGGAGGGGCTGGGTGGCAAATGCACAAAGCCAGAACATGACTACCAAAACTTCTCACTATTTATTCATTTTTAGCAAGCGAAGGTGTTAATGTCCACTGCAATCAATGACAGCCACCTTAGAAGTTGGAGAATGGGGAAAACATGTTGTAGAGTGGTCTTTGTTTTGTTGTTGACTTGGTAAATGGGATGAGGTTTGTTTTATGCTGATATTTTTGTGACACTGTATAGAGATACAGGTATTCAGAAAAAGCATAAATTTGGAGCGGATACTCTGGTGCTGTGTATGCAGGAGGAGGAGAAAAAGGCAAGAGATAGTGTATTGCACAGGGGAAGAATAAAAAGGATATAGATCAAACTAATGAGCACATGGGAAATGAAGATTTTAGTCCTGGATATGGTATTGAACTGTACTTAGCTGAATTTAATGACTGTGAAGAATTTCTCAGGAGTATGGGCTGGTAGAGTTTTTAAGAGAAATAAACCAAATAAGTGTGTACAGATACTTATTTGACTGTTTTGGATTTTAAAGTTGCTTTCCTTTGTATTTTGGTAGATGGGCAGGGAGCGTTTCTTGTGTTTGAGACAGAAAAATCCAAAAATATAAAGAAATGTGCAGCTATGCTGGAGAGTAGCGCCACAGAGATTATAAAAAACCCTACCAAAATAATCAAATAAACCCCAAAACAAGTTCTACTCTGTTTAGTAATAAATTTGCAGCAGTTTTGGAACAAAGGCAAGGTAACATTAAAAGTGTAATTGTATTGCAATGTGTGGCTCAAAGAAGATCGATCGGCAGAAACACTGAGATGTAACAAAAAATATTTTCAAAGTTTGGTGGACAACTTTGTTTTGGGAGGAATGAGTTAAAAGCAGAAGACTATCGAGAAGGATTGTAAATCTTCCAAGTGACCTTGCAGCTGGGAATAATCTTTGATAACCCAGTGTGAACAGCAGCCAGTGATCCTCTGGCGTGGGCTGAGCATAACAGTTTGTTTGTGAGCCTCGTCCCATGGCTTGCTTTGGGAATCCCTCAGTTAAGTGAGAAAAACAGAAATAAATTCACTCTTTGTGTTTTAGCCTTGGGTTTGTGGCTGTCCCGACTGCCTATGCAAACTCACACATTGTGAATCAACAAGGTCTCATGAAAATCATGGAAGAAGAAACTCAGATATTATGACAAGCAGCATCAAAAGTCATGCTGTAGAAGCAAAGATGCAGTTCCATGTAGCTATAACAACAAAGAAAGCCCCTGTGGGAGAAAAGAAAAAGGGGAATAACCCCAGGGAAAATTGTTTTCTCTGATTTGCCTAAAAGTAGATGCTATAAGTAAATTTATACTTTTTCAGGAGACATTCCCTTGTAACACCAGTGGAGCCAGGGAGGTTGTTGAAATTTTTCTGGGAGAAATAGTTCCTATTTTTGGAATTCCAGAGGGTTTATCTTCAGACAAAAGGCCTCATTTCACCATAGAGGTGGCAGGGACTGTCTAAACTCTCTCACTTTAAGTGGGATTTGCACACCCCTTGGAGACCACAATCTAGTGGAAAGGAAAAATGGATGAATCAGACTATCAGAAGAAATTGCAAAACTGTGTCGAGAAACCCACATGAAGGGGGAAGATGTATTTATTACCTATTGCTTTAATAAGAATTTGAATCACCCTATGTCTTAAGGGGGGGTGAACCCATTTGAAATTATGAATGACAGATTGTGTCCAGTCAACACTGTGGTGATGAAAGGTGGTCAAATGCATGTGAAAGGTGATGATGTGCTGAGAAATTATCTGTTATCTCTCTTGTGGGTTTTGTCCTCTCCATATGGGTGTCTTAACCAGCAGGCATCTGCAGCTTTCAACCAGGAGGTTGAAAGGCACAGGTTTATGTGTGAATGTGGAATGATGGACCCTTATAAAAAAAGTGAAAAGCTCTTTATGTTGTGTTATTGAAGACATATCCAGCTGCAAAAGTAGAAGGAATTAATTCCTGGATTCATTACACTCAGGTGAAAAAGGGCCCCAATATATGAACAAGATAAGTGGACTTCACAACTACCTTAACTACAGGATCTGAAACTACAGCTGACTGAAAACCTTAAATGAATTGCTGAAGGAAGTGTTGGGAGCATTTAGATTGTCCACAGGGACTTACATTACTATTAGTAGGCATTCCATCTGTGTGGAATTTTTTTATTGCTGGATATTGAAAATATTAAAATTCTAGAATTGAAAGTGTTCATAATATGTTGTTGTCACCTCAAGATAACAGGGAAATCTAGTCGTACAACTTATCCAATAATTTGTAGCAATCCACAGCTCTAGCTGTGTTAAGCACTCAGTAATAGGCAACTCTGAAAATAGCCATCTGAAAGGATGACACTTGTTATGGTTTCACTGAAATTTGGAACTGGTTGACATCCTGGTTCCCTGATCTGAATTTATGGGTCAAGAAATTTTTATCTTTGTTATTTAGAGTATTGGTGGTGTTTGTATCTATGCAGTTACTCAGTGCATGTGCATATGTTACTTGGGGATATTGAAATCTAAAAGGTGAGACAAGTCTAAGAAATTTATTAGATGAATCTCAAAGAGAAATCATTGCAAAATGTGGAGTATGTAAAAATTTTCCTCAGAAAAAATTTCTTCTTTCATGTTTGAACTTGGTGTACTTTCAAGCATAATCAACAAGAAAAGAGATTTAATCTGTGGAACAGAAAGCAGCCAACAAAGATCTAAGTGATGGCCAGGTATTGGAAAGGTAGATTACCTGTTGGCTGAATTGCCTTGTTAAGGTGTAGGGCTTGACAGGCTTCAGGGATCTTAGACCTAGGGGACGGTAGCAAGGCCTGGGAAGGATGTACCACTGACAATGCACACAAAGAATTCAGAATTTACAGGGACAGAGACATTTGGCAGAAGCCCCAAGACAAGGCTTTATTAGTAATAAAGCCAACGTAGCAACTGTGCTGAATCAGCTCCAGCAGGGTAGAAGATAATTCCAGAAGGGGCAGATCACGGCCACCCACTCAAGAAACCACTGACAGAAAAGAAGAGAAAGACTGAGCATGCAGACTAATTAGCATGGCAAGTGAGAGGATCATTACCCAACAGCAGACAGAATACTAATTATGAAGAGAACTAGGTAACTTGCAGTCAATGCACACTAATTCCTTTCTTTGCTCCAATGTAAAATAGGAAGAAGTTCTGCTACTTGTGGAGCTGGCTTTGTGAATTTGCCACTGAGCCCCCCCTTTCTGCACAGAACTGTAAATAATTACCTCCACTCAGTGCGTAGATCAGTCTCTTGAACACTTGGTACAAGAACCTATTTTGAAACAACAAAGGGATGACAGTCATGAGTGGACATACAAGATTGTGGACATACAAGTGCTGGTGACTGTGGCTGTCCAGAGATGCAGCAGAGCAGCCTCCATGATGCAATAAAAATAATCCCTTTGGACCATCCTTCACCTCCACTTCTGTATCATCATTGTTTTGTCTCTCTCTTATGAAGTTATGAGTGCCACCTAAGGCCACCCCTCAGCTACCAAACCCATCTCTAAAGACCAAATGGCCACCATGGCTAAGCTCTCTCACCCGAGACTCTTACCTCCACTCAATTCTGACCAGTCCAGCCTGCCCCCTCAAGAGTTTCTTCATATGAAGGCAACATTCACTGTGAGGGTGATGAGGTCCTGGCACAGGTGGCCCAGAGAAACTGTGTTTGGACAAAGTGTCCAAAGGCAGTTTGGATGGGATTTGGAGCAACCTGGTCTGGTGGAAGATATCCCTGCCCACGGCAGGGGAGGTTAGATGATCTTTAAATTCCCTTGCAACCCAAAATATCCTGTGATTCCATTTTATAGTGTCTGTATGGAGTGTAGCAGAAGGGACACAGAACAACTGGCGTAACTGTTAACCCCAATTCCTAAAATGGCTTTAAGATGATGCTTCATCTAAGAGTTAATTTATGGAAGTGGTAGGAAAAGCATGAGTGTGAATGAACTTTCGCAGGTTTAAAATGTTCGGCTGGAGTCCTCCAATGAAAGTTTATCTTATAGAGACTGGAGGTTTTCCTTTCATAAAATGATACTTGTAGGATTGTCTCACTTTCCCCAAATTACCAAGAAAGTTCATTTTTGTTTGAGTATTGATTATGCCAGGTTTAAAAATGTAAGTGTCTAGCCAAGTTTAAGAAAACTAAACTTGATGTTTTGCCCAAACAAGGAACTTTGGCTCATGGGTCACTGCTTATGAACCAAACCACACTGTACACATCAAGAAGGAGCCTGGGGTTTGTTTCATGAATACTATTCCATTAGCCTTGTGAAAATGAGGGTTGTAAAACACTGGCACAGGTTGCCCAGAGAGTCAGTGGGGTACCCCATCCCTGGAAACAATCAAGATCAAGTTGGATGGGGCTTTGAGCAACACAATCTTGTTGAAGATGCCCCTTTGTAGGGGTCTTGGACTAGATGACCTTCAATTGTGTCTTCCAACCCAAACTGGTCTATGGGAAGCCGATGTGGCAAACCACCCTCCCCGTACAGTCAGAGTTCATGCCCAACTGCCAAAGTGATTGCATGAAGAGCTCTGTCTTTCCTTAATGGAAGAATAACTAAAAGTATGCCTGAGAATGCTCTCAGTAGCCTCCCAAAAATCCTCACCAGCAAACCTGAAATTCTGCTGATGGAATGAATCTGTACACTCCACTTCCAAGAAATACTCAGAATAAAAGTAAATTACAAAGTAGTACCCCTGGGGGAACACTCCATGTTAGTGCTGTGCTTTATCTCAATTGTTTGTTTCCATTTTAATTTTTCTCATCTTGCTGCAGGGAAAACTCTAGTAGCATAGAATCATCTCTTTCTGTCCACACAGAAACCAAATTTTCAAAACAAGAATGTCTGGTTGATTTAAATAATTATGTTTCATTCTAAAATTTATTTTGTATATACCAATTAGAAATTGATCATATTTATGAATAAAAATTTCAAAATACTCCATTTCATCACGGCATATCTAGTACCAACAGAAATTCATGTATCCCTGCAGAAATATTCACTTTGAAGTAGAAGTGGAAAGAATTTTCTTGGAGAAATGTCAAAATTTTTAGAAGTTTTAGATCTCATTTTCAACTCCTTGAAGCATTTCAGGATTTCATTTTATTAACCTCAGACATTTCAAAATAATTTGAGTTACTACTGTCTCTACAGTACCAATCTTCCTCAGCTAGGGATTCTGAGGAAAATAAGAATATTTCACCTTGAATTGACAGCCTTTCCCCTCTTTTACTCATACTTCTTTTCCTTTCATCCCTGGATTTTCTATTTGCCATGGTCTAAGAAACACTGCACAGTAAATATCCTTCTGCCCAATTCTTTCGCTGAAGATGATTGTGCGTGAATCCCTGGAGACTTTCTGTGGAGCTTTCCATTCCTGTTTCTCAAGGACCAGGAGGCTCTTGGTGGCATAAATCATCTGCATTTTACAGCTTCCCAAACATCAAGGATGCAATTTTCAGGAGACAGGAGGGAGGGAGGTCTTCCTTCATTTTTCAAAACCTTGCAGTAGAATATAGTTATTAATGGGTTTCCATTTCCTTTCATATTGTAAGAAGCCTTTAAGGGAGCATGGTTTGCATTCAGATTAGCACAAGATCTGTCATTAACTGATATAGGGAAAGACTGTTTTTCAATACATCTGCTGTGGCTATTATTTTTAATTACACTCCCACTGCTGTAAATTGGTTGTGATTTGTAACCACAATATTTTAAAACAGAAGGTGAAACATGGGAATAGAGAGAGGTGTTAGAAAACACTAAGACATTGGTACCAATAAGAAATAAAATGTTCTACCTTAAACAACAGATTTGGTATTATAAAAGTGAAACAAACAGCATGTGAAAACATCACTAAATGCAGACTAAATTAGAAACTAAATTATATATGATGTGTGAGAAGGTAAGATGAGGCACCTACTGGATTTCACTTTCTTGACAATCTAGATCTAGTGCCCAGTGTCTTGAAATGGTGTTAAAATACCATTTATAACACTACCCATTGGCATTTATTTCTGCCTAATTTGGGAGTGATCTGAAATTGGGTACCACTGGACACACTTGGGAAATACTTCAATAGAAAGCACATGGTATGATTCCTGGGATGGTCTTTCTGGATGGTCTTTCTGGATTTTATAAGATCAAAAGGACTGATTTATCCAAGAGAACATTAAGGACCTCAAAACAAGGGCAAAATTTTCCGTCTTATCATGGAAAGATTTTAAAACTGGCTGTTCAGGCATACCTGCCAACAATTACTTCTGATATACCATACCTGCATACAGTCTTATTTTCAGAGTCACTATGTTCAACTGGGAAAGGTCCAGCATTCCAGGACTTTGTTTTTCTTAATTAAACTTCACATTATTCATTCCTGTAGGAAAAAAATAACCGTTGTATCATGGCCAGACCTAAAAGATCTTTTTTGACAAAGAGATATTTTGACAGCAGACCACACAGCCATTTTGCATGGAAACCTCCCTGTCAACCTACTGATCCTTCATCCCTCTTAATGAAAATTAGACCAGATGGACTTCTTATGTCCAGACTGGATGAAATGAAGAACAGATCTGAATTTTGCAACACACATACTTAATTGTAACTTACAGAAGCATAGGCTTTTTTTGTTTAATTGTTTCATCATTTGTTCTTCAAGCAGTTTAATAGATATATTTTTTAAAAAGCCTTCAGGGCAAAGTACAAATTCATATGCTGACTTACACGATTCAGATGAGTATTGTGTTCTTAAATCAACTGTATGCTCACCAGGAATGCATCACACTTCTCTTGACCATGCTATGCAAGCTCTAATGGTGATAAACATCTAGCCAGTTTTTTGTTTTTTGGGGTTTTTTTTGCTTCAGTCAATGGTTATTGAATCTGGTCAGTGACTGCCAGTACCACCAGGCATTTATTATAGTTTACTCTGTAAATACAGATGAGCAATGACCCGCAACACTGAATTCAATCACACCATAGCACAGGAAAAGTCTAAATTCGATTCAGACTTCGCCACATGAGTCCACATGAGCAGCAATAAATATATGTGATCTATCAAGTCTGGCAAGGGAATTAAACAATATTGCTTCACACAAAGTTTTTAGTCTCTGAGCTAGGCCTGAAGAGAGTTTACGAGAGTTTTTCTCTTCTTATGGAAAAAGCCAAACCAACCCAAAAACAAACAAATGAGGCAAACACCTTCCTTGTCACAGAATGGGTGTGTTTGGGTAAGAACACTGGAGGCCATCGATTCCAGCATCCCTGCTCCAGCAGGGTCCCCTAGAGCTTGTTCCTCGGGATTGTGCTGAGATGACATCTGCATCCCTTTTGCATTCACAGAAGTGATGAGTACACACTGAAAAGGCTGAGAGAGGTGTCAGAAGCTCATTACCTGTGTTACAAGGGACACAAGGTCCCATATCACTTGCTCCGACATGTACAGTCACAAAACCATAGAAACACAGAATGGTTTGACTCAGAAGAGACCTTAAAGACCACCTAACTGCAAGCCCCCTGCCTTCCACTTGAGCAGGTTGCTCAAAGCCTCATCCAGCCTGACTTTGAACAGTATTTCACAGCAGGCGTGTCAGAGTTATAATGAACTTTGTCTGTCCTGCCAGCCTGTCCTGTATGTCAGTGTCCTGGGAGGCTGTGACTGCCCTGTGTGTCGCACTGATGGTGTCGGGGGTAACACCCTGTGGATAAATGCTTCAGACACTTCCTGGCCCAGGCTTGTCCTGCTCCACAGAGCTCCCCTGTTGAAATGCTGCCAGCCCAGGCCACAGGGGTCCATGCAACTGGAGGGTTGGCAGTGAAGATGGACCTCTGGCTGTGAGGCTGTGATTGCCAGCAGCAGCCTCCAGACTCAGCCACTTTCCATCTGTCAGTGAGGGGCAGCCTCGATGACAGGCATTGACCGGCGATTCCTTGGGAAGCAACCAAAGGCCCCCAATGGAACATACGGAAACAGCATTAAAACAAGGAGTGGAGGGAGTTGGGCTGGAGCTGTACAGAGCACTGAGCTGGATGTCCCTACCCATCTGTCCTCTTCTGCATCTAGACTGCCTCCCTGGTCCAGCGCTGTGTGTTTAAGTTTTCCTCACTCTGTAGGGCACATGCCTGTTTTCATGGGACAGTTTCCTTTGCTGTTAATACAATTCTCCAGCCTATTTGAATTTTTAATTTTTTAAAAATACCTCTTTGGCTGGGCGCTGCATCATTCAGCAGTCAGAGCTCTGGCAGGCCTAAGACAGCATTTGTTTTTTCTGGGAACTGAGGAAAAGGGAAGGAGAGAGCAGAGCTGCTGCAGCAGCTGCTGTGGAAAGGGCGATCACATAGAATCTTCCACTGACTCCTAGGCACTGAGATCACCGATTTCCAGTACCAATTACTCAAAAGCCTGCAGTACACCTTATATAGCTACAGAGAGGCTAAAAATAAGGAGAGTTTTAGTAGGATGATTCCCCAACCCTTTCAGAATTTAAAGCATCAGATAACCATGAGGTCAATGGTAGAAGAAATGTCTTTGGGAAGGAATAGTGTTGCATGCAGGTTACTCAATCAGAGCTGGTCTGTATATGCATTCCTCTTTAAGGCACATTCTCAAAAATTTTCATTGATGCTCCAGAGTTATATTAAAGGGATAAAAGGGAAAAAACCCAAACCCAACACCAAAAAAACTGCAACCCTTCCCCCGCTCAAAACCAAACGGAAAAAAATACCTTTTTTTTTCATGAGAAGAGAAGAGAAGAGAAGAGAAGAGAAGAGAAGAGAAGAAGAGAGAAAAGAAGAGAAGAAGAGAGAAAAGAAAAGAAAGGAAAAGAAAGGAAAAGAAAGGAAAAGAAAGGAAAAGAAAGGAAAGGAAAGGAAAAGAAAAGAAAAGAAAAGAAAAGAAAAGAAAAGAAAAGAAAAGAAAAGAAAAGAAAAGAAAAGAAAAGAAAAGAAAAGAAAAGAAAAGAAAAGAAAAGAAAAGAAAAGAAAAGAAAAGAAGAAAAAAAAAAGAAAAGAAACCTTCCCAGGCTACTTTGGATTCTGCCATAAAACAAATAATAATTTGTCTGTCTATGAAACTGCAGTTGAACACTGAGAACTTGTCAAGCTAAAGATCAAATGGCAGAGACTAACTCAGAATGTAAGAATTTCTTAGAAACCTCATGGATTCTTGGAACCTCATGGATTCTTGTGAAACTCTTGTTTTTTCATGTATTTAATTTCACTGATATTCTTTGTTGAAATAAAACTACAGAATTTATTATTTCAAAATGTTGTGTTTCTCTTCTCAATGCAACTCTTATTAAAAACTTCTTTTTACAGGGATATACATGGGTAAGTATTCCCAGTACTTCCAGTGGCTGAATAACACAACATGGGATGTTATTCAGAGATTCTTGTGTTAAAGCATTTTACAATTGATTTTACATCCACAGTGCGTGTGTCACATACGCATCCATACCTTGGAGGGTATTTTACAACATTTTGCTGTGAATAAGCAATACCACGGGAAACTTGGAGAGTCTAAACTTCTGGGTTTGGACTTTATCTCTCAAACCAGGGCCAGTGTGGCTGCACTCCTGCCAGGCCCCTCCATGATGCCTCTCTGTGCTGATTTCCCATGGAAAATGAGGTCAGTGTGGGAGCAGAGCCAGCAGACAAATGGTACAAAGGCTGATACTCAACCAGAACCCACAGGCTCTTCAACCCAGACTGGGATGGGCTGCCCAGAGGGAGCTCCAGCAGTGACCTCCCTGATGGAAGGTCCCTGATGAAGGCAGCCACACAGCCCATGCTGGCCAGGGCCATCAGGAACATCATGAGACCTTTCCTGGAGTACCATGTCCTGCTCTGGAGCTCTCAAAATTAGAAGCACATGGACCTGTTGGAGTGGGTCCAGAGGCGATAGAGACGATCACAGGCTGGAGCATCTCTGCTACAGAGACAGGCTGAGAAAACTGGGGTTGTTCAGCCCAGAGAAGTGAAGGCTCCAGGAGAGCTCACTGCCCTTTCCAGCACCCAAAGGGGGCTCTAAGTGAGTTAGAGAGGGATTTTTGAGAGGGGAATGTAGGGACAGAACAAGGGGGAATGGCTAGAAACTGAGACTAGATTTAAG
This sequence comes from Eopsaltria australis, assembly GCA_034509425.1. Lineage (NCBI taxonomy): Eukaryota > Metazoa > Chordata > Aves > Passeriformes > Petroicidae > Eopsaltria > Eopsaltria australis. Next base: position 289,329 of record JAVTVJ010000837.1, on the reverse strand, counting down.
TTAGATTTAAGGAAGAAATTAATTCCTTTGAAGGTGGTGAGGCACTGGCAGAGGCTGCCTAGAGAAGCTGTGGGTAGCCTATCCCTGGAAGTGTTCAAGGCCAGGTTAAATGGGATTCTGAGCATCCTGGACTAGTAGAAGCTGTACCTGCCCACAGCAGGGGTTTTGGAACAAGATGGCTTTTAAAGGTCCCTTCTAACACAAACCATCCTGCGATGCTGTGACTTGTCCCAGTGATAATACAGAGAGCACAAGGCATCTGAGTATAGAGACGCCACAGCTACTGAATTGCAGTGTTGAGAGAGGAGCAGCTGAGCCGTGTGTGAGCAAGGCCGGGCCCCAGAGATGCTCATGGTGATGGAAACAGTTGCCATGGAGACAACAAAGAAAGGCCGACCAAAGGAATTACCAACAAGCGTCAGTCTAAGGGTGCCTGATGCTGAATAATGCAGGGTGCTGCAGCCACAGCCCCAGCACTGTTTCAGAGCCCTGAACGTGCACCTTTTGGTTTGCTGTGCTGCAGCTGGTGCCCAGTGCTTTTTTATAGGTGCTTAAAATTAATGACACCAACCTACCAAACAAACAAAAAATAAGTACAAAATCTAAAAAGGGAGCAGCAGCAATAAACAGAGTTATAACCCTAAAATTGAATGGTTCCCCTTGCCTGTGCTAGAAGGATTTCTGCTGATGCTATTTCTTAGCATTTAGCTCACAGAAAATGGTCTCAACATGAGGAAAGGAGAGAAGGAAAATCAATAATGCTTGATCATTGGAAAGCTAAAACCATTAGGAGCACATGGAAGATTGGAGTTCTCATTAAGGCAGGTATTGCTCCTCCCTGCACATCTGCTTCTCTGTTTTGCAGTTTCAAGGTCACATGCAGTGAAAAGCAGCACAGCAGCATTGAGCCAGTCCTGTATTTTACTTGGGCCAAAATCTGTCATTAATATAAAACACAAAATTAAAATCCAGTGTGACAAAATAAAATAGAAAAAGGATCACAGAAAACTCTTGCATGCAGCAAAGAAAATAGTGTTTTGTGACACATAAAAAAAAGAAGTTTATATTAATTGCACAGTAGATCATTGTCATCCTTCCTGAAAAAAAAGTAAATTTTATATTTTACATGACAACTGTTCTGCACAGCATTATTATTAGTTTAAGATGCCTGTAACAAAGTTATAGCCATGTTTTTAGGATGTTGTCATAGATGGGAGGACTTCGAGGATATCTTTTGGCTTTGCTTGGAGTAGACAGTGAAAAAAGAAGCTGCTGCTTTCACAGAGAAAATGGAGATGTGGAGATTTTTCTGCTGAACAGCAAATATTAGTTCTACTTAATTTGTGTTGTATCATCCATAACACAACTTTAAAATAGGTGTCCACACAGCTTTTCACAGGGAAGTAAAAATGCCTACAAGGGTATGAAATACCCTGTCAACTAGACACAAAATGTATTTAAAAAATACACATACACAAAAGTAATTTATGCATAACTTAAGCCAGAAAATTAAACAAACAAGATGTCAGTGCTTGACTTCCCTGTATTCCTTTGAGAATAGTCCATGATAATTCAACAACAATTATTTTTAGTGTATGTACTATTGTAGGAAAAACACATGGGCTAAAATCTTTGAAGCAGGAATTTTTAGGCTGTCCTTTTTGGTATTAAGTCACTCGTTGATTGCAAACATATCAAACTACAGGTTTTGGTTGGGCTTATATGGGTATAACCTCTAGCTTGGAAACAGAATGCAGGGCAATTAGAATTGATTCATAGCCCTTTGCTTTGCTGACATCAACCCACTCCCTTGGAAGATACAGAAAATTAAATTACTACATTTGAAGAGTTGTGGAGCTCTTGTAAAGATAAGCTATAGTACAGTAAGTGTCCAATATAATTAATATAAACACAATAGGATTTTTTTCACCTAAAGGCTAAAATTATACAGCAGTAATGAAAGGAATACATTGTTCAGAGAAAATAAGTTGGTAGTCATCCATAATTCATACACTCCCTAAATTGTCTCTTAGTATGACTTAGATGGTTCTAGGAAATACACAGCAAGATTTTTTTGATGGGCTTTTTTTCCCTGGAATTTAAGTTTTAATTATCTTCTTGTGGCTTTTAAGTTTAGGGGGGAATGAAAACCCTCAAACCAGGTCACTCATCCAGATGCCCTGCGGTTGCTGTGGGTTGACCCAGGTCAACAGCCAAGCACCCATGGAGCCCCTTCCTCATAGAGGGGTGCAAACCCACGGGCCAAGGTAAAGACTACTTCATAAGAATGAAGTGGTTTTTTTCAAATGTGATACAAACACAATCATTCACCACCTGTCCTCAGTAGACTGATGCCAGGCAATCTCTGAGCAATGGCAACTGTGGCAAGAGCAGCCCTCTAGTCTTACCCATGACCCTGATGTTATATGATATGGAATATCCCTTGGCCGTAGTTTGTTTGCCTAAAAGATTTTGTTTTCCCAGCCACCATTTTAAATAATAATTGAGCCTACAAAGGTGTCTTCTTCCTATTCTAAAGACTGTTAACAAATATCATGTCTGTAAATCAAAATGTGTCTATAGGGAACAAAAACACTGAAGGTTAGAAATACTTCTTGTTAAGTTTTTAATTCCCGCTATTAAAATCTGAATTCTCACTATTGAAAGCTGCATTTTGAATGCAAAACAGTGTAATGAAGGTTAAAATGACAATTTGATACACAGCTACTGAAGGCAGCATATGCCTAAAATTATTCTGAAAACTGGCATCAAAGACAAGCATGTGTGTGAGGGGGATAATGGTGTTGCATAGCATCAGAAGGCTGCTTAAACAGCTACTTCTAACGGTATTAATCAATCTCACTGCAGATGAATCAAGTTAGAATCTGCAGATACTGTAATACAAGTATTTAAGCTTTTCAGAGTTTGCACTAAGATGCCTCCTAAATTCTTTTCCAGGCTTTTCCTGAAATTTTCTGTCTCTCAGCAGGAAACAAGTGCTTATTACAATTTCCAGAATGTTACCACTTTCAAAGCTGCCTCCTTCATTTTGAGTCTTGTGTTAATCACCTGGCTTCACTCAATTCAGCAGAAGGTTTTCAGTCAGTTTCAGGTGTTTTCCTGAACTTGAGTCAGTGAATACAGATGGAGTTTCATCTTTTGTGCTCATCTCTAAACTTATTTACAAGTAGTCTGTATTCTGTTTTTATAATTTTCAGCAATCTGGTTTTAATGTCAGTAACTACCTGCCAAGTGTAACACGGAAACAGTTCAACATTCCTTACTAAAATGTTGGGGAAAGGAGAGTTTACTTGTATATGAAATTCTTAAAAACAAGTGGTTTAGTAGGTTCGAAAGACATTTTGAAAAATACTCAAGTGTTTCTAAAAAATTGAGTGTACTATTTCAAATACTGAAAGTTTTAGTTGTAATTTTTTTATTTAAGCCACTTAAATAAGCCACACATACAAGTAGTTAAAAAGTACTTGTAAAACAAGCCAAAGATTTTACTTCCATGTTTAATTTAGATTGATGAATTTCCATTGAGAATAAATTTATTCTTAGCTAATTCTCCAATATCCACTCCACTTTCAGAACAATTCAGCCCAATATGTAAAAAACCATAGTTACAGTTCTTGTTACGTTAGTCTTTGCTGTGGCTCCAGGTGATGTCTCTGTGGATAAACTGTTGAAACAGATTTTTCACCCAAATCCAGATAAACCATCAGTTTCTTAATATTGTTCTCATTTCTTTCCCAAGGAAACATTATATTCTTAGACAGAAAAAGCTTGAGAGACATGGCTCACGCTCTTCCAACAAGCACACAGAATGATCACAGGTCTTAAATAAAAACAAACAAAAAATAACATATTTTTATCCTCTCTTGAGGATGAATATCAAGTATTCAATACACTTTTCATCCTATTCTTAAAATAACCCCCCCAAAACACAAAGAAATTCAAGGCAAAAAAGAGAGGAGTACTGGGAAATTCAGTACAGCTGTGACAGAATTGTCAATTTGACTCTAATGAATCATTTAGCTATAGGGACACATTTGGGCTATATTTTCTTATGGCGAAGACTTGTCACGTGAAGTGCCAGCCAGTGGTATCAATTCACTCTCCACACTGGACAATGAGAGCAAATTCACAAATACCAACTCTTATAATTTCTAAAAATTATATTGGAATGCTTTGAATATCTAGGTAGCCTTTAAAATTCAAGTGAGAGAGTTCTGAACACCTATTCTACAGCACAGTCTGGAGGAGTCAGGTCACCTCATGCTTGCACTGTGGCAAGCAGTTAAGCATCAAGGATCGCCTTGGCTCCAAACCAAGCAAAGATCTGTGAGACTGATATTGTTATGTGTCTTATGGAAGGGAAAATATAGGAAAATATAGCATTCACTTCTAAGGTTAGCAAATCTGAGATGGAACACTAGTTGCACTTATAATTTCAGAAGAAAGGAAAGAATGAAATGCCACTATTCCCAAAAAAAAAAAAAAAAAAGAAAAAAAGAAATATTCAGTTAGATCTGCTTTTGACAGTTCTGCCCACAAAGTGTGGGAGTTTCTGACAGAAAATCAGCTTCCAAGATTCAAGTGATATGTCCTCATCAACAACTTTGCCAAGAAAGTGGTAACCCTTTATGTTTGTTTTTCCACTGTACCCATTAGTCTTTGTAGCTTTTAGCAGTATTGGCAGCAATTTAAGTTTAAGAGACAACCCAATTAATTCATTTGGCAACACAGATCTCATACTTACACTGGGCATCTGCAAGTGCTCAGACTGCCTGAAGCAATGTGAAAGAACAGGATAAAAAAAGTCTGCTGATAGAAACACTGGCAAAGGCAACACACAACTTCACTAGTTCAGCCTTAAAATAGATCTTCAGAGCAGAAAGCAATTATCAACAGGAGTTCACAAACTTTTGGAAGTCAAACTCTGCATGAAAAATTTAGAGCAGTTATAATTCACGACATTTATCTATCAGTCACATAACTGTCCCAAAGATTCTTTATGACAAGGTACCTATTTTGAGATCTCATCTTTGGTGATACCATGTGCTAGACTCTGTGTATGCTCATAGCAAGACAATTTCAGGCTTCCAGGAGCTATTTTGCTCTTGAAGCTATTGAAATTCTTCCTCAAATTTGGGAAGAAGAGTTTGAGTGAGAATGTGAAAAACACATTTGAGCAGAGTTGCAAACAAAATAGATCTGTGGAGATAGTTCAGGTTTGGGTATATAGGAATGGTCACATGGTCCAGGAGTGGAAGTGCTGCCTTTCAGCAGCAATAGGAAAAAAAGGAAAAAAAGCCGCTTCTGAAAATTTTTCCTAATCCCATCCACCACATGTTTGCCTAAGTTGCAATGGTAAGGACTTTGGCTTTTTGTTTTCACTTCAAATGTCTGAGGGGTGGTTTTACAGGGGTTTATCAAGTCCAGCTCCTGGCCCTGCACAGGACCATCCCCAAGAATCACACCCTGTGCCCAAGAGTACAGTCCAAATTCCTTCACTGGGAAAAACCAGACTGTCAAACTGTTTCCTTCAGTGTCTCTTGAGACAGCTGTAGACATTTTTCATCACATGCCTGGGTTACACAACAGAGAGATGGGTCTATTGGAGCAGGACCTGTTATGAGAAGACAAAAGGGAATGGTTTTAAAATGGAGGAGAGTCAATATAGACTAGGTATAAAGATTTTTTTTACAATGAGGGCAGTAAAACACTGGCACAGGTTGCCCAGAGAGTTGGTGGCTGCCCCATCTGTGGACACAAATAAGGCCAGGTTGGATGGGGCTCTGGGCAACCTGATCTCCTTGAAAATGTCTTTGCTTGCTGGGGAGGGGAGAACTAGATAACCATTAAAAGTCCCTTCCAACCACAACTATGCTATGATTATATAAGTCCTCACACCCATATATCTATGTGGGAGTCCAAGCTAGAGAAACTCTTTGCAGGTCAGAATTCAAGTACAAAACCAAATCATAGCATCTCACAAAGAGATTAATGATTTGTCCTTTGGTGTAAGAACCTCTGGAATGCAATTGAGTCATCCGCACAAGTTCTAACATTTTGCTCCAGCAGCCTTGAAGGGTGAGCATCAGTGATACACCAGTTTTCCTGTATTAGTGTAGGTACCCATCTCCAACTGGCAGACACAAGATTCACAAGATCATTTTATAGTCCTGCTTGAGGTGGATATTGACGTCCTTGGCTGAGGTGCCTCAATGGCACAGAACATTTAAATCAAGTTCCCAGTAATGTCACTTTCCCCCTGCTACTGAATGTTGAGCTTCCTTTCAAGTCCCAGAGCTTCATGGTCTTGAGCAAAATAACTTTATTCTTCTGGGAGATAAACAAGAGCACGTCAGAGCTGCATGCAGTGGGGAAGAGATGAGCATGTCACTGTGCAGTGGAAAGTCCTTGGTCAGCCAAAACCTGGTAAAAGTGGGAACGATGGCTGAAGAGGATAGGAGTCTGGGGATAGAGCGATAGATTTTGAGGCGGGATAGAATTTTCAGTTATGTACTTGTGAATTCACTGGTGTTGGTTAACAGACTGGAGAAACAGTGATGGAAATTTAGAGTTTTACTGAGGGCCAGACTGCAGCAGCAAAAAAACAAAGCACTGTAGAGGCACTACCACATTATCAGGGAAGGAAAAATTCAGGAGAGATGTATCAACAACTAGTAACTTTGGAGTGAGTTAATTGCCTGATAACTTGATGGTCTGTGTCTCTGGGCAGATTTGTTGTGTGCTTTCATGCAGAGACACACTGAAACACAGAAATATTTTATGCATCTGGAAGTGTCATATCACATCAAGCTGTGCACAGCAGAGCAGTTCATCTGGCAAAGGCACAAAAAATGTGTCCTTGTCCTAATGCACATAATAGAAGGGGAATAGCATCCTAATTTAAAGAGCTGATCAGTGAGATAGTAGACTGCAATTGAGGACTGGAAATTAAATATTTGAGGAAAGAGATTCCCTTCTAGTTTGCACTGATATAACACACCTCAGACAAAGACAAGCACAGTTTGGCTTGTCATTTTTATGCGACCAGATTTTGCTCTTCATTCTTTATTTACAGAGCTTTATAAGTTAACCAGTCAATACTTATTCCAAATGAAGCATCTTTTCTTGAAACTAGAGCAAACTGGGAGAGGGGAGGAGCTGCTTTGTCTGAAATCTGTGTAGAATTTCAGCCACACAGAGATGTGAGCACAAAGATTTTTTGCTATTCCTAATGGAAATTAATTAAAAAAAGTTTTTCTTGTTTCAAAGCAAAAGGAACCTTTGGGGTTTGGAAAGGATTGACTAAACGGGAAGACAAGAAAGGATGTTTATATTTGGGCGATGGACATTCTCCCACTGTCACATTTCAGAATGAAAAATTTTGAACCTTCCCCGTCTTTTGGGTGCTAACAAAAATCTCAGTGACTTGACAGTGTGAAGGGCTGCTTTTATGCAAAGCTGCTACTCTGAAAAGATCAATTTTGCCACCACAAGCTGCAAAGGAAACTACTATGACATCAGGAGAGAATCTGGCTTTTGATTAAACGATTCTAAAGTGAAATTCTCCCCAGAGAAATGGCACACAGGAAAATCAAGGAAAAGCTGAGAACCATTTAAAAACAGTTTAGTTGGGATGGTTGTCATCAACGACAGAATTATTATGGAGCAGTCAAGTGCAAGAAATAACAGAGGAAAGCTGAAGGTTGCATTTATTGCAAGAGTTTTTCTCTATTCTCTCTTCCACTTTTCCCCATACTATCATACGTGGAATGAAAAGACAACATTTTCAATCTCTGTTCAAAAGTCCCTTGGCCGGTGCTTTCAGCTCAGTTCTAGCTGTTACAGAATGTTGCTAACCCCACAAATGGGCAAATGGACTACAAATGCTCCCACTTCTGCTGAGCAAACAGCTAAACTGCGCATATCACTTATTTCAAACAACATCTCTCAAAATGTGTGTGTGTTTTTTTGTTTATTTTCCTGACACGACATAAAGTTAATAAGAATTTGGGAGCAGGAAAAAAACAGAAATTGATGAGAATAATAATCTGGACACAAACCCAACTGTTTAATGAAGGTTGAAAGCATTTAAAAATAAATCTCATCCAGGGTGGGGGAAAGCCATTTGTCAGGGCATAGAAAAGTTAAAAAGCGTATCAGTAAGACAGTAAAGCCACAAGAAAATTAAAAACTCAGAATAAAGTCATCAACTTGTAGATTGATAACTTTAGCAATGGTCAATAATACGAAAATACAGCAGTGAGTCCTCTTTGACTATTTGTGGAGTTACAAAACACTGCAAATTTTGTTTTTGTGTCAAGGAGGTTGATTTTTTCCTCTGAGTCACCAAAATGCTAGGCTATTTGTTTCAAACACAGAAAAAGTACTATCTAGACAAAATCTTGTTGTTCAGAGAAAATACTGTAGCTATCACTGGAAGAGTGAAGAAGGGCAATTCAGCAGAGATTGAGCAGGTGCCTGTCATAAATTGGTGGGCAATGAACCAGGCTGTGGTGGTGGAGGTCAAAAGCATTTGTCTGCACAGAAGTTACAGTCAGACATCACCATCAGAGATATTTTGTAGTGCATACTGGATTAAATTTATTTCTGCAGTAAAAAGAATGAAAACTCTGTATGTTCTACCAGAGCAGCTGCTGCCTGAGGAAGTGAGGCACAGAAAAAAAACCCACAATTTGGTAGTTATAGGGTAGGTATGTTTTAATACGGTGCCAGGCGCAAGGGAAATCACTCCTCCAAAAACTTGTGCACCATCAGTGGCTTTCAGCTTAATATATATTAAGTTACAGGTTACATATGATTAGATTACACAATACATCCATACATATTCACTACCTATCTTCGCTTCATATTATAATGAGTTCAAAAGTCATTTCCATATGCTCATGCCTGGTGGTCGTGGGCTAGGGTCTCTGGGATGAAATAATGAGTCCCACTCAGGGTCACCTTGTCTCCTTGCACATACTCTCAGAGATTCTGGCCCAACTCCCAGCCTTAGAGCTGGCCGAAACCAGTTTCACGATCCAAAAGCAGGATCTTTGGTCACAGTCTTCTTCCTCTCATCAATGGCCTGCATCCTCCCTTACATCTTTCTTTTCTGCTTGGCAAGCGTGAGCAAACGGCATGTATTGTCCAGTAAGCAGATGCAAAATTTGGCAATAGTCACAGTCATTGACTAACCCTTAAAATCCCAAAACCTTTGTATCAGAGGGAGGCATCTCTTCAAGTTCAACATGGCAGTGTTTAAAATCACTGCCCAAAGAAGGCTGTGGGTAGAAAAAAGTCTGCACTTCCAGGGAATGGTCCTGGTCCTGGTCCCCAGCGGACTCCTGAAAGGAAGCAGAGGAGAATCCCAACTGAGCCCCTGGGACAGTTTCAAATTCAGACTGAATATCTAAACTACTGACAATATGACTCAACCCTAGAGTCTTTTCCTATGTAAATGACTTGATGATTTTGCAGCAAATTAAGCAAGCTGATGGTAAATTTGTTATGGGAACCAAACCCTCACTCAGGTGCTACGCAGAGTCAGCACATCCTGAGGTGGAAATCACCTCAAATTAGGTTGTGATCTGGGATGAGGCTGACTCAGGTACAGGAGGCATAGCAGGTTATGAGCTTGGTTTTCAGAGAGTCATGGAAACATTAAGGTTGGAAAAAGCCTCTAAGACAATCAAGTCCAACTACTAACACATTACTGCCAAGGCCACCACCAAAACATGTCCCCCAGTGACATGTCTACACGTCTTTTATTTACCTCCAGGGATGGTGGCTTCAGTACTGCCCTGGGGATCTTGCTCCATTGCTTGACAATCTTTCTATGAAGAATTTTTTCACAATATCCAACCTAAATCTCATCTGATGCAGCCTGAGGCACTCTCCTCTTGTCCTATCACCTGTTACCGGGGATAAGAGCCTGACCCCCACCTGGCTGCAGCCTCCTCTTAGAGAGTTGTAGAGGGCAGTAAGGTCTTCCCAAGCCTCCTTTTCTCCAGGCTATACCTCCCTCAGTCACTCCACACAAAGCTTGTGCTCTATGGCCCTTCTCTGGACACGGGTTTTGACATAGATCTCCTGCTTTTCTATGTGCAGGAGCTGCATGGTCTCAACTCTTCCTTGGCTTGGACACAGGGCTGGACATCAAGGAAAACCTGACACAAAGGGAGAACAGTCCTGCTTTGCTAGACACCAGGGTTAGAAAAATGCTACCATGTTTCAGTGCAGAAACTGACAGGAAACCTGAGAAGAGGCACATCCAGAAGCAAAATGCCATTGTCAGAAAAAAGAGAAACCTGCCCATGGCTACCCAGCATTGGCCACTCTTCTTGGCCAGAGTGTTTCCGCAGCAAGAGCCTACTCAGGCACAAAGAAGAGACATCTTTTTAAATGCTTCCGCACTATATTTGGTAGTGCTTCAGTGAGGCTACAAATCAGAAAGGCAACCTCAGCCATAGGAAAGGGGGATTTTGGGCCACATTCTGTCTGTGCAAGGTTTGTCCCAGGACTGATAAATGGGATGGGTGAATCAGGACAGATGAAATATTGGGAAAGGAAGGAGGCACCCAGTGTGTTTGCTTTGTTCCTTGATGCCTTTGTTTGGTTTACTGTAAGGTACAGTCTGAGCTCTTTCCATTGTGATCACAGCAACCTTTGCTCTGTGTTTGCAGGTTTTTTCTCATTCAAAGAGCAGCAAATGAATCTTGTGAAGCCTTTGATGTTCCCTCTGTTCTTTAAATAGCTATCACTTAATCTGTGATACACACACGGGATGCTTTGTTATGCATACTGTATTGTACACTCCGCTTCTCAGAGGAGAGATGATTCTGAGGGTTGCCACTAAAAATCAAATCCAGCCTGAAAATCATAAGATTTTTCTCCACAAAACACACTAGAAGGGTTCTAGCCTTTTTCAGTCATCATGTTACTTTCCTAACTCCACAAAAATCTTGACTGAAGTAATTTAAAATACAAATGCTTGAGAGTATTTTCTTAGGATAAGAAAAAAAAATGAGGTAAGTTTGTCAGCTTAGTACACTATCTATTTTATTTTCCATGGTATGCTAGTAAACTGGCTCACTGGCAGAACTTTACAAGAAAACAGGATCTTTTATCTTTTTAAAAAACCATGAACTCAAATTCTGAATATGCAAGTGCAGGAATTTCTGCAGTCAAAGGACAGAAGCATAAAGCGGGACATATAAGCCACAGGCATACAATTAAAATGATCTGATCTCAGTATGAATATTAAAGACTGGAAATAAACTGTCCATAAATCCTATCCAGAAATAATTCATTGTATAGTTTTGAATAATTAAATACAGGATAACCAGGACCTTGTTGAAGCAATTTGTGAGCAACAGCTCACAGAATTTCTAAATGCATTGGTTTTTTTAAAAAATAATGCAAATTAATTGTGAACTAATGCAAGAATTTTTACTTTCCCTGGAGCTACCCTTTGCCCTCCAGCCAGCACCCTTGCCCACATCTGGAGGTGGTCAGCCCTGAGGAGTCTGGTGCAGTCAGGCTGTGGGAGGGAGGTAAATGCTCTGCACAAGCCCAACTGTCTTTTTCAACTCTCTCAAGACATGCAAGTCTCAGGTGTTTGCAGCTGCACCACAAACCACAGAGAACCTGAAGAGCCTGAATATTTTGTGCCATGGAGTCCTGAATGTCACCTCATCTAAATGTATAAAGAATAACTTTGAGACCTGATGACTGCTGGTGGACTCAGCCCTCCTCTTAGCCTATAGATTATTTACAAGGTGTGGATTTTATAATGAGGGTGGTTAAAGAGTGGCACAGGTTGCCCAGAAAAGTGGTAGGTGCTCCATCTCTGGAAATACCTGAGGTCAGTCAGGACTCGGAGCAACCTGATCTGCTTGAAGATGTCCCTGCCTATGGCAGTGGGGGTAAAACTGATTCACCTTTAAAGGCTCCTTCCAACCTGAACTACTCTATGATGATTCTATTGTTCCTATCTCAGAACACCCAAGCAACCCCAGAAATGTCATTATTTCTGTTTTCATCCCAGTGTAGACGGCTGTTGATAAGCTGTGCTGAGATGCTTTAACTGCTAATCCCTGTCCACAGTGTGATGAATGGCTCACTATCTTTACTTCAGAATTTCCAGGGTGACCAGCTTTATGAGCATAACACATCAGACAGGAACAAAATACTCAGCACACACCAACAGATCCATAGAATCATCGACTGGTTATCGTTCAGCTTAGATACTGAGCGTGATCTTTACACTTGTGGCAGATTCACACTCAGAACCTCAGTGGCTCTGTAAATATAATGTTATTTTATGTCCACTAATATTACTGTCTTCAAATGACAAAACCCACAGATCACTATGAATTGCACAGGAAGGACAGTATGTGCTCTTATTTTCTGCAGTTCTTTAGTGGTGTCTTGAAAAACCTATGTGCAACAGAAAATGTAACATAACCTAAATAGCTTTTAAGTAGAACAGATATGAATACAGTAATGAAAGTAAACACAAAATTTCCAGGGACCTTAAGCAGGCAGTATCCTACCCTACCATCCACAGTAGTGCAAGAGCAGAAGCAGGGGGAAATCATTGTCAGGGTTCACTTTGACCTGTAACTAATGCTGATCAAAACGCTACATCTGCTTTCCTACATATACCCAGGTGAAATTAGATCACTGGCTGAAATATTCATGAACACACTGCTCATGCTCAAAGTGAACAACATGGATTCCTCAGCAGGCACAGCAGCATTTCTGAAAGTGCCATCATGTCTGTTGTGCTAAAAACAAGCACGTATTACTAAGAGGAAATAAAAAGAAAAATGTCATTTTACTGGATTCCAAAGGATGAAGTTTCTTCTGAAGTGGGATATCAGTTTGGCATAATTAACAGAAATGAAGCCTTTTTGAACAAATGGAGACACTGTGTAGATACACTTCCCTACGACAAATCAATTGCCTATGAGATACCCTATGTAAACATATTGTAGTTAAAAACTCCTGAGTTTTTTTGCCATGAAGAATGCTTACTAGAATAAGTAATTTGCAAGACTTACTTCTCATTTTTCCTGGCAGCAGGACTTACCTAAAAAATATGCCCAAATACACAGAGGACATCTGCAATTGAGTGATCATGTGCTTTTCATGTGCCCACAAAACACTCTGAACTTGAATTATCATTTCTGTGACAGAAATAGTAGTAAAACAACCCATATCAGACATATCTAGTTCCTGAGTATATTTAACTTCTTCCACACCAACTTCCAGAGGAATTGAGTAGACTTTGAAGTTTAGTTGGGTAGAAAAAGCAGGATTTAGTTATATTTTATTGAAAAAAATTTCTTTTGCTAGTTTTACAATTTGGCAAAATACTTTGCAAATCTCTCTCTTTTTACAAGCTTTTAGCAGACTAGCGTGCAATTTAATTTGAGGAGAATTTAGCCATTGTATAGGGTAAAAGTCTCATTGTCAAGTGGATGATGACAGTAGTCAGTGTTTAAATAAATTTATTACAATAATATTTAAATGTAGCAACATATAATAACACTGGCACTTGGGCCAGGTCACTGGAATGAAATGAACATACCACAAAGCCAAATAAAGGATATCCGTGTCCATTGAGTACCTCAAACATTTGCAACTAGCTTTTGTGAAGCTACCAACGCACTTTCATGCTGTGCTGATTTAGCAGACATTCTCAGTGCCACTGCTGTCCACAGAACCCTGAGTGTGTCTCTGAGCTTTGTTTATAAATGGGCATGTGTTGTTAAAGTGTGGGGATGAAGTAGGGTTGTCCTGTTGTCCTTAAGGTTGTCCTTAATATGACTGTACCTCTTTATTCCAGTGTGTCCCGAGCCTTTGCAACTTCTTCACATATCTCAGTAATGTGCTTTCTTTCACCTGCAGCACAAATTTGAGAGAGACAAATTTCAGAGGTCCTCATTTTCAAATGCACCTTATGTCCTGCAAAAACTGAGAATTGCCTCCAGTTTGTTTTTCCATCTTCAAAATGTTGTTTATAGCAATGCTATTAGTTGGCTGCCTGGGCCCTAACCAGAGGGATCATAGCATGTAGCTGGCCTAGTTTCATGGTATCTTTTACTCAAAAACATTATGATCTGCCACTTCAAGGGGTTTGGTGTATGAGTATTGCCACAACATGGTATCCATGTGCATCTTTCACATAAAATTAGGGGAAGTGTATTGTAAATCAGGAGTGAATTAACATCAGTTTCTGGTAACAAAGGTGGGTTTAGCAGAGTGATTGTCTGATGTTGAAGAGGGAAAAAAAAATTCTTGTATACGTAGTTTGGAAAGAAGAAAACCTCACAACCTTGTGTTCTTCTGTTCAAATGCTATGCTGGCCAGAGACTCAGCTGTACCACCAAAAATGGATCCCCCTTTGTTCAATGAGAGCATTTAACTAAGCAGCAGCAGATCTTCTTGTCTTCATTCCTGAGCTTGTTGTGTACCACGTTGTGCTTATCTCCAGGGACTCCAACAAGGATGTTTGACCGTTAAGAAGAGCTGCCCTATCTCTGCCTGGCCCCCCTTCTGCAGCCAGACCTTGTTCTTTCCCATGGCTGTGTTAGTAGCAACAGTCCTTGGTCATTACAAACAATCCTTGTCTGTAATGGCCAACAGTCCTTGGCTGGCTCCATGGCCATCCAGCTATCAGTGTTTGAGGCATACACATTACTCCCTTATCTTCTGGGATTCTGCAACAGTCAGCCTCTTCATCCTACCTTGCTGTGAAAGAAACACTCGTTTCCCACAGAGCAAAAGACCCTCATACTCCAGGTCTTGCTGGCAATGCTGTGTGCACCATGGGTACCAACTCCCAGCAGTTCCTTTTCCACCCTCACTAATTTGAGGAATGGTTGTCACCATTCCTCGAATTGCTTATCCTGAAGTGCTTTGAGTCTCAATACAAACAACTCTTAACTTTCATCCATCGAGCCTTCTGGGAAACAGTATTTTTAAGTCCAGCTCTTGATTCTTGGACTAAAAGACTATTGAAACCACAATCAGGGTAACACTCATAAGAAATAGTATTTTTGCAAGTGTTTTCTTTCCCAAGAGTATTGATTTTCAAGAAAGATTTTTTCAGAACTCACTCGTGGCTTGGGTCCTAGGCAGTGTACATTTCTCATGAGGTGTGCTAATCCAACTCTCCCAAGAATCCTGAGCCTGCATGAGAGCTTCCACGTACTCATCACTTGGTTTATTTCATCCTCTAAGCTTACCTGGATTTAAATGCATCTTAGTTGAACAACTGAACCTCCTGGTGAGGTGTTATTTACTGATCTCTTTAGCAGCAATGTTAGTATAATAGTTCCTGCCTGCACCAACATCTATTCACTGGTAGGTGGTGTTCCATACCAGGTGTTGCCCTGTACCACCAATTGTGTCAAAAGAACTGCCAGGCCATCGTCTGGTTTGGCCTGAAAAGGGCAGCAATTCAACAGTTTTCAGAGAACAGCAGGCTGGTTGTGGCTGGAAGGGGCCTCTGCAGGTCATCTGGCCCAACCCCCTTGCTCAAGCAGGGACACCTTCAGCCTGTTGTCCAGGATTATGCCTGGATGGCTTTTCAGTATCTCCAAGGATGGAGAATTTACAGACTCTCTGTGGAACTTGTTCCAGCACTAACTTTTAAAACAGGTAGTAGCCAGTCTGATAGCATTAGAATTCTGCCAGTATCTCCTTTGGAGTAGAAAATGGAAGTACAGAGGCAAAATGGGTGGGTAACTAAGCACCTGAGGCTGTCTCCGTCACCAACCTTTCTCATAGTGTGGAGCCATATGAAGTTTAATCTGCACTCTATTTTTAACAAAGTTCTTCTATGCAGTTGGAGAAGGAGGCAAAATAGATAGCAAGAAACATATACTTCAATAGAATGTCTGAACAGCTACATTTCATGCCCCTTCAAAGTAATTAGCTTATCTGCCTTAGTTCAGATAGATTCTATGAGGAATTAATCACAAATATTTCATATTTTCAGTAGATATGCTTTAACAATTCATTTTCAAAAGAGAGATAATTCACAGTCTGGCTTCCTACATTTTGCGATTTTTCTTTGCACTGAGGGCAAAAAATGAAGACAATGCTATTACCTATTCAGTCATATAGAAGATCATTGCAAAACTGCTATGGAGTAATTTATATGTGGAGAAATAGCCAATATACAAACTGGTACTTCCATCTCTTCATGAATGAAGGGCATCTCTCCCAGCAGAGTTTCTTTTCCATATAGGCACTGTCATGAGAGACCAGCTTTTGAAAAAACTACGGATAGCTGACATCCAGTGAGTGGGAACTTCTCTGACAGAAGGGTGCCTATTCAGGGTTTGAAGCAGATGAGAAATACTTTTATATCTCTGAGGACCTGGTCTAGTTTGGCCATAGACTCTTCTGCCTAAAGTATGTGAACTTCAAAAAATCCAGCTCATCTAAAACTCTGAAACAGGAATTAATCTTTTGGGAAAATCTGGCTTTCATCTCAGTCAGTTAGAAAATAGTTTCAGACTCCAAATAAGGACTGTAGGATGAATTTCTAGCATGTTCCATTTAATGCAACAATACTTTCTTTGCAGGCTATGCCATTCCCATGGCTATTCACATACAAAGGAAGTTATTTACAGAACACAATTATCCCCTTTTCCTTTATTTCTCACGAAAAGGCAGAAAATGTAACAAAGGATGCGTATATAAAACCCCTCATGACCTAACAAACATGCACATATATATCCACATTAAATACATCACCTTACATACACATACAGGATTCTTAGATAAGAACTGCAGCCACCTGAACAGATGGCAAAGCCACAGGCAACTTTGCATTCAAAAGGAATAGAGGTCAGTAGAAAACAGAGCAGTGCTCAGGGGAGTTTTACAGCCTAGACAGCTTGTCAGTGCCAGAGACAACCTGCACCCACCAGAGAACCAAAGGTACCTGCTGCCAGCCATGACAATGATGTTTGAGATGCCTGGCTAACCTGGGGGCCAGTGCCTCGTGCAAGGGCTCAGTTGCAGCCCCATGCAGCTTTAGCATGTGTCAGTATTAGGAAATCTGGAAGGCAGTAAGGCCACTCATTAATGTCAAGTGGATGTGTTTCAGTGCCTGGTTCACCCAGGGCCTGGGGGATATCAGCTGGCAGGAAATGCTATTGCAGTTTTCCAAACTGGATGGGCAGAGTGCCAGCAGAGCTATTCCATCAAAGGTGCAAAGACAGCTGAGTGCCTCAAACTCACCCTCACTCTCCATCAGCTGAGGAAACACCAGAGAGTCCCATCACCTGCTCTGACCCTCCCCACTCCACCACTGATGGGGGTAGATGGCAGAGGAAAGCCAACAGAATTGTAAAGCTATCAGAGGAATATTTTCAGTATTTAAATAATTAAAAAATTCATAAATTGGTGGGAAACTGCAACCCCACTGCTCATGCTTTTCCTGCAGTGCTAAAAATTTTATTTTAACATCTTAAAATAAAAATGTTCATTCTCTTCAGGAGTTCACATCAGCCACTCCAGCAGTGGGAATAGAAAGCCACTTTAAAGTCTAGATATGTACTAAAGAATCTGCACAAACCCAACCCATCAGCAGCTCAGCTTTGCTTAGAAATGACATTTCAGTGGAGCAGATGTGATAGGAGTCACTGAGGTACAAGCTCAGTCCTGCCCCCAGGGTGCTGTGCCTGAGATTATGGGCCCATGGAAAAAAATCCCCTTTTGTCCTTGCCTTATGTATTTTCTTGGAAGGTTCATGCCCAATCAACAGAAAACAGATGCCATTGAGTATTTGATTACTTTTCTCACCCCTCAGAATCCACATGTGTTTTATAATTAATGGGACCAGAAAAAACCCCAACATTCAATCCCTGTGCTTTTGAAACAGCAAGACATGGATATGTTTAATGCCCTGTGACAGAAGACATTTATATGTAAAGTTCCTTTTCTTAAAAGGGAAGAAATAAGAAAGATCCAACTGGAAGTTCACTGAAGAGCAGATAAGGAAGAATTCAAGCTTGAGATGAATCACAACCCTGCGATTTTACAGACTTGGAACATAAAAAATAGGAGTAAAATGACTAAATTATTAGAATGAAAAACACTGCTAAAAACACTTCTGTAAGAAAATACTGCCAAAAGGTTTCTTACCTATTCTTTGTTCTCTTTTTATTTGCTTTTTTTCAGCCTCTTTCTTAATAGAGTCCTTTTCCTGAGCTCTTCTCTGACATTAGTATGGATCAATTACAGTCTTTCACAAACAACACCCAAGCTACCTCTCCAAGCCGCCCTCCAAAACTTAAGACTTTTCCAATTTTGTTGAGGACACACAGAGCCAGACTGTCACTGTATTGCAGTGTGTAGCAGAAAGAATCCTGGCAGTCCAGTACTTGCTGCCCAAGGAGAGCTTGACTTTTCTCAGAAAATAAAATACCAAGAAAATACTTTCTCTCCAAAAGTTTACTCTGAACAGCATTCTCTCTACACTACTAAGTGGATCTCAACTAAAACCAAGAATTTTGCTATGAAAATACAAAGATTTTTTTAACTGCTTCCATCCACAGGGTTGCATGGGCAGAATGCATTGCCTAGACTATAGAAAAGCCCTGGGAATTGATGATTAGTCTGCTGCAAACTTCCCTCATGACTGTAGTTTATCCATCAGTCCAGAGGGAAGTACTTTTGGCAATCTGAGTGTGAGCTCATGTGCTGCACTACCAGGAGTGTGGTGCTGTCGTGTGGGACGAAGTTGTGTGAAGAAAGAAATTCACACTTTGACAAGTGCTGCAAAAAAAATAAAATGTGAATCCAAACTAGAGTATTTTTTTATCCCCTGCAAAGCTGATTTGGACTCTGCTGATCACCATCTTAAACTTCATTTTTTCTCACAGGATTAGGGAAAGATCACAGAACACTTATGAGTGAAGGGAACCTCTGGTTCAACCTTCAGCTCAATGCAAGGTTGGTGCTGCGGTCAGACCAAGTGCCCAGCACTTTGTTCAGCTGCGGCTTGAAGCCCCCAAACACAGAGATGTCAAAAATTTTGCTCTGCCAGACTATCCTTGTGAGAAAAAGGGTCAGGTCTCCAGCATGAACTACCCAGTTTTAGCTGATGTCATGTGCCTGCAGGGGGAGAAGGACTTCTGTGACAACACAGGGATGTGAAGGCTGCTGCCACCAAGCAGTGGGCTGTGACATCATGGGCAGATGGACTGTGAACTCTTATTCCTCATTGTTCATATTTGAAGTCGGCAGAGCCTGGGCCAGTCTGGCTCCAGTCTGAGCTCCATCCAAGCAACTCTGTGAAGTCTGGAGGATCAAGCCAGGCTTCTCTAGTGCTGGGTGGTGCCTGTTACTGGCAGATCTTGGTGCCAGTCTCAGAGCCATCACTCCTGTTTCCCTGCCCTGCCTGCTTCAGGCAGCCAGGCACTGCAGATGCAGCACTGAGGGTGAGCTGTGCAGGAACATGTCCCACCAGGATGGCTGCGGGGTGGCTGATGGGACTCAGGGAGCTGAGCTGGGAGGGTGGGCTTCTCCAAGGGCCTGGCCATTTCTTCCTCCCTGCCCCAGGACAGCCAGTGACCATGGCCTCTCCCTCCTGCAGGAGGTGACAGCAGTGAGGGCAAACAGCTCCTCATCCTTATCTCTCCACAAGGTGCTGCAGAGCACAAAAATGTCTACAGAGACCGACAGCAACTGCCCCATCTGCCAGGACACTTGTGAGGACATGGCTTCTACTCTGCCCTGTCACCACCAGTTTTGCCTGGGCTGTATCCTGCGGTGGACACACAGAAATCCAGTGTGCCCACTCTGCAGAAGAACAATAGTGACTGTCCAATTTTCTGATCATGGAGAAGACAACTATCTGGAGACATCCATCACAGTCCCTGAGGAGCTGCCAAATGGCAGCAGCCAGGCAGAGAGAGCTCCCAACAGCCTGAATGAGAACAGCTCCCATCCTCCTGTGGTGTCCCCTTCATCTTCTTCACAGGGGACAGTGTCTCCAGTAGAGCAGGGGAGTTCAGGCCTGGAGTTTGTGGGCAGTGTCCTGCCTGAGGTGTGGGCAGAACTTTTCCGTCAACAACGGCATCTCCTGGACCCTGTGAGGACTTGGCTGCGCCAGAGAATGGAGACCATATATGGGAACCAATGGTGGCTGAAAGAGAGCACACTGTGCTACATCGTGCACTTTCTCTGCACCTATGGGCCAGACCAGGAGATCATGATGCAGAGTTTGCAGGGCATCCTGGAGGAACACACAGTGCCACTGGTCCAGGGCACCATCGACATCATTGTGAGCCAGTGCAGGGAGTGGGCCCAGAGGCTGCTGTGCTCCCACGCTGCTGTGGATGGGGATGACAGCCCAGAAGTCAGCAGCAGCTCCAGCTCCTCCAGATCCTTGAGGTCCAACTCATGGATGGGAACTCCCACCAGCAGTCCTACAGTCTCCATGGAGGAGAAAGGAGCTGGCACAACAGAGGCTGCCCTTTGTGAGGGTCACAGCAGCTCCCCACCTGTGCCTGTCCCCACAGAGTGGGACCAGCCCTAGGAGGAGCTGGGGCAGGAAGTGGTTACGGTGGCATGTCCCTCTGCCCAGGGCAGGAGCAACAGCCCCTCCACTCCCTGACATGGCAGGGACAACTCACCTGGGGTGTTCCAGTGTCCCCCAAAGAGGAGGGACCCCAGGTGCTAGGGCTTTCCCCAGCCCTGCAAAAGGCCACCCTGATACCATCACTAGCAGGGTTCCTGCATTATTTCTCCTCATTACTGGAGAAAAAAGAAATAAACTGTTTCCCCCACACAGCCTCTGGGCACTGCTTTCTCCTCCTCCTGATGTCTTTCCCCTTCCCCTCTTTGTCTTAAGTCTGTGTCCCCACATTAACCTAAAATTTCTGTAGTTACAGTACAACAAGGACTTGGGTATGGAATTGTCCTCTTCTAAGTTGAACCCTATCCCAGTATCTGCAAGAGAAAGTACAGTGCTGGTTATGTGGGTTGGCTTGGCTTGATTGTGCTGGGTTGGTTTTAGCAGGTTTTTGTTCAAAGGGTGCCATCAATCAATGCCATCAAGACAGCCAGCTCTATTCTTGTCCCTCCTGAGTCCTTCCAAGCTCATTTGTGGGGGTATTTTTGAGCAGAGATCTGCTGGGGTTTTGTCTCCGGTTTTCTTTTCAAAAACAATTACTGCAGTCAGAGAGCACTTTTTAAAATCATATGATTTGTCATCCTCCGGGGATTAGCACAGCCATTTTAACTGTTGTTTCTTCCTGCCAGCCTCGTAGTGATCTAAGGATTATCCTGTAGTAATGCAGGAAGATCGATTCCAAGTACCAGATCCAAAAGCAGCCTGATTCCAAGCCTGGAGCAGGCACAATCACAGCCTGCACTGTGACTAATCCTGCCAAGCATGTTTTCCTTGAAATCTCTGATAAAGACTGACCATCACCACTCCTGATCTCAAACAAGGTAGCACTATTTCCATGCCTTTTCCTTTGTGTATTTCAGACTGTAGAGTCATACAAAGTACAAATACTACACATGACAATATTTGCCCGACTGAAAGGTAGTGCTTGCCACAGTATGGTTTAGTCATCAATTAATAGTTCAGACAAGTAGTGGGTCCACTAACTAGTCTGTTTGCTTCTGGATGGAATAAGGCTCTACCCAGGCATGTTCAGGGGACACCAGTGTCTCTAGACTGGACATAGTAATTCAATAATCCTTTAACAGGAAAATTTAAGCTGTCCACTAAATGAAGTGGTGAGTCACAGGAGTAACTGGGAGGAAAGAAGCTTTTAAATCTTGGGTAAGACCCAGGCATTTAAGGATGAAAATTGTCTTTAAGTCAAGATCTCCTTCCCCAAACACTGAACTTGGGGTAAGACATTTTCTGCTCTGAGGCTAGACCCCAGGCACAGACTGCTACAAGGACAGGCTGTTAGCTGGGTTACAGAGTGAGAGACCTCTGTGTCATCTCAGAGGCTGCTGGGAAGCATGCACAGACAGAAGCAGGGCTTGTATTTTTGTGTAGCTGTATCTGAGTCAGCTCCTTGGGTGCCTGGCTTAATCCTTAAGAATTAATCCTAAGAAATTTCTCAGTTCTGAAGAAATAGGAGAATATGGGGAACAGGACTTCTGTTCCCAGATTCCAGATGACAGTAAACCTTAATGCGCAGATCTGGTAAGAAACTTTAGCACACACCCGTTTTTTTTTAAAGTAGTGTTACTATTATAGATCTGGGGAAATGAAAGCTGTCATCTAGAAATCATGTGTTTATAAATTTACAGAAATTCTGATTAACTATTCCATTATTGCCTTTCGGAAAAAAATCCTCCCTATTAGTGTTAGCTATCATTCCTGAAAACAGACATTAACAGAAATAAAGATCTATAAGGAATACTTGGCCCACTTTTCTATCAATATGTATTTGAGTCTCAAGCAATAGCTCCACTTCATCAAATGCTCTTTCTCTTTCCTTTAATTTAATTTCTGATGCACCTGTCCATCATGCAGTTCATTAGAGCTTTTAAATTTCAACAGTGCTCTTGGGCTGGAGACATGAAAAGGGAAGGTGTAGGCATTTGTCATTCTGCTGTTACTGGAAAAACTGTCTTGGCTATCCATTGTCAATTCATTTTTGGACATGAATGCTCCTAAAAGAAGAATTTGGCCATGGTTTATCTTCCCAGGTGGCCAAGCTGGACCATCACGCCTTGAAAAAGACTTTGTTTCTACAGCATGTATGTAGCTTCAAGGCTTGCAAGCATTTGCTAGCAAAATGGGCTTGGGAAAATGCATTTGCACATACTTATGGATTTATCCACTGTTCCACCTCTCAGAATTAAATGTTTTGAGATAATTAATTACTAGCCAGGGACTATATCCTCTGAAGATAATTAAGAACCTGATGCTCACTGACTTCAATGAAGCCACATGTTTAAGAATAAGCAACAATATGCCATGGCAAGATAATGCTAGAAATAACTTGAATTTTACACAGTTTGGCTTTGATTCATGTTGTCTTTGGAAAATTGCATGTGCCACGGTCCATCTATGGGAATAATCACTGTGCTGCTCTGCTCCAGCTGTGTGAATCTGCGGGCTAAGAGTCTGGAGACAGCACCTGAGATAATATGGTGAAGGTGAGTAACGCACTCAGCTGTGGAAGGGGATGCAGGAAATGAGCCACAAGGGTGAAAAATGAGATACAGAAGGATCAGCTCGTGTGAAAAATTACAGTAGTTTCAATGAAAATCATGAAAATAGCTAGCACTGACTCATACCTACCAAATTTCATAAACTTTATAAAAGCAGGTATGTTGTCAGAGAAACAACAAAGCAGCCATTTGATTTTCGAAAAGCAACCAAAAGGCCACTTTCAGCACAGTACTGAAACATTCATGATAAGAACTAAAATTTAGGTAGTTTAGCATTCCACATTGTGTTTTCTTTCTGAAGTATAAGAAGTTGCTGTCATGGACAGAAGGGATTTTAAATTGCTTTAAACATCATCAATGTCTCTTTGCTAACCAGCACAAAATTTTCATCCCTCATTGTTGAATAAGAGCCCCTTCGCATATTATTCCTAATGTGTGGCAAGACTTAATTAGGAACCATTTGAGTTTTATAGGAAGACTGGTTCAACAGAATCAGACAATCTCAAGTAATTTCATTAAAATTTAATGTATTGAATAAATAAGTAAATTAATTAAATGCTGACTATGGGATTGAGGACAAGAAGTCCTGTTGGCTGGGATAACTGGGGAAGAATCATAATAACCTTCCTAACGGATTACTTGGTGTTTGAAACTGGTGACAAATTCAAAGCAGGTGACTATAATATCAGAAAAATGCCTAAGCATTGTTTTGCCAGGGAGAGTTCAGAAGCACCACCACCAACTAATAAGTTTCCTTTATGGCCTTTTCAGAAAAAAGGGTGGAGTGGAAGCAGCAGAATCTGAAAAGTCTGGAAATTACAGTCAGCACTGGGACATGTCAGTTTTTCCTTGCTTCCCACTTCAAGTTCTCTCCTCTGAAGGGAGATTCACAGTGTCTCCAAGGCAGGACAGGCTCCAGACCCTGGATCTGCCCAGCACTGTTGAGCTCCACTGAGTTCTAACAACAGTGACAGTCAGCAGGGCCTGCAGAAATACCAATAACTTTGTAGAAATTACTGTGCTGAGAGGGAAGGAACAGACAATTGCATTTCCCCCAAGTAATTTACGTAACTCTGATACTCTGAGGCCATGTGATTTATTATGTGGCAGAGGAGGCTGTTGAACTGATGTTTTCCAGTTTTTCTCAATCAAGAAGCTTTCGGGGCTAAGGTTGTGCCAGCAAAGGGTGGTCTTAAATACTTCAAAGAATGAAGATTCATTTGCCTTAAACATAAAAATTAAGTCTTACGTGTGATTTCCTGAGGAAATTTTATCCAGTATTGCCCACGTATTTCTTCCCTCCTGATTTCTCTCAACATTTTCCAAATTTTGCATTTGTGCATCCTGCCTTCCTGACACAGAGGAACAGCACATGATGAAATCCGTCACTGTCAGGAATAGCAGAGATGAGAACTAAATTTTAAAGCAACTAAAAATACTAAAAAACCACAAAAACTCCAAAACCCAAAAAACCCAACATTCCCTCAAAAAACAAACAAACAAACAAACAAAAACCCACAAGCCAAAAAAAAAAAAAACCAAACAAAAAAACCAAAAAAAAAAACTAACCAAAACCAACCGAATCCAGGTCAACTATGGTTTTAAGTAAAGAAGTTTGCAATCTCTGAGGTGTCTGTCACTATCAGCCAGCAAGCCAAGACCGCCGTGGGATCCCATCCTTCTCAAATACCACCAATATCAGCTCACCTGAGTGTCTGACCTGCTTCAGCTCAGCAGGAACAGGATGTACACACTCTGAAACTGCTGCATAAAAGGATGGTTTCTATGAAATCTGACCTATTTCTTAATTAAGAGCATTTTAATGTGGTTCAGATTGCACAGTATAAGAAGACAGAATTCTCAGTATTTCTGCCAGAGTTGAGGCATTTTCTTATTGCCTTTCCTGAGGAATTGAAACTTTCTTATCCAGAGTGGTGCTGAGCATTAGAGAAGGGCACAGATGAAGACAGCAGGCCATGTGCTGTACCTGGAGATGGTGGGAGATCTGCAAGCCTTGTATTGAGGGACAGTTACTCCTCTGAAAGATTCAAATAAAATAGACTAATGCCAGAAAATCTGACAACTGGTCATTGTTTCCCAGCAGAAATGGACTCAAAAAAATAATGAGAAATTAGTTTAGTGGGGAAATAATAATTCTACTCTGCACTCTAGACAGAACTGCTAGTTTTAAGTCTCTCTGGGCCTAAGTTTTTTTAAACTTAAGCTCCTTCTTTATTTGTACAGCCTTGATGTTAGTTACAGATTTGCTCTGTGTTAAAGACAATCATGTATTCTCCTTTTGCCTTCCATCAACTTTGTTAATTATTTTCTTTCATATAAAATTGCACGCAAAATCCGTTTTGTCATAGTCCAAAATCTTAAAAGAAACTGTAGCTTTCAACTACTTTAAGGTTTTATCAACCTTAAACTGAAATTTGCTTTCTTCTTTCAATTTTTAAGAGAAATGCACCCCATGAAATCTGTTTTTACTTTTGCACTTCCAGGTTCAAATGCATGTTGAATGAAAGACTGAAACTCCTGTTGAGATGCCACCTTAGCATGTCAATGATCTGCATTTGGTCCACAGCTTTTCTATGGGACAACAATTTTTGTTTCAATTTCAGCACTTCACAAATGTGGTTTGATTCTGACATCAGACAGTGATCAGGACGATGAGTGGGTTAAAGTCTAACAAAGGGCTCAGGGCAGTTCAGATACAGACTGTAGCTGATCAAGGGAGCTTTTAGCACAGAAAAGTTGTAAATAGCTCTTTATCACTGACATATCTCATCCTGGAACATCTCTTCAAAAAACCACTATTTTTTTAACATGCTGCTTCTGTGGGGGCTGCTTCTGTGGGGGCTGCACTTCTGTAGGGGCTGCACTTCTGTGGGGGATAAATCAAAGTCTAATGGCTCTCAAGTTTGTGTTTGTCATTTTTAGTGACAAAACTCAATTAGGAGCTGTATATGTAAAAGCTAAAACACTCAGTTATGTTTAAGCTTGTGCAAATATATAATCCTCTTACAGTCTAGATGATTTAACAGTCACTCTGCTGAACAATGGTGCTTCCTTCCCCACAGGTAACACAAGTGAACACTGCAGCCCACAAACACAGGGTTTAACTCATTTGGAGGCCTTAAACTAAACATAACTGGAATGATGCCACTTGGAAAAAGTTATTTTCTATGCACAAAATATTTATCATTTCAACCTCACCAAACACTTACGTGCAGACAGCTCTCAGAAACTAGTTCTGTGCACAGAAGTAACACAAATCAAATTAGTGCATTGGAGCTAAAGAGGACACGTTTACTCTCATCCCTCAAAAGTTTTTCAGTAAGTCATTAAAAAGAAGTTTTACTTTTATATATGTAGGTACCTTCCTAGGAACGACTAGGAAATCACAGCAGTGGATTTCCAAGGCTAAAAGTCAAAGATATCCATGCAGAGGTAGGAAAAAAATATCACCACCCAGTGGGTTTATTTATTTTAAATTCATCATCTCTGTTAAAAGATGGAAAATATGGAGAGTAAACAAATGCTTTTTTGACAGAAAATCCTGCGTATTTCCTGGATGATTCCAGTCACACACTAGCTAATGTCATTGGCTTGCATTCAGGCACCAAGTAGTCATTGATTCAAGAAGCAGTACCCAGGTTATTGCAGGGCAGTGAGAAATCAAAGTGTTTCTATATTTAATGTAAACTGAGGAGGTTTTTTAATGTTTTCCAGAGAAACCATCAGTCTACAGATTTTTCATACAGGCCAAGTCTCCCTTTTCCTTCCAAAAGGAATGGACAATTTTAATCCTATCTTATTCTATCACAGCACTC
This sequence comes from Eopsaltria australis, assembly GCA_034509425.1. Taxonomy (NCBI): domain Eukaryota; kingdom Metazoa; phylum Chordata; class Aves; order Passeriformes; family Petroicidae; genus Eopsaltria; species Eopsaltria australis. Next base: position 262,294 of record JAVTVJ010000837.1, on the reverse strand, counting down.
ATTCATGCATGCAGAGATATCTATAATGCAGCACTACTGTAGGAAAGCAATAAAGACCTAAGGAATTTTCCCCTCAACCACAAATGCATTTTCATAGCTCAAGAGATGGATTTATCATTTGAAACTAACTAAATCTCCTAAACTTAGCCTTGGGCAGTGTTTTCTTGGAGGAAAACACCAGCAGAGCTAAGAAGCCAGAATGTTCAGCCTATGCAGCATATGGGGAGTAACATGCAGCAAAGAGATATGAAAGCAGTGCAGGGAAAATGGAGGGTGACTCCCCTTTCCTCATAAGGAATCAATAATATATCACTGCCTTGCAGTACTTTTCATTATGTGCTTCCCTAATTTCCTTTTTCAGTTCTTATCCATTCAAGCCTAAATCAAATGTTCTGGAGAAAAAAAAAAAAACCACTTTTTTCAGGTTTCTTAATGCAAAAGTGTTCTAGAATAGCTGTAATGGGAAAAAATACATTTTATACACAAAATACTCATCATTTGAAGTGGGGAGAGTTCTCTGAAAAACGAGTTTTGTAAAAAGAACCGAGTCTATAAATTCTGGACGCCAATATTTTTTCCCTTTCAAGTAGAAATTTTGCTTTATATTTTGCCATTTCAAACAATAGCGCACTATGAAAATAATATGTTCCTACTTCTGATATCTAATTAATATTTAATTATTTTTTTCCTCAGCATTGCAGCAGCTGGCATTGTTTTACATTCTTAGCTTTCCCCCAGAGAAGTGATAAGAGTCTAGCCTTCACAACTCTAGGTAAAACTCAATATATCAACAACACCAGCCTGAAACCCTGGAGGCATAGAGGAACAGAATGATTCTTTTCTTAAAAGTCATATGTTTGAGTATTTAGTTCACAATGTTTAATAACTGGGGATTAGCAATCTTAAAACAACTGAACTAGAAGTGATCATCTAAAGTGAGATCTTTTAAAAAGATAACTTTATGCGGTGAATTATTTAAAAAGCAAGCTCCATTAATGCTTTAAATAGCAGCTTATGTCTCTGAGTAGATATCTAGATAGTTACTTTATGGGCTATGTGAGAGAAGCATGGATAAATGAACAGTAACTTCAAATTTACCAAGGAGTTCCAAAACCATTAGGGTTGGAAGACGCTCCACCAGTGAAAGCTTTTACTGAAAGTACTGTCCCAAGTTCCTCATGGCATTTTGATATAAAAGAGTGACAATTTTTAGAGTTTTTCCACTGTAAACATTCAGCTCAGTTAAGCAGAAGAAGCAGTACTATTCTCTGAAGTAATGAGCATTTGTCCAAAGAGCAGTGAATAATAAAATGCAGAAAAATAACACTCCATAAACACAACTGAACTTAACAGACCATATTTTGCTCCCAACAGTGTATTTCTGGTGCTGTGAGGAGGCTTTAATGTATTTCAGGTGTTCATGGGTCCCATTTGGTATAGCAGAGTGTTCTGCTCCTGCAGGTGCAAGGTAGGATTGTGAAAGCACAGGCAGTTCCTGCTTCCCAGCTGTCATCCCCTCCTAACACAAGAGAACCTTTAATCTGCTAGTCACCTTTCTAGCCAACAGCTCTTGGCAGCCTCTTAACATGTAGAGCAGAGGGGAGCAACTCCAGCCTGGACATCTGGGAATTGCTTCCATGAGCAGTCCTTGAGACTACGCTTGCTTGAAGTATATATATGTGAGGATGTTAAAACACTGGCACATGTTGCCTAGAGGGGTGGTGGATGCTCCATCCCTGAAAACATTCCAGGTCGGATTGTACAGGGCTCTGAGAAATCTCATCAACTTGAAGATGTTCGTGCTCGTGGCAGGGGAACCCAAACTATTCTATGATTCTGTGAAAGGATTAGACTGAATTTGTTTGATATTTTTTTGTAAGATAGCTTTCCATTTTAATAATTAATTGCCTTTGTTTCCCCAGCAGTAAAAATAAAACTGTGCTTCTTCCTGGGATTGCTGCCTTATTCATGACCACCACGCTATGGGTGTGTTTGTTATGGCATTCACATTGCTCCTCGTTCCTCCAGGGAGTTCAGCAGGAGCAACCTATGCTCTGTTTAAACCATCCAAGCAAGACAATCACCAGACGTCTTCCTGTTGCTTTTGGCAATTTTCTGGTCTTGTGGTATAAAACTCTCTATAAAAATCAGTTGGACCTGGGCACTGGAGAGGAAGAGTAGCAACAACAACCATAAAAAAAATAGTTTTATTCTCACTTTTTTGCACTCAGTCATCAGGCTGTTTCTTCCAAATGAAGCTACTTAGACAAGGGTCTATATGAGTTTTTTGCTAAACTTTTGATTAAACATCCATAGCAACCATACAATATGTTGTCCTCTATACAAAACAGAAGGTATAGAAAAGAAATTATTTGAGTAAATTCATTTAATCTCCAAAAAGTTTGTCCAAACCTCTGTTCCCATGTTCTTTATAACTTGCAGTTATGTGCCTATGAAAACTTCCCACTTTCATGTCTGTTGCTTGCAGTTTGTGTTTGTAAAATGATTGATAGATACATCTGGGCAAACTTTTGCTGTGGGTTTGAAATTAGCAACACCTTTTGTTGAAGTCTGAGTGAGTCAGCTCTTTCCATTGTCACTGTTCTTCAGAAGTAAAGATTGGTGACAAAAATAAAAATTTGTGGTACAAACTGGTAGAAGAGGAAGTCATACTCTTTTAGTAGCGTGGCAGGGGGTTCATTGGCAGGGCGAGCACAATCCCTGTAAGTCCAGACTGGGCTTGAAAAGGGGACAGACCTGTGCTGAGTGGTGGATGGGAAGAGCCTGTCCTCGCTGCCCTGCTAGAGAGGGACTGAGGAGAGGCAGGTGGAAAGCAAGAAGGAATCATGAATCAGTATCTACTACTGCACAAACAATATATTAGGACAGGTCTCTATGGCAAATTCAAAGGGGAAGTGCTAGTATTACAAAGCTACTTGCCCTGAGGGGAGCTTATTAGGAATATCTGCCAAATGAAACGGATGTTTGAACCATACCCAAGCGTGGTGATTGGAGATTGTTATCACATCTGTTGGCAGTTTCATTCTTGAATTGGGCAGATGCCCAAGAGAAACATCACACACAGGACATAATTCTCCCAGCAAAGTCGTTATTTAATATTGCAGAGTGACCAGTGGTCTCATAAAAACAGACAGAAAGTGCTGACTTTTAGAAAGGCTGTTGATTCTTCCAGCAGCCATTTCTTCATGCCTTGGCATGAAATGTTAATGCCATGACATTTGTTGTAGGCTTAAATCATCCTAATGAAACGGGAAGTGTTACTGAACTAATTCATCCTAGCACGTTCCACTGCAGATGTTTTATCAGCAGTTTTAAGATAATGAAATTAGAACAAGAAAAATTATTTCTAGTTACATTTGACCATATACAGCTTTATATGTTTATTTTAAGGAAGTGTGTAGTCGCCATTACTTATCATCTATATTTAGAAAAAGAATTTGTCTTTAGAAACAGAAATCCACCTTATTTCTTTGACAATTTTTTTACCTTGATACAAAGGTGAACTATTTCAGAAATTCTTCAGTGGGAGAGAGAGCCAATGATAGCAGGATTGTCCCAAACTATTCAGAGAACTCCCCGAACAACTGGAAAAAAATTTAAATGGGATGAGAAAGATCATTCTGGCATGATTAGAAGTTACTTTAGTTTCGTGAAGTAAATGATGAAGAAGCCAGAGCATCTACAAATAAAGGAATAAAATCTGGAAGAGAAAGCGCTAATAATGTGCAGGGGTATTTTTCAGTCTATTTTAACTTGCATAAAATTTCTGGGAAATTAATGGATTCACATAGATAAGTTAAACTGGATGCATTTGTTGCTACTCCAGTGAAGTGTAAGACAATAACAATTCTTGCATTGTATACGAAAAGATGCACTCAAACTTCTTGTTCTGAATAAGAGGTGAATAGACCCCTACTCCAAGATATTTCATTAAAAATTTGCTATTAGTATGGTTTGTATGTTTCGCTTTTTTTCATTTTCTGTGCAAAAACACACATCAGAAATTCTTCAGGGCACTGCTGAGATGAAAATATGAGAAACCCTATTCAAAAGGTTGCTGTTTATCAAATAACAGCAACTGTTACAACAAAGGGTTTTGCCCAAGTCTTTGGTATAACAAAATCTTAATTGCAAATCATAAAAACCTGCAGGGTGATAAGAGATGAAGTCACTCCAAAGAAGACCATCACAGTTTTACTCCCAGCTGTCTTGCATGTCTTATCTGTGAAGCTTAATGTCAAATACAATGCACCAAAAAAACCAGGAGGCCATAAACATGTGTGTATGTGTGCTCATAAATAGGAGCCCCCAGATTAGCTTTCCCCCACCCATGAGTGTGTATATATACAGAGGAACACATGTATATATAAATATGCATATATACGTATTTTTATATATGCATAGAATGTGTGTGTGTGTGAAACATATTGCTGTGTTTCATTATAAATATCAAATCTGCTTATAGAAATCAGCTCTTAGAGCTGGGACGTGTGAGGAAACAACCACAAGACTGCAAAACACACTCTCAAAGGTGAATGTTTAAAGAAATCTACTTGAGCAGTGATAGGCAGAGAATTCCTCTGGGCTACAGTAGGAGACAAGGGAGAGCCTGACATCCTAAATCAGCATTCACATCGTGCCATTACTCCACTCAAGGGGAACTGCCCTCTGTCAGTGCCACCACTGCTGTAGGCATTGCTGTAGCAGGAAGAGATCCTTTTTGCAATAAACACAGACACAGTTAAATGAATTGCTATGGAAAGAGTGGCTCTGCTTTCCACTTGCAGAATGCTGAAATTCAGCTTTCCAGGATGAGTCCACATAAGGAGGAATATCAGTAATCTGTCTGCTGAGCAGGTCAGTGGCACCACCTCAGCCATGCTGGCTCCATGAGCTGCACATCAAGTGTGCGGCATGGTCAGCAGAGGAACCAGAGAAGGAAAGCAGAACACAGGGCTGCATGTCAGGCTCGGTGCTGTGACCACTTCCCTGCAAAGCCTGCTCCAGAGCCCAATCACCCTGTGGGGGAAGAACCTTTTCTTGATATCCAACCTAAACCTCCCCCGATACAACTTCAGGCCATTCCCTCAGGTCCTGTCACTGGTCACCACAGAGAAGAGATCAGCACCTGCTCCTCTTCTTCCCCTCATGAAGAAGTTGCAGACTCCAATGAGGTCTCTCCTCAGACTCCTTTTCTCCAGGCTGAACAGACCAAGTGACCGCAGACCCTCCTCATACGGCTTCTCCTCAAGGCCCTTCACCATCCTCACGGCCTCCTTTAGACACTCTCTGATAGTTTAATATCTTTCTTATATTGTAGTGCCCCAAACTGCCCTCAGGACTCAAGGTGAAGTTCCCATAGTGCAGAGCAGAGTGGGACAATCCCCTCTTCTTCCTGGCTGATGATGCTGGGCCTGATGTCTCCCAGGACATGGTTGTCCCTCCTGCCTGCCAGGGCACAGCTGACTCACACCCAACTTGCCATTGCCCAGGACCCCCAGGACCCTTTCCATGGCACTGCTGTCCAGCCTCTTATTCCTCCATCTATCTGTATACTCACGGTTGCCCTGCCCCAGGTGCAGAATCTGCTACTTTCCTCTGTTGAGCTCCATATGGCTGGTGATTGCCCATCTCTCTAATTTTTTTGAGGTCTCTCTGACTCTTGGGGATAGTCCTGTGCAGAGCTAGGAGTTGAACTTGATGATTCTGGTGGGTCCCTCACAACTCAGCATATCCTGTGATTCTGGAATTTAAGTCAGTTTGACTTGTCAATCCACACCTGAAAATCTGAATCACTTTCATTCTGTCACACACCTTTCTCTGGAAATAACCATGGGTGTGTCTCCAACCACCCTCCCACAGCTCCTACTGTTGATCTCTGTTTCACATGCCATACCCTAAATCCTACCTAGAAGATGAGATCTTTAATCTTGGACCAAGTGAAACATCTTTTTTGATCTAAGACTTACAGTCGAAGAATTAAATTAAATCCCTGCCTGCCTTGACCTAGCTCCTAAATCTTACAATTTGCAAAAGTTCCCACTTGATTTACTTCCACCACTTCTCAGCAAATAGATTATTTTATTTCTATAATCTTCACATCCACCAACTTCACCCTTGGCGACTCTCAAGAGATTGTTTAGACTGACTTACACTAAAGAGGCATCTCAAAGTCCTGAGCAACATTGGTACTATGTCAATGAAAGACAGTAGTTGAGTGATGAACTGTGAAGCAAACCCTTGTCCCTGTCTGCTGTGTAAGTGAAAAAATGAAAAATTTCTTGCTACTCTGCAAGAGTTCTGTATCTAAAAGTGCCTCTCTGCTGAGTTTTAACATCTTGTTTTAATTTGCATAAGGATCACTGCTATCCCACAGCCTCATAAGAATTTCAAAGGCTTTGGCAGAGTAAGTGAATTGAGTGCAAACTCCCGCATTTGCCCCAAGGCATTGCAGTTCCCACTCAGGGAGCCCATACACCAGCCAAGCCAGGTCTGGAGCAAAGGGTTTACTGCCTGTGTGATGGTTCCACTCAATACATGCCAGCACTCCGCAGCAGCCAGTGATGCCGTATTAGTCTGGGCAGGAGGGAGCCCTGTTGAGAGAAATGGCAGCTACATGGACATTACTGATGCTTAAACTGTTGTTATTCCCATCTCTGACAGCATGGTGCCAAGCCAGCTTCACTAAGGGAACAGCTCCTTCCTGAGAGTCTGCATGGCCACATCTAGGTGGTCTGAACTCCAGTAGTAAGCCGTTTGTAGGCATGGGAACTAACTTTTAGCCAGGCTGAAATTAGATTTAACACACTTCAGGTGACTGTATCTGGTTAGTCAAATCAGCTTTGTAAAATAAGAGAGCAGACAGGCTTCTCCTCTGAAGCAGTAGAGCTAAATGAATGTAGGAAGAGTTAATGCAGATTGATTCACATCTGAACAAAGTATCTAGACAGGTGGATAAATCACAGAACCATAGAATCATTAAAGTTGGAAAAGACCTCTAAGTTCATCAAGTCCAACTGTTAACCTTAGTACTGCCTCTTCACCATTAAACCATGTCCCCAAGCAACACATCCACACATTTTCTAAATAACTCCAGCAATGGTGACTTCATCATTGCCCCCAGCAGCCTGTTCTAGTGCTTGAAAACACTTCTGGTGAAGTTTTTTATAGTACCCAAACAGTTTCCTCCGGTCCAGTCACTTGTTAACTGAAGAGGCTGACCCCCACCTGACTACAGCCTCCTGTCAGGGAGTTATAGAGAGCAAGAAGGTCCCCCCTGAGCCTCTCTTTCTCCAGGCTGATCAACCCCAGCTCCCTCAGCTGCTCCTCATCAGATTTGTGCTCCAAACCATTCACCAGATCCCTGGCTCTTCTCTGGACCTGCTCCAGCCCCTGAGTGTCTTTCTTGTGATGAGTGGCCCAAAAGTAAACCCGGCATTTGAGGTGCAAACTCAGCAGTGCCAGTACAAGGAGATGACCATTGCCCTGGTCCTGCTGGCTACACAATCCCTGATCCATAACAGCTTTCGAGCAGGACCCACGTGTGGGTGCTGGAACAGATTGCTGTTTCAGTGGAATTCAATCACTCCTAGTCACATTTCAGAGTTGCCTCACATGCAAGACACAAAAATGCTTCAAGAAGAGCTATCCTTTTCTTGTCTTGGTGGCAGAAAGTGAAGTTGAAACAACGAAATTAATCCAGTTGCAAAGGAAATGCATCCGTTTGAGACCAGGTGTCCTCATTAGAGACACACTGCAGGCACACTGTAACTCTGACATATTACACAGCACAACATATTAGAAGGGAGCACTGCTTCTGTCTGAGGCTACCCTGAATCCATAACTCTCAGAAACTTAAGAGCTGTCTCATGCAAAGTTTTCATTCTTTCCCCTCTACAACACTGATTTAAAAAAAAAAAAAAAAAAAAAAAAAAAAAAAAGGTCTTTATATGAATTTAAGGGTTGCACTAGACCTGAAATTGTGGCTTGTCCTATTTTAGTGGTCTCCTGACACTGACTTTCCAACCCATAGTCTCCAGCATTTAAAAAATAAATGTAGGAAGTATTTTAAAGCAACTGACATTTTTCTTTCTATTTTAATTTTGTAGGCTGAATGGGAATATAGCTGTATAGACTATGTAAAGATATAACTGCCCATAAATAATGACATGTGGCATATCGAAGAATAGCTGTCTGGTCCTGCAATGTCTCACTAACAAAAATAATGAATAACCCAAAGTAATAAAATCAAAACAACTGCAGAGGCTGGCTGTATCTAAACTGCATAATCCAGACAGGAGTAGCTGTTGAACTGCCACATTCTGCAGGATCTGCAGCTAGAAGTGGAAACAACACTCATATCCAGAGCCTTAGAACTCAACTAATCTGAGATCCAGGCAGCAGTCTACCTGCACTGAATCCTTCTCTATTTCAAAAAAAGGGTCAGTTTCACTCCTAGCACAGGAAGAAACTTCAGTGGTGGCATTGCCAACACCCTGACAGATGTGCAGCCCTAACTCTTTCCAACAAAGCTGAATGGGGAGGAAGGTCCAACATTCTTCCTGCTCGCTAGATCTGGATATAAGTTCATACATATATAACCTGGACAACGTCAACCTTTCTCTAGTGGGGAAAAGTGGTGCTGGTATCAATGAGTTTGTGTGAAAGCAAAAGAAAAGTCTACCTTGAAATATAGATCCCCACTGAGAAAAGTTGAAAGAAAGTACAAGACTAAAAAAAGATCTGTCCTCCTTGGATTTGCAGAAAAGATGGTATTAAACAGTTTGCAAATTCATAAGCTGGTTATTAGAATCTAAGGCTTTTTAAGAGATCTCAGCTTTACCAAAAAAATACAGATCAAACTCTTCTCTGGTTTGATGTTTCTGTAACAATAGTGAATTCATTAAAATTACAGATTTGATTATAAAACAAGAGTAAGTCTATTAACATTTAATTAACTCCCACAAAATTTTTCTGAAAGTGACAGCAGAATTCTTTATTGTTTGAAATGTAGAAAAACAGAAATATATTTCATTTTATCAAGCAGAGTCTAGTCAATGTCATCAGAAGATTCTGTAACCTCAGAGGCCACTTATATTTCTCACCTTCATGGAGTAAGGTGAGTAAGTAATTCATTCAGTAAGAATGAGTTTTAAAGTTTAAATAAGTTATAGGCTAAGTTCACATGATACCTATGTCCCAAGAGGAGATAAATTAAATATAACTTCTTATGGTCTTGGCTTTCCATACGTTACTATCGCTACAACTTATTTAATATTGGCTGTAGCTTAGCACCAGAAAACCCATGCATGTGAATCACCGAAGGATAATTGCTTTCTTCTGCTTTCAAGCTGCATTTTTAAATTTTAGGAAGTTTTATACCTACTTCACTTTATATTCCAAATCTTCTAGAGGAAAATCATGCTTAGCTGTAATCCTTCATTGGATTTAGCAAGGGCTCATGGAATTTTTTTTTTGATATTTTGATCAAACACCTTCTGCATCAATGTTTTCCAGCAAGCTGGGGTGTAATCTCAATGAAGACTCTGGTTTAACAGGGCTATTTAAGTAATCCTTGTAAGACAACATAGCTGGCCAAGGACAGCACAGCAAAACATCTTCCTCAAAACAAATGCATGACTTTTGATCAGATTGGTATGACTTACAGCACGAGGTTCTGGCCAAACCCACCAATTCTTGGCACTGTGGAGGCTCAGTAAGGCTCTCACTCCTCAGAGAACCTGTAGATGCCAGTTCAGAGCTAATCTCTTTCTCATTCCTACACTCTTTTCATCTGTACAGTACAAAACAATGCATCATATCTAATTAGAAAGTTCAGCAGAGGTGTCTGGCTGGTAAGTCTCTTTTTAATTGACTTGGTGTCTATTGACCTTTAACTCTTTGGGTTTTTTTTTAAGTCCTGAGTCACATCTCATTACCAAAACACAGAAAGAAATGGAGGGGAAACCATTAGAGAAAACTGAAGAAGGGATTGGGGAAGAGATTAACAACACACACATAAATTTGTCAGTTCCTAAAACACCCGCTGGAAAAACAGATGAGACATTTTGTTTACTGCTGACTATTAATGACTGATGCTCTTGCAGCTGGACTCAAGAACTGCTGGAAACTACTGGGGATTTTCAGAAGCCATGGTAAGCATTTTTTCTTTAACGACAATCCCACTTGATTTACTCTGAAGAATGAATTAAGTGGAGTGGGCTTGTTGAGTGTTATGTCATTTTACCTCCTGATTATGTACTTGAAAAAAAAATAGTGCTTTAGAAATTGGTGGTGTAATGACAAGACTGGATGTTTTTCCTGGAAAAAAGGAACAGGACTGCATCTCAACTAGCACACACTGCAAGAAGTATAATGATATTGTTTGACCCCAAGCATGTACATCTGATGCATTTTTTTTGCCCTACAGAGAGATGCTTCTACAATTCCCTCTTCATCTGTACATTTTTCATGGTAGGGAAGAGCTTTCATTTAGCAATTAGAGCAGTTTGAGCAATTAGTTTGCATTTCATTCTCGACTCTGTTACTGACTTATTAATAAGTTGTTTCCGCATCATGCACATATCTGTGGTGCAAAGGATTCAACTTCTATAAAATGTTAAGAAATATAAAACTGGATTGAGTTACATTAAAGTTCTACATATCTCATTTTAAAAGTCAGCCTATAACTGACTTTGGACAAATGTTGAAGCATACAGAATAGGTTTTATCATGGTCCTTAGAAGATTAGGAAACAGAAACTACTACCTTTTACCACTGGGATTTCATGAAAACATAAGTGACAGCATCGATCACCTGCTCAAAGTTGGATGGTGAATTTAACTAAGGCATAAAGTAAGTAAGGTTTATAATGTTGTCTGGCACGTTTCAGAAACCCATGCACTCAAAAGTAGCAATTTTATCTATCGTAACTAGAGGAGCTTCAATTTCCTTGCCAGAAGAATCTACGCGTTTGTAAGTGTACTTTACCACAGTTCAAGAATCCACTTTCCTAAAGCCTTTGTATTTCACAAATCAAAACTTCAGGGAAGAATAAAAATATCCAGCTTTCATGAATGGAGCTAGAACAACCCAGCCGTGCATTACACATTGTGACATTTCTGATGATATTTGTTCCAAAATCCCCACAGAATTTACCTGCTTCTACCAAAAGAAAAGAATAAGATTTCTATATATCCTCCCCTGAGTTTACCTTCCTTGGGAGAATTCCATATGGACTCTTAATTTTTGCCAGCATCCATAAATGTTTTATAGTTTTAATAAATTACTGCTTTCATTTTTGTGTTGTTTTTAGAATACATCTCAATACTCCTCCTGCTTCTTTTACAAAACACTTGGGGGGGGGGGGCTGGTGTGTATAGTCTGTAGGCATCTGCCCTTCTATAGTAGTATTTATTCATAAATGTAATATGATTTATACAAGAGAGATAATATTATGTATTTCAAGTCAATCATAGCAAAATGACAGAATATGGCATACAAGTATTTTTCTATGTATAAGTTCACACACAATAGTCACACCAATATGAAAAGCTTGTCTAAAGAGCCTTTCTGTCATCCAAAAATAGCTTAGAGCTTATCATCCATGTACAAAGCCAGCTCTCAGATCTGAGGGAAAAAATCCCCAATACACGATTAGAGGATGGCTTTTCCTTTTGCATGAGATTAGGAAATAGTTTTGGGGAGCAAAACTTGAATGAAAACCTTGAACAGCTCTTGACATAAATAGGCCGTATTTAATAAAATGATAAGGTGAACATGAGGCCCTGTGACTAAAAATGTTGACTTCCTCCTCTTCATCAAGAGGTTATAATTTCACAGCTGCACTTTCTGTTTTCAAACTAGGTAGTCACTTTCTCCCAACTTCTTCTTAACGTGATTAATAGACCAATAAAATTTTACAAGGTAGGAGTGGAGACACTCTGATCATGGAGAGCACAGTATTTAAAAATAGCTGTAGATCAGAGAAGTCTGGGGAAATAAGAGAGGGGAAGAATAAGGCTGGATCCTGCAGCCAGGAAAAAAATGGGAAAAGGAGTCACACCCACACCACCCCAGACTGTCAATGCTGGGACTGAAGCCCCTGTGCACTGGTGCTGCAGTGACTTGCCAAGTGCCCCATTTGATTCTCTGAACATTCTCAAACAGTCAGACAAGTTTCTCTGTAAGTTTCTCTTACTGGCTCAACCCCAGGTCTCCCACCACAGCAGAGTCCCAGACACCCAGCTCCTTTAATTAATTTAACCATGATCAGCAAGACAACAAAAGATAGCTGGAGCTGATACCTCCAGGGAGGCACCACCAATAAAGGCATCCCTGAACTTTTACACCCTCACAGTCTGCACGTCTGTTTCAATAGTGATTTTGTGTCTGTGGTCTCCAGTTCACCATCTCAGTGAACAGTGTCTGCTGATCACTGGCTCCCGGAGTGTCTCTGGGTGACCAACAGCCTCTGCCTGGCCAGTGCTCCAGGTCCTCAAGCCCCTTGTGAGAATGGTCAGCCCTGATTCCCAGGTCCTTGCCTGGAGCTCCAGCCTTTTCCCCCATCCAGGGCACAACCTAGAGCTCACAGTGCAGCTGCACACCCAGCTACCTACACTAGGTGTGTTAATCAGCAAGGCTCATGCCCCACTCAGAACTCAATGCTATGCAGTTGCACAAGAGCTCCATGTCCCTGGCTTAAGAAAGATCTGGTTCCTAGAAAAACCCTTCTTTTTACTTTCAAGACTACAAAAACTAAGTGTTGGCTTCTCAGTTTGCTGTACAAGTCATATTATGATTTGTTTCCACATTAGCAGAGCACTAAAGTCACGTCTTCCCTACCTTCAGAGCCGGAAACACTTAGCAAATGTTCTGAGATCATCAAACCTTTTAAGGAGATTCTCTTGAAATAAAAACACAACCTCTCATCATAAATCAATAGAACAGAGACCACAAGAGCTAACACTGTATGAACATTTTAGGATGAGACTAAAACTAGACTGGTATCAATGATTAAGCATTTTGTTTATTGGCACTGACAGTCTGTTCCAGACAGAGGCTGGCAGAGCTGCTTGACTGGTTTTTTTCTATTGTCTTCCCAGTCACTCCACATTCTCAAAGCTATTTATGCCAACATCCAAGAGGTATGAAATACTGGAACTTAGGTACTATGTTCCTTCAGTCACAGTCTCTTCATTAAATTTAAAAAAGAAAATCAAGTATTTTGTTCAAATACTTAAAAAGCCTGGGTCATGTAATGCAATTGCTCAGTTAAGACAACTGAAAGGCAAGAATAGCTGTAATCCATGGGACCCATTTGCTGCTGGCTATCTCGAGTGGTACAATCCCATTTAGAAAGCTATGGAAAATATGGAGTTTCCAGAATAATCATAGCATCAGCACAAACTTCTTAAATGTGTTCCTGTGAAAGAAACTGACAGACTGCTTCAAACCACTATATGACCCCGCATAGGATTATTTGAAACCACCTGGTTTCCAGTCCATATGGTGTTATGTTTAATAAGATGATGAGAAGAAGACCATAAAACCATTATCTACTTCTGGTATAATCTAATTAGGGGTAAAGGTTTGTGTGCAGTATCCACAAACCTGTCTATAAACTCATAATGTACTGCAGCCAGTGACTGAATGAGTCAAATCACATCTGTCCTTGGGAAGTTTTATTCTTATATACTCAGCAACTGTGAAAAAAACAAGCTAAAACTCTTATATTTCTTTAAAAATGGAAATTAGCAGCAGGAGTAGTTAATATAACTGTGTATCTTGATAGTCCTTATCATTTTAACAACTCCAGATTACACTATTTTTAAACTCTGTAATTATCAGATATTCTTTTTAACTCATTAATTGAAAACAGAAAGTCTAGAATAAATTAATTTTCTCTTCGATGGCTTTAAATATTTATTTTCTCTTTTATTCTGCAGAAGCTACATTGATTTTTTATTTCCACGGTTCTTAAATAATGAACAGAAATTCTTGAACAATCCATAGTCATATATATTATATAGTTATCACTGAAAGTATTGCCTTTTAACAACAATGTAATGCTTTCAGTATCCACTTACTGATCTTGGCTTAGTACAAAAGTTTGTGACATTTTATACCATGTATTTCTGGCGTGGTATATATACTGAGCTGTTATTTATTCATTTGTTTGGTTGTTTGTTTGTTTGTTTATTACAAGACCTTCCCTGGGTCAAGAAAGAGACTTCTTTCTCCATTGTGGAAGCATTTTGTTTTTTGATGATAAAAGACTTCAACTACCATAGTTTGGGATGCCTGTCACAATTTCAATCATGGCTCTTCCAACCCTCTTCCTATCTAGACCAGTTCTATCTGGAGACACCAGATCTCTGCCAATGTAATGGGTGCATGTTTAAACTGTTTTATCTCACAATTTGAGTTGTGTGTTACAGAAGGCTCTATAGAGGAAACACTCAATTCAGTGGAGGACAAGACTCACAAGAAACTAGGAAAGTGTTGAGGTAGCCCAAGATGAGCTGGCTTTGCAGCCCAAAAACTCCACAAGACACACAATGCCAATGTGGTGGTCCTGAGTGACCACACAATAGATGGAGCCCAAGGCACAGGCTAAATGAAGCCAATGGAAATTTACGGACCTTTGAGGAGGGTGGTTCACAAAGTAAGGAAAGGATTTACAAATACAGAAAGAAGGATGGGAAAAGGAGTGGTGGCTGATGAGTACCTGTTGGATAGTGGAGGCCCGATCACGATGCAAATGATACAGAACAGAAGGTGGAGATTGTACTGGGTCTGGCTGGGACAGAGTTAATTTTCCTCACAGCAGTTCACAAGATGCTGTGTTTAGGATTTGTTACTAAAACAGCCTCGACAGCAGACTGCTTTGACTGCTGCCATATAGTGCTTGCACAGGGTCAGGTCTTTCTCTGCTCCTCAAGTTGCCACCTTACCCTCTCTTGGGCAAGAAGTTGGCAGAGTACACAACTGGGACAGTGATGTGCATTGACCACAGCAAAATTCTGGACTACAGAATATTGTAATCTGCAATAAAAGCTCAAGGAAAAGAGGAGGAAGCAACAATACTTGTGTTTATGGCCTTTGTTCTCTACTTTCCAAGCAGCCATCACATCTGCGGTCCAGCAAGTGGCTGAACTTCTGCCTGCCAATGGGAAGCAGTGAAATAATCCCTTCTTTGCTTTCCTAGTGCACACAGATTTTGCTCCACCTCTCACTCAATACATAAGTGCTTTTGACTTCCTTCTAATTTATCCCCAGCAGTGAGCAGCCGTGAAGGTACTTTGGTTCTGGCCATGATTTCAGAACATCCAGAAAATTCAGAATCAGAGTCATACACTGTCATGACACAAACCAGATTCCAAAGAATGAAACCCAAGTGAACCAACTCAGAAAGGCTCATGATTTATTCCATCTTATAATGATCTTTGCTGGGATGTCCAGTAAGGATTTCACATGCATTGGCACTTCAGGAGACCAGTGGAAATTCCTGTCTGGATTTTTCAGATCATGTTTTCTTTGTTACTTCTCTATCTTCAAGATATTTTCAAAATCGGGCCTTTTCTAAAGACTCCTGATCCTCCTGGACCTCCTGACCATCTCTGTCAACAGGAGAGATGAGCACTGAAAAAGCAGCGTTTTGAGGGAAAACCAGGTAAGCTTGGGAAAGATACGTGGCCTGTGATTACTTCATACTTCATGCATTCCACACTTTACTTCACTTTCTTAATTAACAAAAAAAAAACCCTCCAACAAACAAAAACAAGCACAGACAAAACAAAAGAAAGCCACCTGCAATATAAAAAGTCCTTTTAGATGACCTGAAGGAGGGATGTGTGGGTGTCCACAAAACTGGAACCGGGTGGTTTTGTCCTCATTTGGTGAAAAGAATGTCATCCACCCACAGGAAATTCTTTCTTGGAGGTCCTTTGAGATCATTAATCTGGGGGCTAGCTTTCAGGTTTTACAATTTCACAGTACAGAACAGCATAATTATAATTACAAAACATGGCATACCTTGCTCAAGCAATGAGACGTGACAAGCCATGAATTTTTGTGAGATTATTAGCACACTGTGAACCAAGTGACAATATGGAAGGCCAAAGGTCAAAAACAGAATCACTTTAATCACCCAGAAAGTATCGTAATTACCCTGAAGTACATTTCCTGTTCTGTCTCATACTGCTGTGAAACAGAACGGGTTCAGGCAAATAAAGTTCAAGTATTTACTGGCCATCAAGAATGCTGCACTTCACCTCCACAGCTGCCAGTAAGGAAGCACTCTTTTACTACCACTCTCCTCAGCTAAATCACAGCTTGTGTTATAAACATAGTTTACCCAACATAAGGTTCACATTCTTACAGACAAAGTTGTATTTATGGCTGGATATCTATTTTCCTTCCTTTACCAGCATGAAATATCCCAAAGTAGCCTCTTTTGGTGCTAGACTCAAAATATTTCCATCATCAGTTAATAGAGGAAAAAAAAGCTACATGCAACAGACTGTAGACTGATAATTAGTCATATTACCAGTATAATATATGTCTTTGAAGAATTAATTCAGTATTTAGCTGGCGCATGTGATACAATATGCCAAGAAAAATCCACAAACACTTTCCAGTGTCAGTATTGCCATCACTTCACCTCAGACTGTCACCATTCAGACTGCCACTGCAGCATCGGCTCTAGGACACAGTTCTGTCCTTAATTACAGAAAAGGAATCTGTGCTTCCTTATGAGAATTGAGAGAGGCATCAAATAAGGATGTGGAGTGCAATCAGATTAATTCCTGCAGATAGCAGTGCAGCTTGGTCACTAGTTTGGCAGAACACATCAGATTTTTAAATGTGTGAATATAACATTTGTAAGTGATTAAGATTTCTTACTTTGCTGTCTCTGTGTTTTTGTGCAATCCAAATACCTAATTCTTCTGACAGCTATTTATGATATTGTTATATACAGAAACTTACATTTAAGATATCTTTGTGCCCCCTCTAAAAAAATGTAGTGCAAGAACTTTCATTTTCTTGAATATGAGAAAACATGTTTTTTATGTGTGGTCTGCACACATGTTTTGAAGATTTTTAGAAATGATTAGTCCGATTCAAGAAGGGCAAGGTGGCAGAAAATTTTCTTCAAAAGATAGAAGTGAATATTCTCTGAGGAACTCTATTAGCCAAAGGCAAGAGATTTGAACCTTCAGACCCTGTGCTTTGCCCAAAGGATGAAGCCAATCAAAACAGGTTTTGCACAGGTACACTTAGCTCTTAGATGTAGTCTGAAACATGTCTCATGGTAGCAGAATGATTATGTTACTCCTGGAGAACGCACAGGCTCCTCTGGCACAAAATCATCCAGAGCACCTCTCACTTCTTATGAGTTCAGCAGAGTGCAAGAACAGTGTAATGTAATTGCTAATTAATTTAGTGCAAAAATCTTAGATAAAAAACACCTTACTGCCAATTTGTTAAATTTGGCAGCCTGATGTGTCAAAACAGAAGCTGGCTGTGCCGTCTCCTTGCAAGCTGTAAATTACTGATACACTCCCTGCATCCTTTGTGGCTGGAGATGAATAATGCATTCACATGCTATATTTTTCCTGATGAAAATTGCCAGGTACTTCTTATAGCTTAAAATGCTGTTTTTCTTGTCACTCTTAAATGCCTGTTCTTCACTTACAACTTGACTCTCATGCTACTCCTTTAAATACCATTCCTAATGCCATTTTGAGCAGAAAATAAAGAAAGGAAAAAACCAACCAAACAAAAAGCCAAAATAACCAAACAGGTTGATATGCAAAGAAACAAAAAAAAGATTTCCTAGGAAAATTCACCCAGCATGCCCTGCATGTGCTGGGACTTGGAAAACTGGCAAACTCTGACTGAGGAATCAGACCTGGGTAGCTAGTCGTGCTGTTGCTGAATTTGCACCAGGGCAAGTAATGGAACTATACCAGGATACTGTCCATTATTAAATTTGAGCTTCGGCTGCCTTTGAACTCACTGTTTCAGCTAACCCACCTTGTTGCCATGTCCAACCCTGTGACCACCCTGGACCTGTGCACTGTGAGTTAGAGTCCTGCCACACCAGCTGGCTCACCAGCATCCCAAAAGACACTACTGTCCACTGAGATGTTTGCCCTCAGAGAAAGGTTTGCAGAAAGGATGTAAAGCAGCTAAAACATCTCCTCAATTCTCTAAACATCATGAGTGATTCCACAATGGATGAAAAGTGACTGGGAGATACCGTTTTCTGACAAACACTCCTGATGAACCTGGCACAGTACATTTATATCACAAACAACTCATGTTCAAAAAAATTGCTTTCTGTCTGGTGGCATATTGAGGCAGGAAGCTTTGCCAAGTGGAAGGAACTGGTTGAATCCTTCCATTTTCAATAGTGCAGGAGAATGGGTCACAGGGAATGTTATGTAAGTACCTGTGGAGGTCAGGTAAAGTTTTGCCCAAGCAACCTCCTTTGTAGCTTATGCTGGCTACCACTGTGCCACACAGTTTGTATGCAACTGATAGGCCAGTGACAAATGTTTGCATATTGCTCTGACACACACGCTCCCACAAAAATTAATTTATTCTGGCAGAGTGGTAAAAAAGTGTTTTTCTTCTTCTCACTTACTTAATTGGATTTTAGTTACTCTAAGATGAGAAAATATTTTTAGAACCAGTCTGTTAAGATTTGTCGGGAGAGGATGAACCTGTCATTTAAAGCTGCAGTCCAATATATCCTTGCACAGAAACAGGCAACATGGATCTGTGCAGGAACAGCAGGAGGCAAGAGGGATGACACCCAGGATATATCCAGTCCACTGGCTTTAACTACTACAAATCCAGAAAAACCTAGATTTTAAAGGAACTGTCTTCTGGAAAGCAGGTTGATTTGCATATGGCAGCATGGACAGTTTAAGAACACAAGGATGACATGTATTGCATTAAATTTCACGATTTTACACTACTTCCAAATATTGTCCCCTTCCCAGATTAAGTGTGGTAACTTTTGCTAGTTTTGGAGATGATTAGTCAGAGTGATGACATTAATGGCATGATTAGCTCTAAGGAAGTAAATTTTCATTCTACTTCATGGGTGTGCAAGACCTCACCTGCAATAGGTGGTGAAAGGATGATGACACCTTATGGGTCAGTCTCTATTTCCTAAAAGTCAGGATTGAAGCGGACATCAGTGGGATAAATCATGGTAGGATACCCATGACCCCATCCTTGGAAACATTCCCAGTTTTACTGGATGGGACTCTGGGCAACCTGGTCTGGCTGATGATGATGTCAATGGTCATGGCAAGCGGGTTAGAGGTACTTCCCAACCCCAAACTAAACTATGATTTTATGATATCTGCACAGCACTGGACATCCACCAGTTTTGCATTCCGTTCACTGTCACAGGCTCTTAGGGTTTTCAGGATGGCAGTTTTCCTCTTCTCTCTGTCTGTGCCATGCTAAATGCTCTCCATTGCTGAAACAGCAAAGGTCCTTGGAGGCTCTTGAGAAGAAGATTAGGAAAACACCTGATACCACCTTATTTGCACCTACATTTGGATAGGGAATAGATACCTGGCTGTGGGCCACATCAACAAACTTGAGCTACAGCCATTTCAAATCTCAGCACAGCAACAATCTCCTTTCATCCCTGTCAGCCTTTGTGCCTGCACAAGCTGTCAGGGTACAGTAACATTCTGCTCCTCTTCTCCCCAGCATGCACTCCTGAGATAACGAAGTATCTGTCCCAAGGTATTCAGGGGACCTGGAAACCCCTGCAAACAACAGGGATATAAGGTAGACATCAAGAGATACTTTGCATATGATCACAAAAGAAAAATTTTGCAATCTGCTATTTTCAAACTGTCTGCTAAAAATCAGCAAGGATCACCCAGACAAAGGTATTTCAGAGATTTTCACTGCATCCAGAAAACAGAGATATATTTCTGAGATGCCAGAACTGTGAATGAATAATTCCTCTTCTAAAATAATTACTTATTCTGTAAACCACATGGTAAGGCATGAAAGAGTTTTGACAGTTTATTCAGCAGTTCTACCAACAAAACAAGAAAACGTTTCACAGAAAGACAACACTGATTTCTCCTAGCATCTAGGTGGGTTTTCTTACTGACTTTCTCAAGTTAAACAAATTCACTTTATTCCCACTCACGAGCTATCAGATACCTGAAATTATGTCAGAATGGTTACAAATCCAAATATTAAGACACACCATTCACTATTTAGAAAAACAATGTGTTAAATTTATGATGCAAAGAAATCTAATAACCAGTAAAGCCACAGAGAGGAGAAAGCTAGAGGCAACATACAAGTAGTACAGGGAATGAATACAACCCCAAACAAACAAGTGTGTTTAGAGCTGTGAAATTTTAAAATGATACAATATGTGTATGTCACACTCAAGCTGTAGCATTCATGTGCTAATGGCAATTACCAGACTTTGATGATAATATCAGGTCTTCCTAAGAAAAAGAAAGTGCTTTTGAAACCGTTTGATGAGGATTCACTTGACTGTCAACAAATTATTTCCACCAGAAAATGTTATTTTGGGGGATGAAGGCCCTGACTTCAGAAGACATTTGGAATGACAGAATCACAGAATGATTTGCATCAGAAGGGATCTTAAAAGACCATCTAGTTCCAACTCCCTGCCAGGGGCAAGGACACCTTCCACTAGACCAGGCTGCTCAGAGCCCAGTCTGGCCCTGAACAATTCCAGGGATGGAGCATTCACAGGTTCTCTGAGAAACTTGTGCCAGTGTTTTGCCACTCTCACAGTGAAGAATTTCTTCCTGGTACATAATTTAAAACTGCCTTCTTCCAGTACTTTATTTCAGTTAGAAGTTGTTTTTCAGAGTTTGTGAAAACTCATTTTCAAAAGGTATGAAGTGCAAAGAAGACATGGACTGGATTCCTCAGAGAAAGGAGGAACAGGGTTTTTTTAAAAGCAGGGGACCAAACAGAAAGAAGATGGGGTCTCTGGGTATTGATTTGAAGGAACTTGGAAATTCTCAGCTCTGGCTATGCACCAGTGTCTTTGGTGTCACTGCCAATGTGGTAGTCACTCCCAGAGCAAATTTTTTCTCTGTTATGTATATTGTGAGGTACCTGCATTCAGCAAAATAAGAGTTGCAGCATTGGCTTCCCCAGCTATTGTACTGGTAGTTTTTTACAGAAATTTTAGAAATAGATATCCCTGTTTGTCAGTGGAAACTGAAGAAAAGAAGTTTAAACAATCCCTCCCTTTGCCATGCAGTGAATTCTTATTGCAGAGAAAGCTGCTCTGTGTCCCAGCTGAGATGAACTATCACTCCATTTGTAAGGTAGTTAAATGATAAGCTGCCATGAATTAAACCAAAACTAGGGGCAATATTAAGCAATAGTCATGGCAGAGAAGAGTTGCTACTGAGAAAATAATATCTTCAATGAGTAAACCAGGATTAGGAAAAAAACCCTGAAATGAAAGCTTGGTCATAACTTCTCTATTGCCTAACCCATCAAATATTCCTTGTTTTTCCCCAGTTAGCTGATATTCCATTTTTTCTTTAAACTGTAAAAAAGTCAGTGTCCTCACACAGCAGTTGGCAAAAGCTACTCCATTATCTTCTCTCACACATAGTGGGATATTTTGGCCATGCTTTAGCAGACGGGATTTGGCAGACCACTGGGGGAAAAAAAATCACCTTAAGACTTTCATTTTTTACTGTTGGTATCATGAGATCAGAATCTTCAGTTATCAGAAACTTGTTTGACATGAGAAAAGATAAAAATCCACAGGCACCCAAGAAAAGGTATTCAGTGCAAACTTAGAAGAATGAAAAATGCAGAAGACCTGTTAAACTGTGTAATCATTTGGACAATGCTGAATTTTTCCAACTACCTCCAGGAAAGGTGTAGAGAAAGCAGAACCAGACTCACTCCAGCTGGGGGAAAGAAGATCTCAGGTGAAAGTGGTAAAACACCAGCACAAGAGCCCAGAGAGCTTGTAAAGTTTCCAGCCTCGCAGGTATTTAAACTCAGCAGCCCAAAGAAATCTTAATCAGATGGTCTTGCTTCAAAAGGGACATTTAGAACAAAAAGGGACCAGAGACTGCCCATGGATCCTCTCCAACCTGCATCGCCTGATTGATTCTACCTCTTATATTCAATTAATACATGCATCCATCAATCTGTAATGGAGTATAAGTCTATAATTTCTCTTTTTTTCATCATAACACTCATTTTAAGCACAGAAATACTGCCTTAGCAACATTCAGTGAAACACCAGGGTGCATCAGTAAATATAACTTCAATAAGAAGAGTTTGTTCCTCCTCCCTTGTTGTCTCATTTTACAGAAAGTATCAGTCCACTAGGAAACACCTTCAAAGGGTCTAAAAATTTTCTTTAAATCCTGTATTTTCAAAGAGCTTTTCTCAGGTAAATCTATGTTGGCAGATTTTTTGAGGGAATGGTAATTTTTCCAAACACCTTTAGCTAACAAGCTGCTGGAACAGAATCAACATCCCTGAATAATTTAGTGCTGTTAAACTATTCTACCACCTGCATCTATTATTCTCCGACTTCAACAACACTGTTCATTCACCTGAGTAAGCCAAAAACCAAACTCTCTGCTTATTCGTGTGCAAACAGGAGGTTTGCGCTACTCATTTTCACACGTGCCACTAAAATCGTTAATATGTTTCATTTCCTTGACTGTGACATCAGTATCACAGCCTGCGTTCCTGTGAATAAAATGCTGGGACCACCCAGCAGGAGACAAAACTGTGTGCTGAATTACTGAGAGTGCATCATCTGTTGTCATGATATTCTGACTCTGCAAAGCAGTCTGAAGTAGGCCAAGGTACCCATTTGTCCTAAAACACAGCTTCTACCCAAGTTTCATAAGAACATTTTAGGACAGATAACCAGAACCATTACAAACTCTGAATCACCAGAATGTTCTTTGCAGAAAGTCTTTGATAGCACTGGTATAACAATTCTCCCTTCTCCAAAACTCACTGCTTCCTTAGCCTGCCTTTAAGAGGTCACAGCCCTGCCACCCATGACCTAAAAGAAGAGTTTGCTTCCCCTGCTGTCTCCATCCTCAATCTCCCAATACCAAGAGACACATCCCTTGACCTGCTGGCTGTGGGGTGAGCTGCTATAAACCAGTAACCAGCAACCCTTCTCTGTCCATCAGCCTTGGAGATCTTCTGCAAACAGTCTATTTAATCCCGGAGGATGCAATTTGCATGGTTTAATAGAGAAGCAGTTTTGGCAGGACACAGGCCTACACCTGCTCCTCTGGTATGGCCTCCCAAAGGAACTTCTGTGTTTCCAACCTTGAACTGGTCTTTTTGTCTCTTTGACTCATTAACAGCCCTCAACAAAAGTAACTTTCCACCATATAGGTAGCAGCATCTGAGGACAAAGAAGTCAAGCTTCACTACATGCTAGCGCTTCACAAATGAAAGCCTTCTTTAGGGAAAATTAATTAATCCACAACTTTTCTCAGCCTGTCTGCCTTCTGCTAGTGGTTTTCAAAATCATCCAGGAGGTTTGCAGTCAAATATGTCATTTTCTCTTGATGCTTTGAAGAATGAAGCTACACATATGCAGAAAATACCACTGTCATACTATTCAAAAGTCATTGAATAAAGTGAGAATGCTCCTGATCTGAGACAAATCTCAGATTCTTTGTTTATACCAGCAGACACTTCAGTGAGACTCCTTGAATTGTGTGAGGATGCTCAGGCAGCAGCTTCACTTTTGAGAACTGTATATTTGCTTGGAATCTGTTTGATTAAAAAGAGTTCCTTCAATTAATAACTCTGGATGGAAAGGTAGTTTTTCCCCCACTGTGGCTCACTATACTTTTTTCATCTGCCTGCAGTATACAGATTCCAGTTGTTGTCTCACAGTAGATTGTCCTGCGCTGCAGATCAGGCACATTGCCTTTGGAAGAAAAGTTGTTTTCTATTAATCAGTTTTTTACTTCTTGCTAAGGTACTTGGCTGCTGATCAAGGCATTACCCCACCCCACCACACTGTGACATTGCTCTAGTGCCCTAATCTCTGTCTCTGCAGATAGCAATTTCACATAAAAAGGTTTTATTCTTCTCTGACATTAAAATATGCTCCCACTTTTCCATGTCCACACTGAAAAAGTCTAATTCAGTCAGTCTATTTTTCTGTGAATGCAGAGTGACATTACCACTCCCTGAGCCAACTGATCATGTGGTAACTCAGTGCTCTGCTGGGATAGAGTTACTTTTCTTCACAGGTGCTAGTATGGGCTATGTTTGAACTTGTGCAGAAAACAGTGTGGATAAGACAGGGATGTTTTCATTACTGCTGAGCAGGGCCTGCACAGAGCCAAGGCCTTTTCAGTTCCTCACTCTTCTCCAACAGTGAGCAGATAAGCAACCAGCTGCATAAGTTACTCAGAGGCCGAACACTGACTGTAAAACCTCACATGCAGTGGACCTTTGGCTTGACACAGTTTCATGCTGTGTGAAGAGCACAAAGCAGCTTGTGAGAGAGATTCCTCACAATATCAGGTATGCCACAAAACCCTGAAAAACGGTCAAGAAAAACATCCCAACTCTTCACTTTCCATAAAAAAACATGATAGGTGCTGAAAATACAAAAAGCTCTCTGCTGAAGTCCTGAAAACTTGCGTTTTACTCACAGACAAGGAAATTAGCAATTTCTTTTTAAATCTGTAATTTTTAGCATGTTTAGGTTTCTCCTGGGACCTCTCACAGTGTTAATAAAATCTTTTTCTATTCTGGACAAAATGTCAGAAATGCATTTATGTTCCAAAAGACAAGCAGTTTATCTTGTCCAAACCAAGAGCCACCACCTTAGATAAAATCTGTATGCACAAAAGAAAAAAGTTCCCCATCTGCATGAAATTGCCCATAAAGAAGCTCAACATTATAACTCAGTCTAGGCCTGTTGGATTTTCAGTGTATCAAAATTAATTACACACTTCAGAGAAATTGTTCATGAGCCAGTGACTTGTCTCCTTTGCAGGTATATTTAAACATTCAGATGCACTGGAGAATTACATTATTAAACATGCTGCAGAGAATATTAAAATCTGAGTGCTGACAAAAGGTTGTTTGGTTTGCACAGAAAATTCTGACTCCTGCTCATGAGCATTGCTATTACTTCAGTCTGAATTGCACCAGGAAACATAAACCTGTTGATGCAAATCCAAAGGACCCTGCGAAGATGTCTAGAGAGCTGGACACAGGCTGAGAGAGTTGAGGTTGTTCAGGAAAGAGAAGGCTCTAGAGAGACCTCAGAGACCCTTCCAGTACCTAAAGGGGCTCCATAAGAGGTGGAGAGGAATCTGTAGGACTAGGGAATGTTAGGAAGAGGAATGATGGCTTCAAACTGACAGGGAGGAGGGTTTAGATGAAATATGAGGAAGAAATTCTTGACTGTGAAGATGGTGAGACCCTGGAACATGTTGCCCAGACAAGTTGTGGCTGCCCCATTCCTGGAAGAGTCCAAGGCCAGTTTAGATGGTGCCCTAAACATTCTGGTTTAGTAGAAGGTATCCCTGCCCAAGGCAGTGGGATTGGAACGCCATGGTCTTTAAGGACTGTTCCAACTCAAATGGTTTTATATTTCTATAATTTTCTGATTATCTGCTAAAGGAACACTGTGACCTCTGCCACTAGCCAGAGTGCATTAAAACAACAGCTTTTCCTTTTCTGTCACAATTTGAGATATTGTCCAGGGCACTTTGTACTCATGTCCTTTCTCAGGAGACTGACAATCCTCAGACATGAAATCCCAATTGTAAAAAGTAGAGCAATGTGTTCAGACATGGTAGGCAGATTCTCAAAAAACAGAAATCAATACAACTCTGCTGAAATCCTTGAAACTGAGCTAACAAATTAAGTAAAAGATGAAGGACCTGATCCACAGGCCAAACACAATGATATTTTTAATCTTCTCTTTGAAGGGGTAGAATGTGGAGTTCAGCACTGAGAGATGCTATGTGTGTTTTAAAGATGTCAATTTCTTCACATCACTTGCATTCCCTACATCCCCTAACATTTTCCTTGATATCACACAGCCCCTTTGTATCAAAAATCCTCATGTCTTTTACATTGGTTCTCTCAAAGCTTCTCAAACAGTGACACTGGTTTGCAGAACACTTTTGGAGATGATTTTGAAGAAGCTACCACAAAAGTGTGTTGCCTTATGGTTTGGTTGATGAAGCACATGTTCCTCAAGACTGTCAATCAGACATGGGTTTGTGGAAATAAGACATTGGCAGACCTGAGCATACTGACAAGAGATCTCATGCTGCAGCTACACACATTCAGATACGGGATTTCTGATTGCCTCTATCAATATTCCTCCATGCCCACCAGCTGGAGCTGTACTGTACACCAGATGACCATGTGTGATGGAGTGTCTGTGTATCACATTCTCCATGCAAAAATACTAGTCCTACATTTGCTAAAAAAATATCTGGGTCTCTTTTCTACTCAATTTCACCCAGCTAGAATATAAATCCCAGACCCAGGACAACATTTTGTGAGCCATTAATAGAACACAGAAGGTGACAGAACTCTAAAAGAGAGTTTTGGTTTATGAAAAACCAGAGTGCAGGAATGAAATTTAGAATGTAAACATGCTTCAGAATGCATTTGATACAGTACATGGCAGAAGGACAGAGGTCTGAAGTTTTCAAGACATCATGTTTAGGGCAATAAATGCCTCCAGTCCTCCAGCACTGAAACTTAAGATGCCAGGAAGTCACATGAACATCAAAATTGTCAGCAACTGCACAATCAAGACAGTTTGGTATAGGTCTTTCACAGCTTTACACCTGAAACTGATGGTGTGAGTTCATGTGGTGTCAACAACTCACCAGCACTTGCTAGAAAAGACAGGTATAAAATGCAAGATATCTTCATCATAGAAGTCCAAGGGACTGCTCCTAGGATAAGCATTATGTGGATCCACAGGAATTAACAAGAATTGTCTTCCTGCTAGACAGAATCATAGAATGGTTAAGGTTGAAAAAGACCTCCAAGTTCATTGAGCTAATGCAGCACTTCCTTGCTAACCACTAATGTCCTCAGGTACCTCATCCACACACCTTTGGAGCACTTCCAGAAACAGTGGTTCCACAGACAGTCTACTCCAATGCCTGACCATTACTTCAGTGAAGATTTTTTTTCCCAATATCATTACTAAACATCCCTTGATGCAACTTGAGGCCATTTCCTCTTGTTCTTTCACTTTACAGTGGATTAGACAGATTACAGGGTCCAGGTCCTTCATATTAGTGTAGGACATTTTGGAAAGACAGATGAAGTAAAAGTCCTGTAGAGAGATCATGATAAAGAAGAGATATACATATACTGATGCAGACCCTTAAGCCTTGTCTGTGCATTTAAATGTTTCCTCCTACTGTTACCTAGGTCTAACAAAACAGGAAAATAAACCTCATTCTAATGAGATTAAAGTAAGAACACAGAACACACTATGCCCTTTATTCATGTCAGCCACTACCACCTGTGTGAAGATTGTGCTCCAAACTATCTCATCAGAATCTGCTTTTAATTATGTAATTATTTATTTTGCAATGTAGCAGTCTATGTTCTGTTCAACAGCTGATTTTTGCTCTGCAATAATTTGTTTTTATGACAAGAACTCTTCAAGGTGAACAAAGTCAGGAAGAAATGTTAAAATCATTTAGAATATTAATTTGAAAGTAAAATAGAAGAGTAAACAACACATTTCTCACCATTTTATCTGAGTAGTGTGTAGACACATTTTTTGCCTTGTTACTTGCAGGCTGACAGCATCTATGCCATATTTTCCTCAGCAAATAGCAGGAGGGGAGGTTGGAATTAATATTTGAGTCTTTTTTTCAAGCCATTTTTATACAGTGCACACCCAAAAGGCATGCATAAACTCAAATCTATAAAAACCATGGTTTTTATCTCCTTTTCCAATGCAAATCCTGTTTCAGATTTGTCACCACTTAACATCAGGAGAACAGAACACACAGAATGCTGTGCATGGTGCTCCTCTGTTTGCCAGTAGCAAAGACAGCCAGCTTTAACCAGGAACTAAACAAGGAGCTTTTAGAGATGGGTTTCACTCTGGCATCAGCCTGATAAGTATCAGATTGCATAGCTGAACAATTTAGCATTTTGCTTGCCAGTATTTTTTTACTAAAGGTTGCTCATTTATTGCCTGTTGTTTTTTTGTTTTGTTCTCATCCTTTGGGATAGCAGGGACAGCTGGCTTCCTCCTCAGCCACACTGCACATGTGTTTGGGTGTGAATGGGCTTCTCTGGCTTCAGAAAGGCTTATCCCAATTTTAGACTTCAATGGAAACACAGTTGCACAGCTAGCTGTCCATGCAAAGTGAATTCTGCTACGCACTCTGGAATGGGGGGAAGTTTCTAGACATCACTCTGCAGGGGATTTTAAGTGTTTTCTGCTTGTTGTGTCTGGGGTAGAGTTATTTTCTTCCCAAGGACTGGTACGAGGCTGTGTTTTGGATTTGTGCTGAACACAGGGCTGATAATTCAGAGATGTTTTTGTTATTGCTGAGCAGGGTTTGCCCAGAACCAAGGCCTTTTCTGCTCCTCCTGCAACCACCTGGGGAGGCACCTGGGAGTACCTGGAAGATTGGAAGGGGACACAGCCAGGACAGGTCATGCAAACTGACCAAAGGGACATTCCAGACCATATCGCATCATGCTCAGTGGGGGGGAAGAAGAAGGAAGGGGGAGACATTTGGAGTGATGGTGTTTGTCTTGTGTTTACCTTCCCAAGTCACCATTATCTGTAACAGGGCCCTGCTCTTCTGGGGATAGCTGAACACCTGCCTGTCCCTGGGAAGCAGGGAATTTAATTCTAGCTTTGCTCTACTTGTGTGCATGGCTTTTGCATTCCCTATGAAACTGTCTGTATCTCAACCCATGAGTTCTCCAGATTTTAGGCTTTTGATTCTTTTCTTCAATTCCTCTGGTGGGGGAGTGAGTGAGCTGCTGTGTGGGTCTGGGTTGCTGGCTGGGGTTAAACCACAACACCTCCTCAAACTGCTTTCAACAAGTCCATTAGTGTCACCTGTAGCTTAATGCCACCTGCCTCACACTCATTTTTCTGGTTGGTTTGTGTTTGACTTTTCCATCTGATGCAATTTATATTCAGATTCTGACAACCTGGCTCTGTCTGACCTCACCTCAACTTCATTCGTGGATTTGTGCCATTCCTTGCAATAACACAAGTAAAGAGCTCATAAGACCACTCATACTTGTTAAGGATACCCTCCTTTCACCCTGAATCCTTTAGGTAATCCAATTCAACTGTTCACTTTAATACCCTTGATTTTATTGTGTCATTTGAATGACACTAAACCAATGTTCTACTTCCAGGAAAATTCCCATAAGATCAAAATAATTGTTCACAATTCCTCACTCTATTCTAGACAATAATAGTAAAGAGTTCAATACACACTAATTTATTTTGCTTCCTTTAGTTACCTCTGCCTGATGAATCACAGAAGATCCCTAAAGACCAGAAAGAAAAAGCTGATAGCAACAAAACACAATCAGGTTTTGATTTTTTGCTTGCTCCAAGTTCAAACATATCTATCAACCTCCTATGCTTCCACTCTGTCTACCCTAGCTACACAAATGAGGGCTGTGGAAGGCTCCCTGAGGACCTCTGCATCCATCATCATTTTCAGTTTGGCAGAAGAGAAAAAAAGGTGACTAGTCACTACTGGATGGCTGTGCAGGAGAGAGAAATCATGCAGCCCCTGATAAAAGGATGCTGACTGCAGGAAAAACATGATAAAACAAGATCCAGGTGGTGAGAAAATTTTATAAATACTCTTAATTGCTAACCAAGCTGTCACCAGCACTTGTGTTATCATGCCTATCTGCATCAATCACCTTGGAGAGAAACACTCAGGAAATGTAGCACTGCTAATTCTTCTGTTTATTGAGCTATTCACTTGTTTGCAAAATGCTGCCTGCACCTGTCTTGGACTGCAGCTCCCAGGGACAAGTCTCCACTTTGTTCTATTTGTACAGCTATAAGCACCATGGGAAAAAAAAATAAATAAAAAAAATAAAAAATAAAAGAAAAAAGAAAAAAAAAAAAAAAAGAAAGAAAAAAAAAAGGCTGTAAAAAAACCCCCCAAACTTGTAAATCCTCCTGGCTAGCATTCTCTGTGAGAGAGATCTGAAATGCAACCCAAATAAACCCCATAAACCCCTAAATCCAGCTCCACACGTCAATTATCAGGGAAATTTTGGCAGGCTTCAGACAAAGCAGCAGGAACACATAACCTCCTCCTGCAGCTGGCAAAGACAGAGCAGCTACAGAAGTCAGAGCTGAGGTTTAGAAGAAAGGTTTTGCTTTCAGGCCTGTGTATCTTTCCAGACAGTAAGATGGTCACATAAATCTGCAGAAATGGATGCAAATATAATGCCAAGCCAACAGATTAATTTATTCACAAGCCATTTCCTGCATGCTATGCTAATTCCAGCACAGAAAAAGTGTTCTGAAAATTGGCACATGTACTGTGTGTGGTGTCTTAATTGGCTGTCAAGGTTAGAAGAACACTGATTAGGAAACAGGTAGTGTTTATTACTACCATGAGCTGCTTGAAGCTTCAGGCGGCTTCAGTGTAGGCTCTAACACCACGTTTATTTACAGACTATTACAGCAAACTACCACAAGAAGGGGCCAGAAAGAAGAAAAAAACCTAGAATGTCGGGTAGAGCAGTTTTTGTGCCAACATTGACAAACTGCTTAGCATTTTCAATTGCTGAGGTTAAGTGCTGGGGCATGTCAGAGCAAACCAAGAAACATTCTGAGGAGGCAGATCTCCATCAGGCTGCTTTTTTTTCTCTAATTTTAGCGTACAGCCAGAGAGGATCAGAGAGCAAAATGCTACCTTGGGTGACCTGGTATCCATGAGACACTGAATCTGAAAAGAGAAACCTTCACGGACTGTGTCCAGGGAGAATAATTCAAGTCTGTAGGCAAAATCCCCATTGCCCTGACACCTGTGACTTCCTCTCAGTGCTGATATACATGGTGCAGTCAGAATGATGATGGCTTGCACTTTTTTTTAAAATGAAGACCAAACTGCAAATGCAGCGGTTCTTTACCCCTGCTCCTAGGAGCGTCTCTGCTACACACCTCTTCCCAATGCAACATAAAGTGCAAAGATGGAGACAGAAACAAAGGAATGCGCTGATGTACGCCTACATCTATGGCATGCCTTTCTGTCAGATTTTTGGTGTATTTCTGTCTTTGTCATCTTGTCAGTTGCATAAATCTATACTCACAATAATTAAAATCAAATCCTTGCTTTTCATTCTGTAAGTGGCATCACACAGTGTTTTGTGCAATTTTACCAAGACAGCGCAAGGCCAGACATCAAGGGAGCTACAAAAATGCAGCTTGTGGTCAAGTAATCAGGGCAATGACAGTGAGAAACTTGTCACTTACCAGAGGAGCAAAATATAGCCTGATTTTTTCAGCCCTTATTGTAAGAAGTAATTCTGATTAAATGCTGTTCTAGCATTTAATGCAAAAATAATTTTTTTTTCTGGAGGCTAACCTCTGGCAGATGGAGACACAAGTTTTCAGCTTAGTGCATTAGTGATTCTTCATTGTGTCAGTTGTGTGGTAGCACCAAATGCAGAGCAAACACATCATGCATTGGTAGGACAGAACTAGTGAATAACAAAGCATTCAGAAAACACCTCAGAGACATAATTTTCTTTCAATGTATATACATTCTTCTTAGAGAGCTTCTGCTCCAGACTTTACCCCATTGACCATAGCAAGTCGTTCTCACTGCCTTGCTCTCACATGGTCAGATATTTTACTGTGTACTGCAGAATGTCAGAGCTGTTTGGCCTCTCCCTTTCTGAGAAGCAGGTCCAGTGACAAGAAGGTTTGAAAGTTACTAACACTCCGTCCAACTTCAGAGTTGGTTAGCCAGTTCCTGGTTCAGAAGGAACCGTACCGTATTGAGAAATCAGGCCAAAGTACTACTTTCAGTTTAGTGAGGACAGTGCATTCCTAGAAATATATTCCAGAATGGGAAAACTGTCCTTCAGTTTGACTCCTTGTTTCCACAACAAAAGAGATCTCCAAAAATAGGCATGCCTGTAGGTAATGACTGCTGGTAGCTGGCAGCCAACTCTGTAGGTTCAGGGAAGGGGATATTCCAGGGTACTCTCAGACTGCCCCACAAATAGGTTTGCTTTTGCATTTGGCACAGCATACAGAGAACTAAGAATTATAGTTAAAATAAAACTGAATTGCATGACTCCACATGTTCCCTGGAGTTCCACAAATTCTTAATGTTTTTTCCTCAAGATTACTCTAGATTTGTGAGTTTAAGTAGATCGTGCAGGAGAATTAGCAAATAAGCAGATAATTATCTTTAAAAAGAACTGCTGAAAATGCTGCTGCAGAACGACTTCCTAAAATGAGAATAAACGTAAAAGACTTTGTGTTGTTACTAGAAAAATACTCTGAGTTTCATGAGAGAGTAAATTTCAGAATAGGTCTGAACACAGTTCCTCTTCCACTGATTGCACATGCTGGCTGATTACACTGGTAACAGACAAGCAGCAAGGAAGTCAGAGCTGGGAACAGCCTTGGTGTCTCTGAGGAGCTGCAGTCACCTTCATCAGGACATACTGGGCTTTAAGGAAACCACTTAATCTCCAAAGTGTGGAAACGTGTATTTTGGAAAGAGGTAGCAGTTCTCTTTATAGCTTAACCTTCCTGTCAGTGGCTAAACAGCTGCTGAACATGAGCTCCCAGTGAGCCCACATGGCCAAGAAGGCCATTGGCATTCTGGCCTATATCAGGAATAGTGTGGCTAGCAAGACAAAGGAAGTGATTCTTCCCCTGAACTTGCCATTGGTTGAACTACACCTTGTGTGCTGTGCCCAGCTCTGGGCCCCTCAGTTTAGCAAGGACACTGTGGGGCTGGAGCATGTCCAGAGAAAGGCAACAAGGCTGGAGAAGGGGCTGGAGTACAAGTCCTTTGAGCAGCTGAGGGAGCTGAGGGACCTGAGCCTGGAGAAAAGCAGGCTCAGAGACATTGTCACTCTTTAACAACTCCCTGACAGGAAGGTGCAGCCAGGTGGGGGTCAGGCTTTGCTCCCAGGTTACAAGGGACAGGACAATAGGACACAGCTTTAAGCTACACGAGGGGAGGTTTAGGTTGGACATTAAAAAGAAAGTCTTCACAGAAACGGTGATAAGACATTGGAAGGGGCTGTCCAGGGAGGTGGTGGAGTCACTGCCCCTGGAGGTGTTTAAGAAAACACTGGACGTGGCACTCAGAGCGATGGTGTGGTTGGCCAGTTGGTGTTGGGTCATAGATTGGACTTGATGATCTCAATGGTCTTTTCCAACCTGAATAATTCTGTGATTCTGTAAATGAGTGGGTCTGCTTGCCACTAGGACGAGAGTGGATAATTACCAGTTTCTTGTCTCTCTCTTGTTGGTGGTGTCACTGTGTCAGGTTTTGCTGTGGGGCAGCTACCAAATTTCACTTGGACAGTCTGGGCTCTTTTCATATTTTAACAAATTCTAGCATCCCTTTGGGTGCCCAGTGCATTTTTCAAAAAAACCTCTTTCAAAAACAGAAACTCGACAGCAAAATCCTACTATGCTGGGCAAGGTGTATGCTCAGCCTGCCATGATTCTTGAGAGTAGAAGCACAAGGAAATACAGGTCCAAATCCACGTACTCTTTCTCTTCAAGCTGTGACAAACTGTGAAGAGGGAGTTGTTATTATCCTACCTGGAGAAGAGAAACCTCCAGGGAGACCTTTTTGCAGCCTCTCAGTACTTAAAGGGGGCTTATAAGAAAGAAAAGGACTGACTTTTTAGTAGAGCCTGTAGGGATAGGAAAAGAACGGATCATTTCGAAGCAAAAGAAGGTAGATTTAGCCTAGATATAGGGAAGATATTTTTTATTATGTGGATAGGGAAAAAGTTGCACAGATTGGTCAGAGAAGCTGTGGGTGCCCATTCCCAGGAAATATTCAAGGTCAGGCTCTCCTTGAATACAGGACAAGGAGTCCAAGTAACCTGAACTAGTGAAAAGTGTCCCTGTCCCATGGCAGGGGGATAGGACTCTAAAAGTTCCTTCCAGCCCAAACTATTTTATTATTCTATAAGAAAAATTTCAACATTCATGGCTATCTGTATAGACTGGATGACTCAGTGAGTTTATTGGCAGGACTACAAACACCTGAGACAAAACGACTGGCTCCTCTCTGGCTTAGACTCCTGTTGTATGCTGCCGCAAGGTGACAGATCACAACATCTGAACCTGTGTTCACCTCCAGAGTGAAGCCAGAGTCCAGACTTGGGCTGAACTGACAAGCTGCAGTTCAGCAGGGATGGTAGTGCCAGCTGAGGGGCTCATCTCCCTATTTCTGCTCCCCTCACTGCCACAGCAGTAAATCCTCCAGGGATGATGGTGCTGGCTTGGCAGGGCAGCCTCAGGACACCCACAGCCAGTGTGTTACCACAACGTACTTGGGGTGCTACACTAGGTCTGGTGAGAAGAAGAGGAAGGGCAACAGGGAAAAGGCAGAAAATATAAGAGGGCAGCTGAGAAAGACACGAATGCCCTAGATGGCATGCCAGAATGTTTCATAACCTGGTCCTGAGCAGTTTTCCTGCACATCAGCGGCTCCGTGGCTGAACGCTGATTTCCGCTATGGTTTTACCTCCACTCACGAGGTTACCATGGAAACTTCTATGCCCGAGAAACTGGGAAGGCCAAGCTGTAGCCTGGAGAATACATAAATCAGTAAGTAGGGAAGTAAGCCAGAAACAAGCAAGGGCTTCAGAAGTGCACCTTTTTCATGAAAGCAGCACCAGAACACATTAGAGAGGGTAAGAAAGATGCTGTACGCTAGCACATGCCTCCTCTTACAGAAGCAGAGCACATGCTAGTCAAGAAGATGCTGAATTAAAACTTGGAGAGCACAAGGAAGAGATAATACTTTCACATAAAAATGTTTCATTGTAAACATCATCCTAGAGTATGATCAACACCCAGCTTTCCCCAACTTGTCCCAGATAATACTTTTGACTTTCCCTCCTTTCCTAGTAGCATAAATTAGTTTTAACCAGCATCTCATATGGGAATAACTGTCCTGTACCTTTCTTCTTCCTACACTTTTCTCATTGCCCCTTTTTCCTACATGCGCTTCAATCATAATCATAATCATAATCATAATCATGATCATAATCATAATTTGATTTGCTGTTTTGACCTAATACGTGCACATAGGGATGTACTATATGGTACTAATTTCTTTTTCCTGAAAGTGGGAGACTGCACACAAAGAAGAGGATTCTGCCTCTGTCAAATGCACAGCTGTTGGATACTTGCAGCAGCACAGAGTAACTCATTCCCTATGCGTCACAGACAAAAGACTGGGGAAGGAGGTGTTGCAAAAGTGAATTTAATTTTTTCCCTTCTTCAGCTTCCCTTCTTCAGTTTACCATATACTTAATATGAAAAAGATGTAGTGTCTCTGTTTCATAAATATGGTGAAAAACTTTACGCAGTCATCTTGATTAAGTCACTGATTATCCTAAAATAGTAAGATGTATAAAGAATTAATTTACTTGGTTAGGAAAGTACCTTCGTCTGCATACCTGACTCGCAGCTGCAGCATCTGTACATCCTTTCTGCTGGCTGGTAATCACATGCTCACAGTAAATCTTGGAAGCAGAACTAAAGACTGCACTGAGAACTTAAACTATCCTGCTAAATGAATTGACCACTTCCCAGTGACCTTCAGGGAGGCAGCAGTTGCAATATAGCGCTCCCAAATTAAAATATGTGCTTTTTTTGTCAAGGGTAAAGCACCATACAACCTTACTCTCAATAATATCTCAGGAGACTGGAGGTTAAAATTATGCCATTTGCAATTACTCTTTATAGGACATAACAGATACAGCCTGTGTTTAGACAGACAGAAAGCAATTACTACTGTTGTTAACTAGGCCCTTTGATCATTTTGCTGCCAAACAAGTTATTATTACGATTTTATCAACTGTCCTTAATCCTTTCCTGGAGTGAAGTCTTATTTATCATTGTTGTTCTAACTAAAAGACAGTCTCTGTCTTTCCAAAATTTTCCTTTCTTGCTCTGACTTTTTCATGGTGTCAAGGTTGCATGTAAGTTACCAGGGTGTTCATTAGTCAGGTATTTGTACAGCAGAGCTCCTGTTTGACTTTATGCACAGGGGAGTGAGAAGCAGATATTTCCATCAAAGACAAAAGGAAAATGATACCTGACAATGTGAGAAAGACAGCTCACAGAGATTCTTGACATCAGGAAAGTCAATTTGCAGCAAATCACTGCATCAGAAGAGACATGGGACCAGGGCCACTTCATCCATGGGGCACTCACATTTCTCTAGTCTAACACATGGCATTTCAATGACTCATTCTTGAATGGATCTTAAAGGACCTTAAAGGTCATTTCATTCTAAAGACCCTGCCACTGGGATTCTTCCTAGGTATGACACATATTTAAAATAATTCTTCATCTCTTCCTAAAATCTGTGACGTTTTCATGCTGCTCACTCCTTTCTTCCCAACGAAATACAGCATTTGGGGTTTGAGATCAATAAAAACACGTTTGTCAAACTGCCTGTATTTGTCCATCATACCAATAAGCTGTTCTCCCAGGTACAGTTAGAAAAATAAATCTTCTGGAAAGGAGACTTTTGATCCTTTTGCTCTGGTGCTGCCTGTCAACATTTAGTAGCTCCAGAGCATTGGCTTTTGCTTTTTGCTTTCAGGATAACAACACTGGCAAAAACTTTCTGTGAAGGTGAGAGTCCTTATTACCATTCTGACTGTTATTAAATGCTAGATATATTTTTGAAAGTGGAAGGAAGAAACTGTTTAGGAAATTCAAGTAAATCAACATATGACTAATTCTCTAAACCAAGTTACCAAGTCACAGGTTTTACAGGATATCCCTGTTTCCAATAGAGAGATTGATACATATATATATATAATTCTTCCACACCACAGAAAGGACACCTTGGAGAATTTTGGCAGACATTGTCATGGATGAAGTTCTATGTTCATCAGATGTAAAGCTGAAGCACAACTAGGACCTGGGGTTCTTTAGCAAATCTATAGGGAAGCCTTCCTGACACCATAAATTTGCATGCCCTGAGGCAGCTTTAATTTTCACTAAAGGTCAGATCAGTCTCTGAGTATGGCTGGGTGGATAAAAGCCTGGATGGAGCCACTCTGGATGTCCAATATGAGCTTCTAATGATCGAAAAGGATGCTTGCCAAATAGCATGTAAGGGATGCTGACCAGAAATGCAGAAGAACCACTGCATAGGAAAATTATTCTCTTTCATTTGTTCTGACAAAGATTATAAATATTGTAAAAGTCCAAATACTGGTGAATGGGTACATAATGCCAAAGAGTTGACATTAGTGAAAGGGGTGATGGTAAATGGCAGGGAACAGCAGTAATTCTGCATGAGTAAAGCACCACATTAAGGAACACTTGCAAGAGAAAAACCAAGTTCTACAAGAAGAACCACTGTGACCTGAAACTCTAATTGCAAGGACTTCCTGCAGCTTCCAAGAGAAGGAAAATATGTTTCATTTTCTTTCAGCTCCTTGGCACTTTATAGTACTTCTCTTGAGTCATCTACATTGGTGTAAACCATGTCAGCTGTAGAAATTAAATTTATATGCAGGTTTGCTTCACATGCTGTTGTCTGCTTATAGTAGTGTTTGAGTATCTTAACATTTATTTTAGATTTGCTGATTTCACTAAATGATTGAGTATTTGAAATGGTGCACACTTGCCTTTTTTCAGTCTCAGAGTTCATCATGTCAGATGTTCGTTGTTTGCACTACGTTATGCTTTGTTAAAGGGTTTTATTGGGGGCACCAGGACCAGTTTTCTGCTGGAGTTATTCTGAGTCCTACACTCTGAGGATTGAGTGGAAACCTTTGAACCTGCAAAACAGAGCTTATCTGGGTAAGCTGAGAGCTCAATATGCAGGAATAGATGGGAAGTTATTGAAGAACAGTGGGAAGGTAAGATTAATTTCTTGGCATGTCATAGTGAGAAGAATGTAGCACTATACAAAAATTCTTCTGACTCCAAAGCAATGAAATGGCAAGGCATGTATGTTATTGGTTTAATAGTCTATAGCTACTGTGTTATAAAACTTGAGCACATCCACCACATTCTTTTTTTCAGCATTTAAACTTCTGCATCAGAAATCTGCCTCTTCTGACTCCTGATTAAAATCAGTAGGACTACTAAAAGACATCTCAGCAGTATGGTAATAAAGTCTTCATTGAATAATGGAGATTTTAGGTAGCTTTATAGTATGGGCACTAAACACATGATGTTCATTCTAGAAGGTAGAAGTCACAAATTTTATTAATAGCCTTTCACCATTAAGCCCAAATATCTAATGAGAATTCACTTCAGGCCCTAAATTAACACTTCTAATTTAATGGAAACCAACACCTTCCTAAATTCTCTTCAATAAACCAAGAATTGATTGCCCACACAGCTCAGCTGTTCTCTGTCTTGCTGCCACCAACATTTAAACCCAGGTCTGAGCTACAGCATAGGAAGTGTCTGCAGCACTCAGCCCGCACTGGTGCTGCAAACAGCTGGTAACACCCACATCCCCACTTCTGTTTATTCTGAATTCTGTGAAAAAGGGATGAATGTGGAATGGAAACACAATGTCAGCCATAGTGGCTAATGGCCTCCAGCTGCTGAAGCTGACCCAGTATCCCAGATCATGCCCAGCAGCACCTAATTTTTCAATGTGCATGTTCTTGTGGACAAATTTTAAAGGTCAGAGGGTTACACTAGGGTGAAAGAAAGAAATCCTATGCCTCAGGAGGAGAAGTGCAGTATGTTTTCCAGGCTTAGGGTCAGAGATTTTCTGACTGAATTCCTGAGAATGTAGCAGCTTATATCCTCAAGGATTCCATAAAAAGTCCACTTTCTTTTATAACCAGAATGCTGGCAATTAGGAAGTCTCTTATAAGTGCAACTCAAGAATGTGAAGCAAAACACTATTCATTATCAAACACTCAGTATGTTTTAGAATAGTTGCTAGAGGAATAATTTTCCATAGAATCCCATTGGAATATTGCTTCCCATACGGTTTCCCTGTAAAAACAAAAATTAAAATAATGGTGTAAAGCCATTTGAATTCCAACCTCAGTGATTTTCCCTCCTCCCTCTTCTTGCACAGGTACAACCGAGTGCAAAAACTATCCTTGCTGCTGCCGCCTCATGATTTATCTGTTCTCCTTTTGGTACATGGATCT
Source organism: Eopsaltria australis (assembly GCA_034509425.1). Lineage (NCBI taxonomy): Eukaryota > Metazoa > Chordata > Aves > Passeriformes > Petroicidae > Eopsaltria > Eopsaltria australis. The sequence continues at coordinate 222,844 of JAVTVJ010000837.1, read as the reverse complement.
TCCCAGTCCCTCTCTAGTTTGTCTGGTGGGGCATTACAAAAAAGTAGATTCTAAGTCCTGAATCCTAAATCCTAAAATTGGTTGGATGGAGCCCTGAGCAACCGAATCTAGTAGGTGGCCCCGGGGTGGGGCACTGGGTGGTGGTGCTAGTTGGAACCAAGTGATCTTTAAAGGGCTTTCCAACCCAAACCGTTCTATGCTTCTGTGATTCCAAATGATAGACTCCTAGAGGCGTTTCCTGGATTATAAGCATTACATCAAATTATCAGGTCAGAGGTATCACATTCAGTGACAGACAGCCTCTAGTTACAGAGACCATCATCTCCGCTCCCTTGGAGTTTCCTCAGTTACTTTCCTCAATAATTTATGTTTAATCAATATGAAAAAAAATAGTTCCACAAAAGCTTGCAGTGGCATTAGGCCATCTAGTAATGTGCAGACAACAGCAAAGGTGCAATGATACTGTAATATCTGCTTCTGTATGGACGTGGCATAAGTAGCTGCTGAGGGGCAAAATTCGTGTGGAGGCATAACCATGACATCATAATTCATGATAAAGCTCAGCCACAGTGCATCCACATTATTTTATCGGGACATTCAGTTTCTGGATTATGTGACTTAAGAGGGAAAATTTTCTGCTTTTTTGAAAAATATCTTTAAAGATAGTAAGGAGAACAGGGTCTAGTTCTGGTTTAGTTTCTTCTTCAGGTTAATGTATTTTCTTTGGGTTGTTTTCCAGGTTTTTAACTACTCCCTTCCTGGTCCTATCTGTGCCCCTAATAATGGGGAATAGAATTCAATCTCAGCCTGCAGACGTCAAAGAGAAAAAGGTGACTGGAAGCAAAATGGAAATTATTTCCAAGAACACCACAGAGCAGGGATTGTCTTATTAAATGCCAGTTCAAAAGGAGGTTTACTTACCTGCTTTTTTGTCTTTCCCCATCAAAACAGTCTAAGAATTTTGGATTACCTGTCTTTACAGTTCTAAAAGCAGCTAAGCAGATAGCAGTCATAACTGAATTTTCAAAAACAAGTTTAAATAATGTCTCTTTAAAATATTTCAATGTCAGGAGCAATGTCAGTTAAGGTTCATACAATACTGAAAGGGACATCTCAATATCATTGCCAGAGTCACAGAATACCTCCCCTTTCTTGTTTAGGTCAGGCTTTAGTCAATTTTTTTCCATAGGCATCAGTTTCCACTCATTCCCACAGGTCTTTAATCAGGAAAACACTCACTATTAAAGAGATGGTCTTGAAATTGTGGTGCAAGCTCTTAAGTAAGGTAATCTGGCCTCTTTTGCAGCTGCTTCCCAGAGAGGTTTCAGCTCAGTTGTAGTCTGAGCAAATCCTGCCTCAGAATTTCTGCTTGCAGTTGCATCAATATCATTAATTCTGAAAAAAATTTTAGAAGACATCATTTAAGCCCCTCATGTCTGTTATTTTTAATAAACTTTTTTTATTTTTTGTTTGATTTGCAGATGCCAAAGTTGTTGTTTACCCTTTTCAAGACTTTTTCCTTTACATTTTATATTTGTATTATTGATTTACACTTGGGAGGCTGAAACTGCCCTTGGGGTTGGCAGCTGACCTAGGCAGCAACCTGATTCTTGGAAGTTGCATTAGAATAAAAACTGGGGAAGCATTTTATTATTCATCCCTTCCTCTGTTCCTTACCTTCTTCCCATCCTCCATTTTACCTGCCTCCCTTCTTCCTTTTCTCTTTTTTTCTTTCTCTTTTTTTCTCTTCGTTTCTCCTTCCTTCCTTTCCTTCCTTCCTTCCTTCCTTCCTTCCTTCCTTCCTTCCTTCCTTCCTTCCTTCCTTCCTTCCTTCCTTCCTTCCTTCCTTCCTTCCTTCCTTCCTTCCTTCCTTCCATCCTTCCTTCCTTCCAGATATTGCTTCGCTTCTTGCCAGAAATTCCTTCCTTGCCTTCGCAGAATTTCCTTTTTCCTGTCCAGAATTCCTTCATTCCTTCCAGAATTCTTCCAGAAGTTCCTTCCTTCCTTCAGAATTCCTTCCAGAATTCCTTCCTTCCAGAATTCCAGAATTCCTTCCAGAATTCCTTCCTTCCTTCCAGAATTCCTTCCCTCCTTCCTTCCCCTCCCTCCCTCCTTCCCTCCTTCCTTCCCTCTTTCCTTCCCTCCTTCCTTCCCCTCCCTCCCTCCCTCCCCTCCCTCCCCTCCTTCCCTTCCTGCAGGTTTCTCTTTATCCCATACTACAAGGCAGTTACTCTACACATGTTGTCACTGACTTTTCTCATTCCTCATAACACATATTCTTTATATATACACACACGTACATGCGTGCTCACACACACACACACACACACACACACACACACACACACACGTATATACACAACTATTCCCATGCATGTAACTCCTCACATGTATGTTACAATCTGCTTCAGAGAGAAAGAAAAGCCAAATCAAATCCTCTTGGGAGCCAGCAGTGTGCAGTGTGTCCTGCTGTGCTGCGTCCATGCGCAGCTTCCTGTCCCTGAGGGACACTGACATCAGAGGTGGACTGTTCCCAGCACTTCTCCCACCTGCATTTCCGCCCATGGGCTCCCTTCTGTCCTTTGGGAACACAGAGCAGCACTGTAAATCCTGCCCCAGGGATGCCAAGGGGTGCCACGACTGTCCCCTGCCCCGGGTGTCCTTGGGGCGGCCATGGGGCCGAGGAGCCGCGGCGCCGCCTCCCTCCCCGCTGCCTCTGTGACGCGGGGCCGCAGTGGCGGCCTGGCGCTGCAAAAGCCAACATCAAATCCCGGCAGCCCCTCTTTAATTAGCTTTATTCCCTCTACGTCTCTGTTTTAATATGCAGTTCCCAGATTCCTTCACAGTCAGCTCTCCCTTTTATGCCTTCTGGAAAGCAATTTATATATAGCACAGGGCTATAAATAAGACTAGCAATGTCATAGTAACCATGGTAACTGGTAGGCTTCAAACACAGATGTGTGTGAGATTTATAGGAGGCTGCCCTTGACTTTACAGCCAGATGATCTGTCCTCTTTAAAATTACCCTGCTTGGAATTTGAATTTCTCACCTGACAAAATTATTTTTTTCCTTTTAAATACATTACAGGTAACTGGATTTTTTTTTTCCTTTTTAAAAAATAAATTGTTGTTGCAAAGAAGGCCTGAAAATTTATACCTTCTTCAGATGCTGTTTGCAATGCTTAAAAAACTTTTTCTTTTCAGATAAAAGGAGCAGCCATCTTTGCTCACCATCCATTGTAGCTGGTATGTCTCGCCTTCCTCTGTGAGGAATAGTTCAATTCACTGCAAAGATAAAATGGATTAATTCTGATCTTTTGTTCTGGGCAGAATATGAAAATTTCGATTTCTTGAAAGTAAATGCAGCAACTGAAATTCAAAGAAGATTCAACCAGAGTCTGCCAAAACTGACATAGTAAACCGAGTTGCTCAGTCCCTCTGGAGTAACTTTTGACACATTGGCAGGTGAAGCAGAGGAGGTTTTCAGACCCCTCTGTATCCCTGCCTCTGGAGCAAAGCAGCCACATCCACATGGCCGTGCCCTGTGGGCAGTAGCTGGACACTGGTTTATGGGAGGGTGAACCCTGGTCTGCAGCTGTGGTCCACAGCACTCTCTGCGCCTTTACCTCTCACCACAACAAAGCTTTGTCTGCTGATCCATCATTATTCCTGCAACCACAGAAGCTCATCATGGCCTGCACAATCTGGTCTGGGAACCAGGGTGGATGCTTGAGCAGTCTGTCCTCACAACCTCCACACACATCTGTCCTGCGACCTGTGCCAGTGGCGGTGACACCCTCTGCTCTGTGTCCCCAGGACCTTCTCCCTACTGCCATTTCACCCAGCTGAAGAACAAAATGTGGCTTCAGTTTTGCAAAACTCTGAACCAAAACTTCACATCTAGTAAGGTGGTCACCGTTTTTACATCTAAATGTAGCAGAAGGTCCACGTGTTTAGGAATTTCATGGGCTGTTCAAGAAAATCGTGGTTGATAAAGCATGATGCAAGTGTGACAAAACCTGATTCTTAATTGGAAAACTAGGATTAGCTTCCTCTATAAATTATATTATGACCAAAAAACTACATTACAATTTCAGGACTCTCTCTGTTGATAATACAGCCAATTTACTGACCAACATGTTACTGGTTTGGACTTAACTTTCCTTCAGACCACTTTCTTTGCAGTATCTCTCATCATAAGGTGTTTTGCAGAATAAATAGTTTTCTTTAGTATAAACTTATGGATGGCTCTATAAAAGAGAAAAAATTACATATATATATATATATATATATATATATATATATATATAAAATAGTATGTAAAACTGAACAACCTGATCTAATGGAATATGCCCCTGCCCACACCTGACAAGTTGGAACTGGATGACTTTTAAAGGTTTTTCCATGCTATGATTGCATGATTCTGTGATTCGGTGGCTCTGTGCCATGGATTTATTACTCTGTCCTTGTCCAAACACTGTTATCAAAGTCTACAGAGAGGTCTCAACTAGTGGTAGGTATTGCAACATGTCTGGGACCATTGGTGGAGAATGGCCCAGCATTCTCCTTAAGTAGTGTGGACAATAGTAATTACATCAGGGGACATGAAACTCTTCAAAGTAAATACAGAGGCATTCCATGCAAGCCGTTGTGTAGACAGCTTTGTGAGGTCTGTCTCCCCATCACTGCAGGGAAGTGAATGGATTGTGCATGTTTCTAAACAGCGGTGGGATGTGGGGAATGCTGTAAAATGGCTCATGTTCCATGACTTTCAGTAAGAAACCTATGTTCTGCTAGCTGAGCATTTGACACTAATGCATGGATGTGGCTTGGAAAAAATATTTTGTCCCACTGTTTCACTCTCCCAGTGATAGTCTAGCTTGAACATCTTAGAAACAGATGCTGCAAAATGATGCAGCTCTCAGAAGGATTTGGGATGGCATCTGAGAAAAAAATTGATGCACCACTGTTCCATAGTTTGGGCTTTGTTTGCAACACCTCGGGAATGGATTTGAGGAAGGAAACACTGAGTGGTGTGCGAATGTTTCAGCTGTTGTGCAGAGTGGCTGTGCTGCACATGGAAACTGCTGTGAACACCTGATGCTTCTCAGTCCACATGTCAGTGGAGATGTTTGAAAGATGACCCCAGCTTCAGTGGGTTTCAGAAATTCCTTCCACAGATCTGTGATATGTTTTTGAGTCAGTCCAGAGGCTCTGTGCTGCCCTACCACTAGAATGCCTGTCCTTACTTCAGCATCACCTGAAAGCTTTTTGTGGCTGAAAATGAAGGTGGGTTCAGGAGAAAATGCAGCTTGCACATATTTTGTGTGTGTGTGCTAAAATGCAGAGTACTGAGGGAGAAGCCATGTGAGTCAGACTGTTCCTTCCCACTCCATTGAGACTTGCCGAAGGTCTGAGTTTACACAAATACTCTGCAGAAATGTTTTCGTCTCCCAGCAGCACACAAAGTGTGTGTGCTGCCTCCAGAGAAGCCACTGCCTCTGCAGTTTTATGCTGCCTTCAGCAGGAAGCAGGTTCAGTGATTCCCACCAAAGCACCTGCGCTCCATCTGTCAGCAGCGAACGCTCTTGAACTGACAAAGTGCCACCAGTGAGATTCACGGCACAGCGCGAGAGTCCCGCTTTATCAGCCCAGTGACCCAAAACCACTGCTATAGATTTTCAATGAGAGCGCGTTGGGGAGTTGAAACGACCATGCTCCCCTTGATAAGCAAGGGCATAGAAAGGTGGCAAGGACACAGGAGATCGATAAGAGCTTTAAAACTGCTTTGTGCAGATGTCGAGCCTTGATCTCGTATGCAGTCACAGGGAAGCATTACAGCTATCCATTTTCCTATTTGCTCCAGCAGGATTTCTGATGCCAGTAAAGTCTCTTGTCTGCTGTGATAGCCTTGGGGTCTGTTGGTCAAAAATTTAGAGCCTCTGGGTGGGTTTAGACTTCAGCCATGGAGAAAGTAGAACCATAGCATCACAGAAGGGTTTGGTTTGGAAGGGACCTTTAAAGGTGATCTAATCAGGCCCCCTTTCCATTGGCAGGCACATCTTCCACTAGAGCAGACTGCTCAGAGCCCCATCCCATCTGCTCTTGAATGCTTCCAGGGATGGGGCATCCTTCATCTATCCTTCATTACCTTCTTTGGCAGCTGTCAAACCTGTTGCTAGTACTGAACTGCCAGACTCATCCATGGTTTTTTCAACAGAACATCTTCAGAGTGCTCCAAGTTTTTTTACCTATAAGAAAAGTATGCCCTTGAACTTTACATGGATTTGTGTTAGAATAACCTCTCTGCTACTGAGAAATTATTCCATAGCATACATTTTGAAACCTGCTTCCAGACAAAAGCAGAGTGATGTGTGATGCTGTTAACAACCTCGGGACAAAGAAGAGCACATTCATTTCCAAAAGATCTCATATGCCCACTTTCCAGGCCCTTTCCATTATATTTCTTTGAAAAGCAGAGCCGGTCTCGTATTTGTTTTCAGCTGACCTTGCCCAGCTGATTTTCACTGGCTGAGGCTGAAAAACTTACCAGTAGTGGGGTAAAGACAAGAAGACACTCTCACAATTTCTATGGTTCCAGTCAGGCATTATAATTGTTCATGACATTTTGTTTTCTTCTCTTGCCATAGAAATTTGTGTTCATCTACAATTCCCCAAGTTCTTACTTCATTGTGCAACTGGTCATGATGCATTTATAACACTGCTTGTTTTCAATGGCTTCTGGAGTCCACTTTGTAGTTGCAGTAGGTTACAAAGACCCCGCTGTTGGAGGTGGGTAGCTTGCAAATTCTGTCTTACCCTTCAGTGTAAGCAGCTGGCAAAAAGGGTGACTGACTCCACAGTTAGGGACCCCAAGCTTGCCCCACTTTTGGCCTACCACTTTTTCATTCACATCAGGAGAACTCCAGGCTGGAAAGAAACACTATAAGAAGATTCACAACTGGTCTTCAACTGCCCAAACATGCAAAATGTTTTCTTTCATGTTAATGAGCTGCTGGCATAGACTGGTGCAGTGCATGTTTGTTATCTGGGTGCAAGAGGCCTGATCTGATAGATTGGGACATATCTCATTATGTTTGTGCCGCCTAACACCTGCCCCTCATCATCTTCAGACTTGCCATCATTCTGCTAGATGATAGCTTTGATGTTGAAGGAAATTTCTGGCAGGGTCTGAATTTTGTTATGTGTTCATGATACACAACACACAACACTCACACACAATGTCCAGCACAGCAGAGACCAGACTAGTCTGGGAGATAAAAATTTTGAGCAATTAATATCTGGATCCACTTGACCCCAGCAGAAAATAGGCACTTGATTTTCAGAAGTGTTCAGGTAATTATTGAAGGGTGACTTTTCTTCTGGAATTGTACTAAGCATTTCTTTGCAGCTGCTAAAGCCAAGACCCTTTTAACAACCTAATCTGCACATCTGAAAAATATCTGACTCCAGGTTTGAAGAGGAGGGACAGCATCATTTTTCTCTGCTTTAAGCAGCAAACTCATTTCCACGAAGGAAGAGACTTATGGGAAGGGTGGCAGGACCTTTTGCTTCCACAGCAGCTGAAGCAGAAGGAACTTCTCTGTGTGGGCTTTCTGGACCCCAGGATGCTGATGGGAGACATGTGCAGGAGCCTCATGCTTCGCAGGGCATTGCCTCGGAGAACCAGTCTTAGACTGTATTAATCCTTGCCTGAGCACCTTATCCCATGACCGTTCATTACCTCTGCTTCCGTATTTTCCAGGTATTTCAGTATTTTTCACTGCTGAAGCACTGCTATGTTGACAATAATAATTATCTTCATAGTAAACTGACTTGATCCAGGCAGACAGGTGGATGGAAAAGTGGAAAAGAACTAAAAAAGGGCACACAGATGAATAGTTTGGAAGGGAGTAGGAAGCAGATGGTGGATGAATTCATTAGTTTAGAGCAACTGTATATACTCACTTCTTTCTTCCCAAGTTGCAGCTAAGTTTTGCTGCTCATATTTGTAATCTTCCTCCCCCTAACTGGCAGCTCCCTTTAATGCTTGCTATTCTTACAGCACAGCCCTTGGAGCATACACACAGCAGATCTGGTTTACCTGTTACAAAGAAAAGTCACAGCCAAGCCATCTTCACAGCTCTGCAATAAATCCAGGTGAGAATCCAAGGCATTTCAAGCCATTACTTGCTGGTTTTAGCCATAAAATGTTAGTTTGAAAATAGGATCATGTGTCCTTTAGTTGCTTCAAAAGCTTAGTGAGCCACATAGGTACCAAGCTGGAAAGTTCAGGTCCCTCTGAAGTTCAAAGAGACTGAACTGGGTTTTGCTATAATGGCAGTCAATTAAAGACAAGTGACATGGAGTGACAGGACAAGGGGAAATAGTTTCAAACCAATAAAGGGTGGATTTAGACTGGATATTGGGAACAAAATATTGACTGTGAGGGTAGAGAGGCACTGGCATAGGTTTCCAGGAGAAGTTGTGGATGCTCCATTTCTGGAAGTGTTGAGGGCCAGGTAGGATGGGACTCTGAGCAACCTGGTCTTGTGGAAAATGTCCCAGCCCATGGCACAGGGATTGGACTGGATGATCTTTTAAAGCCCTTTCAAACCCACATCATTCTATGATAAATATACTGCTTTCCAAACAATGATCCAATCACTTCTGTTCCACACACCAGGGGCTGCTGAAAGCAGCAGGATTCCCTTGAGCATATATATGAATTCAGACAATATCCCAGGGTGTTCAGACATGACCCTGCCCTGGCCAGCAGTTCTGTGACAGAGAAAATGCATGCATTGCAGTAGAAGGGGTTTCCAAGGTCCATTCATCCTGGTGAGAATAATAGAATTTGTCAGGGAAGCCACTCTCAGCCACCAGCAGTGGCTGTCTGCCTTTCCCAGTATGAACTGACTTCCAAAACACATCTTCCCCTGTGGGTTCACCTGCATACACAGAGGAGTCTGTCTTGCAGCTCATTTGGAAAGGCTCAGCACATATTCCCCAGGGGCTGGGACCCTCCCTTTTTGTGTGGCTGTCGAGCCAATGCCAAATCCCAAACCAAACGCAGAGGTGGACTGAGGCATGCTGAATTAAATGCTAACTCAGTAATTAAGTTAATTGAGCTTTCGATCTGGCCCATAAATAGCTTTTACATCTTAGCATGATGATTTTGCCTTGTTGCTAATTTGACTAATTAATTTGACTAATTCTATGTGTTGTAGAACTGTTGGTATTGGGGAAACAAATGCTTAATTTAAAAGCTAATTGAGGAACAGGCTGTGGTCAAAAAATACAGACAGATGAAATGGGTGTTTGCTGATCACTGAGTTTTCATCATTTTCAGTGGAGGAACGCAGGCTTGCTAACCTTAAGAGAGAGATATCATGCTTGAGTGAGAAGCACGAGAGATAAATAATTTCTGACTGACATAACTAAAGCTGATTGGTTTTTACCAAGCCATTGGTGACGTTTCCTTACTTCCTACAGTAAGCAATCACAATATTAAGTTTCCACTTTGTTTAAAGGATTTCAGAATTTGTGGCTCAAAATGTTCAGAGTATTTGAATGTAAGTGTTGATGCTTAGCCAAATACTTTTAAGCTAGCCATAAAAGGTTACTTTGTGAGGGTACTAACTATGTTAATATTGAATTGCATTTTCTAAGATGTTGATTGGAAGTACTTCAAGAAATTTTGTTTGGGGCTTTCATTAGAAGGATATAGGGATACTCTGTACATATGTGCACTTGTATATCCTTTCTTTGTACCATACTGCACGTGTACACTTTCTGTAATTAGCTATAGCAATAAATTGTGCAGGCTATATTGCTTGTCCAGCTCTTAGTATCCATCAAACCAATTACTAGGAGAAATCAGAAGAATGCTTACGCTGCAGTTTGCAGAATTTATGTTTTCAGGATGCAAGGGTAGGGAAGTGTGTGTTAAGCATTCACCCTGAGTCGCTCACTGAGATAAGCTGAGGAACAGGGAGATTTTCTTCACCTGGAGCTGCTGCACCAGCATTTGGTTATTGCCACTGGACAGGGACCAGGGCCCAAGCCAAGAACAGGTTTATGTGAACCTCATTTGACAGTATTAATCTTAATGACCTTACTGGGCTCCGTGTTTGTGAATGCCTGTCATTCAAAGAACTCATTCTAATACCTAGAATTGGGATGAATGTGAGGTTACAGCCAGGGATCTCTTCTTCCCAGCCACTCTTCAGACACTCATCTGTAGAAAGTATTTTCATGAGGGGACTCTCAAAGCTGGTGTGGCCACAGAAATTAAGAAGCTAAAAGTGAAGTTGGGAATAAATTGCCATGTTGCTGCAATGTGCCACATGGTTGGGAGGGACTCCTGCTCTGCACAAAGACCTCTGTGTATTATGCAATTGACTCATGCAAGGTGTCAGAATGAGAAGGTATTTCCCCATTGTACTTTGGGGTAGTGAATTTTCTCATAATGTGGGTATTTATTTATACCCACATTATGGGGTCTGACCTGGGGTCCTTACGACATTGCTGAACCTATGGGATTTAGTTGGATGTTCTGCAAATTATTATCTGGAAGGAATATAAATAAAATTTAAAGGGCCAGGGGAAAATTTGGGCTTGTTTTTGACCTTTTAAAACCCAGACAAAATTAGAATTTTCTTTCTTCTTAATAGAAATTCACTTACTTTCTAAATTTCCAGTTTGTTTGAATGGGAACATAAGCCCAAAAGACTTTAAAAACTGAAAAGCCTCTTTCAGACACAGAGGGACTGAGACATGCATTGAAGTAATTTTTCTTGGAAATATTTTATTTTTGGTAGGGTGCGCTTTTCACCTTAAAAAAGGGTATTTAGTCTGATAATTACCAACCAGAAAAGCGCAGCAGTGGTGCACACAAATTCTGGTAGGGAGCTGGTAGCCCATGGGGAGACACTTTTTTTGCCTTTCTTCTTCAGCAACTACATGCTGCAACCCACACTCATGCCATCACAAAGGTGTCTGTGTATTAAAGTAAATTTTTTCCCCTTTCCTTCATTTTTATTGGTGGAAATTGACAGGGTTAAGATCCACTGGGATGAGCAAACCACACCATGGATCTTCCTGGCCTCTGCTTTCTTTCCTGGCTGTGACATCACCACTTCCTGCCAGAAGACAGCTGTGGAGTGTTCACCTTGATGTGACAGAGACCTTGAGACCCACAGGGCGCATGTTTCTCTGGATTCTGAAATTAGGTTCATGTGCTGCTCTCTGAGTATTTGTGCTTTAATTTAAAAGTTTGTAGAAAAACTGGGGAGGTCACATTAAGGACACATCAGATAGCATTTAAGGGTTGCAGAGAATGCATTAAGATGAGATACTTACAGGAATTTGCTGGATTCACTTATCAAAAAGGAGTCTGATCTATGACATGATTGCAAAGGTACTTCTGTGAGGAATTATTTCCGTCTACTGACCTTGCCTTTAATGTAGCAGACAAATGTGTAAAAAAATCAATTTCTGGAAGTTTATGTCCATTCAAAATGAAAAAAAATAGAACATCTTTAAATAGAAATGACAAATAACTCAATTATTACCTGATGCAGAGCAGGGAAAAATATTTGTCCTCTCAGCAATGTTCACAAGCTAGAAAAATTATTTTCCATGCTACTTGGAGCAACAAGGGTCAAAACTACCCAGGGCCCCGAGTTCTGTTTGGAGCCTTTAGGTGTTCTTTGCATGCTACCAGTCAAACAAAAGCTGTCTTCAACTGCTTTTACTTTTCCAAGTAAAAGTGTACTTCAGTAACAGCAAAAAAAAAAAACCCTAGACCACCCTAACTGATACTGTTACAGCATTGAGGGAATAACTTATATTGATTTAAAGCTTTGGGAAAGTTTTGGTTTTCAGTGCAATTTCTTTTAATATGAGATTCTTGAAAAGCAATGCTTCAGAAGAATAGAGGAAGAAAAAGCTGTGACCCGTCTTTTTTTAAAAAAGGCAGACAGCATGGAATAACACTTGTTGCTCAGACTTACTGCCATGATATAGTTAGAAGATGTTCCAGCCTGTCTTCTAAGGTTGGAGAGTTTATTTCTTGAGATTTTCAATGCCAAATACAACATTCAAATACCCTTTCTTCAATTACTAGCGATGGGACCTAGGCATGAGGGTGGCCAAGAAAGCTTCAGGAGAGTCCCTTTCTTTTCACTGACAGAAGGCATTGATCCTGCCAGACACAGCTGTTGCCACATTTTTGTGTCTTCGCATCTTGGCAGGAGGCAGTAGCTATACTGCAGTCCCTTGTGATTGTTTTTATAAATCACAGGGGGTGGATTGCTGGTTGTGATTATTGATCAACATAATATAAAAATAGCAGCTTTGATACAGAGATTTGGGGGTATTTCTAATGCCACGTGTAATCCACACCAAAAACCCACTGTTCCAGTCACTCAGTTATGCTTTTGACATCAAAATAGGAGCCCAAACCGTATTCAGTACAGAAGCTGTCCTTAAGAGCTTTCCTAGCAATTCAGTAGCCCCTTTATTTGGGATAGTTCTCTGCAGCTTAGGATTTCTGCATCACACACATCAAGCTCTCAGGCATAAGGATGGCCATAATAAAAACAGAAGTGTAACAGGTCACGTTTCTACACTTTAGCCTAATGGGATAATTTAATGTGTTTTTAATGGCTATGGATCTCTCCCATCCTCCCTAAACACAGATTTAACAATGCGAGATTTGAGGTAACAGAAGCCTCTGGTCTGGAGCTGTAATTTCTTTTTATAGCTTGCTTTTGCCACTCTGCAGAGTGTAAAATTCAAGATTAGTTTGAGATTAGTTTGGATAAGCGTAAGTACATCACAGAGATATTTTTAATTGCTTCATTCTCCTTTACAAAGTACATTGGTGTTCGGCAAAAAAAAAGTGTAGCAAATTCAGATGTAATATTTGGGCCAAGATTTCAAGCCCAATGCTTTTAAAGAGCATTCATTGCAAAGCAAGTTCCACTTGAAAAATCTTGCAGCTTTTTTGGGGATTCTGAGCCTTTGACAGGAATGAAGTATTTGTGGAGATGCTGTTTTATTCTGTTTTAATTTTGAGCACATACTGGAAAAGACTTTATTATGAAAACAATATTTTTCTAAAAAGGCAAGGCATCAACATCCATTCTATTTCTCTATTCAATTTACAGATGTTTAAGTGCACACAAGACTTTAAGTCTATGATTACTAAGCAGTTTTTAGATATGCCATTTGTAGCATAACCCTTGAAATTCCTGATAACTTGTAGCTTTTCTTGCATGTCTGACAACTCTTTCCATGTATGCATAAGCAAAATATTTTATTGTTTGTTCTGGAGGAATTTGCTTTTTGCTATGCTTGGTACTAGAAAAATGTGATCACAGTGTCAAAACCAAAATACAGTAACATTTCACAGCTATTTTGGTAGAGTGGTAAAGTCCTTGTAACAAGGACTTTTCATTTTGTGAAGGATTGATTTTAGAGGGGCTCATTGTCTCTGTAAACCATGGCACAGAAGATGTATTGTGTACAATTACAGAACATGTAATTAATATTAAATAATAGAAAATGGCTCTTGGCTTTAGTATCACTTAATATCAATCAGAAGCTTTCAAGGGCCTCTGTCAGCCACACTCTATGTGTATTTCCCAGAAAAGAATGATGGTTTTGTTTTTCTATGCATTTATTCTCTAAAATTAAAAAATAATGAATTAGCAATATGAACAAAGGGGTTTAGCAACCGCTGTTCAACACACAGGGTAAATGCAGAGTCTCAAATGAAAACATTACATCTTTTCTCAAAAAGTTTCTCTGCATGAAACTTCAGCCCCCAGAATAGCACTTTCATTGTCCCTTTTTGGAACAAGTTTAGAGCTGACCTCAAGTGTAGTAATAAAGCTTGGGCATTGGGCTGCAGTGGAACTTTGATCTTAGCACTGAGATATTATGAAGCACTCATCACAGGAAAATTCACATCTGTGATGAATTTCTACTACACTTCAGCTCTCTCCTGTGTTAACTTGTCTTGAGGGAAGCCAGAACTGTACATTAATTAATTGAAAATGTACATATCAACCCTGGCTGAATTAATAATGTCCTTTTCCCATCTGGCTTCAAGGTCAGGTGTTTGTCTAGATGCACGCAGTATTCACAAGTCAAACTGGATCTCATTGTGCTGAATGCTGATCAGACAGATAGCATAGGCAGTCTTCTTTCCAAATAGCTGATAACCTGAATATCAGACAGAAAATAGCACATAAGCAGAACAGATAAATGATCACAAAACAAAATGAAAAAAAGAATTGACACAGTGCTGTGAGCATAGTTTTGGCAAAGTTCTTATTTTCTCACCAAAAGCACATGTAGTGTGAGCCCAGGTGTCTCTTGACATACTGCAACTCACTTGTCAGGCATATCTGCAACTACTTGTGCTTTTAAATTAAGGATTCACCATTCAGTGACTCCAGCACAATGAGGATGAACTCTTCCTGCCCAAAAAAGTGATTCTTCATGGATAAAGCAGCAACTACTCCCACATCTCTGGTCTTGTCCCTGAGCAACAGAGACATGCTGGTTCTAGCTACAATGCCAGGCTGCTACACAAGAGGAGAACTGACTCATGCAATGCAGACAAAAAGAGTCAGTCACTGACCAGCTGATGCATTTTATTTTTTATATGTTTTGAACATGAAAACAAATTGCATTTTCTTTTGGTATCATTCAAATAATAAACCTTAAACACAGAAATCTCAATTAATTTTCTCTTTTCCACGGGACTGACAAGGATGTCACACAGCTGTATCCATTAAAATGGAGACACCAGAAATTACAATACATCTTCTCTGTCTCATTTCAGAAATTGCAATTCCTGACAAACTGAGGGAGAAACCAAGCACATCTACACTAGTAAATTGGTCATCCAGAATACCCAGCTGATCACTGCTGTATGAATACTCCTTAGCAAAAAATTGTAAGGGTTAGAAAGAGCATGCAAAAAGTCATAGGCTAGTGGTATTTCTGGACTTTGATAACACTGAAAATGTGCAATCATAGATAGATAAATTGGAATTGAAAAATGATACAAGTAAGTGCTGTGAGCTGTCTTGCTTATCTCCAGAGCATAAAAAAGAAGAAACTCCTGAAAAAATGTTGACAATTGGAGTGTGTTTTAGTGTAAAAGCAAAAGGAAGCATATAAAACATCAATTTGACAGTCAACACAGTTACAGCTGCATTAGGAAAAACAGGCCCTTACAATGATAGATTTGAGAAAGTGAAAAAATCTGCTTCAAAAAACTCAGAGGAGATTTGTCTTCAGTTCCTGGGCCTTCCTTTGAAGTGTGATCAAGAGAAAGGTGCCAGTGTGTCTGAAATTCCTGGAGCAAAACTTTAGCTGCGATAAATCAGTGCTGAATCCACCTGGCTGTTCTTCATTGGCATTGTGGTGATGACACAGTGATGATAAGAGATCAACAAGAGCAACATACAAGGTCGGTGTCAAAGAGGTGGAAAATGTCCAGGAGCATTATCCAGTCATGAATAATTCTTAATTGTATGAATTGTAGGATCATTTGGGCTGGAAAAGACCATCATTATGTCCAACCACTAATCCAGCACTGCCAAGCCCACCACCCAGCCATGTCTCTTTGCCTTGCTCAGCTTAGTCTTGGCATCTTTTGGCCTGGGAACCACTCTTCTAAATCAGCTCTTCAGCTGATGAAGTTCTGTAGCATTTTCTTGCTGTTGTCTGTAGAAATAAGTATTTGCATATAAAAGTACTTTATAAATACATTTATGAGGGAGCTGCATGTCTGGTATGGAATTATAAAATGTTCCCATTCAACAAATCATGCAGAATCAATAAATACAGACTTTATGAATGTGAACTGCAGAGCAAAACAAACAATGTTGGTATAAACAACTTGGGATTCCAGCTCTGGCATTGCAAGCAGATTACATTTTTCGGAAATTCATTATGTCAGTCTTTTTGATTTCAAAGGAAATGGTATTCCAGAGTCTGGTATCTTATTCTGTAAGAAGAAGAAAAATAAATCCATGCCTTTACACTGCTTCATGTTCTGCCAGCAAAATCTCCAATCACTTCTAAAAATCTTTGCATTAATCTATATAGGAGCAAGGAAATATTTATATTCATGTCCATATTTCCAGGATAGACTAATCAATATTGACTGGAAAAAGCATATCCTTAGTATCAATAAGGGCATGACATTTTTGTTCCACAATAGCCATGTAAGGTCTAATACAGAGGGACTACTCAGGTGGTGCGTATTTTCAGATAACTTACTGGGTCAAAGCTAAGTGCCAAACATTCAAAACTTGCCCCTATTCAATCTAGCCTGTGGCAACAAACTAATTATGGAAACCAAAAAAGGCAAATGTATATAAAACAATATCCATAGAACAAATCAGAAACATCCAATTAAGAACAGAAATGCAGTACTGTCACAAGGGTGATGACACATGATAAAAATGAGATAGATTGTTTTCTACATGTAGCTGGAAGAAGACTACATGGAAACAACATCCTCACTGTTTCCTGGCTGACTTTTGATTGCAAAATATTATCCTTAGAGATCAGATAAACTAATGAGACTTCCTGTTTTTACATAACTGCTTGGGGGTCCTTCCTTTTAGCCTCATGTCTGTTGTTCAAAGTTCATGCTGTTCCCCTTCCTGAGGAGAGATCGCCTTATAGCTGGGAAGTCATGCGATATTTGCTGAAAAGAGACATCACAGCTGGCCCAGGAAGATCTACTGGGTTTGGCCCAGTTGAGGATAAATGCTTCTCTTCCAGATGGGGTGAAGAATAAAACAATAGGGGGAAGATTACTCAGTCCTCCTGGGAGCCTTTCAGAGAGGTGAGCGGGTGGTGAGGGTGCTCTTTTGGGGAAACACTTCAGAAAAACAGAGAGGAGCAGGGTGTGGTTGGGAAGGCAGCTTTCCACTGAGTGGGCTGATGAAAGGGATTTGATATGGTGAATTCATTTTCCTTGGAGAAATGATACTGAATGTTCAAAGGGAAGAGTTTGAGCTGAGCTGGAGAGTGCCTTTCAACACATAATACTCTCAGTTTCTTCTACCTGGTACTTCTCATGAAGAATATAATTATTCCTACCCGACCCTTAGGAGGTATATAGACAGCTGGGAAAGGTTTCATAGTCAGAGTTTCTTCATTTATTTCTCAGCGTCTCCTCTGTATATCCCTACTACGATACAAAGCCTTCTGATTCTGCAAATTTGGGGTTACAGTGCCTTAACCATTTCCATTCTCTCTTAAGGCTTCTCAACATAAACTAAGAAGGATTGGAAGCAGATCCTGAATTTCAAAATTAAGAAAGCACTAAATAATTAAGTAACATAGAGAGAGAGGCTTATCCTGAAGGGCATGAGAAGCTTCATGCCAAACTATATTTTGTTCTCAAAGAGTAACTGAGGAGAATGTTTCAAACAGTCCATATCAAGGAGCAGCAGAAATTCTGGTTCAGCTGGGGAAGTTCTAGACATTTCCAAACAAAGGACTTTGGGGCCTTTAAAAAATATTATATATATACATTCCATATATTATATACAATATAATATAATTTTATTATATATGATACATTATTCTATTATAAACATATACATCTGTTTTATTATAAACATATTATAGATAGCATCATATACTTGGATTACAATATATATTCTTTCTGTTTTGTTCAAACTGCTGATAAATAATCAATACTTCAAATTTGCAAGTAGAAAAGCTGTTTTGAGGTCCTGGGGACATTTTATGCATAAAGAAGAGAATTTTCTTTTTTCTTTTTATTTTTTTCTCTTTTTCTTTTTTTTTTTTTGGCAAAATTTCAGTGTTACATACAATAGAGCTAAAGGTGAATATTCCTCTCCTCCCAAGGGCAGCACAAATAGCCTCACTCTGCATTTTGCTCTCACATAAAGTTGCCTTCTAACAGGGGAACCATCCACCTGCACTATGTGCCCATCTGCTTGTCTGTCATTCCTTAGCAACTGTAATTGAAGATTTAGGCAGTTTTGGCAGCTCTGCAAGTCCACGGCTTTCAAAAACTAAAACTAAATTGTGACAAGATAGATATGTTGGCTGAATGAGGGTTCTCTGCAGATGAAATCAGTACTTCTGCCAGGTCCTTTTGGAGTTACTGTCAACTGCTTTGTGTAACCTGCTTTCAACCCCTAGAGACCAAAAGGTCAAGTAACCTTTGTGATTTAAAACTCTCTCAGACCTGCTGGGCATTATGGAGTTACCATCAGAAATCCTCTCAGTCCCTCAAAAGCATTAGGGCTTGTTGGTGATGGAGGTTCTGTAACTGGCAATTGTGCCTACACTACCTAAGAAGCTTCTAGTTCTTCATTGGTATCCTGAGTTCCAGCTATGAGAGCTATTAGATACTGGCTCTGAGAGAGATTTTGATACATGTGAGGATTCAGGAAGTTCCCACCTCTATCCAGGTGCCTACCCAGACCAGTTGTTTAGAGAAGGGACTGATACAACTACCTGTATCTTGAAATAAAGCACAAAGCTGTACCTGTAACCCCACTTTTCCCACCTTATGCTGTATCTTGGCTATTATGTGTGATGCCTGAAGGATTTTTCTGCTTTTCTTCTGAATATTTCTTACACTGTTCCCTATACTCACAAGTATTGCTATGCATATTGTGATGCTTTCGGTGATAGTTTAGCCCGGTTTCATGGTGTTTAGCAGGCCAGTAGACTAAACACCCCTGAAACCACGTAGAGTTAGAGACCAAACACCCTGTTTTCGTGGGCCCTCAAGGTCTCCTAGTAGGACAGATTTTGTAAACTAGAAGTTAGCCCACCCAGGCCCCTTATTGGGCCCTCCTGGTAGATATGCTAATGTGTAGAGTCTTTAATTGTATACTCGACTGGGGGGACAGGGCTTTTGCGGCGTGTTCTACCTGGACGGCAGAAGCCATGGAACGGGATCCTATTAAAATACCGAGGTAAACAACCCCCAACCCTTTCACTGTGTCTGAGCCTTTATTTCCTGAGACCAGAAAAAGGCATCATGTGCAACACAAGTTGTGAAGAAAACAAGGTTCAGCTTTCATATATGCCCTAATGAATCTTGAGTTCATTCTATAACTTGCAGTTCATGAACCTGATTGCCCTGGAGGGCAGATAGATTATAGGCAGGCTGGTCTAGAGCTATAAAGTACTTAAAAGAAGGCACCTGGAAGTGCTAGCAAAGCAGAGAATTGAACTAAACACATCAGTTGGATTACTTTTACCCTCACATACCTCAAATTGCTTTCACTATCATTTCAGTGTTTACCAATAACCTTCAAAGCAGTTTGTAGGACTAATAGGCTCAGCCTTGTACTCAGCAGCTGCTGTTGAGAACATCCCATGCTCTCAGGCACATGTCCATGGCACACCTCACCAAGTGACAGAGACACATGCTGTCACTTTAGTGTTTAAGTATACAGTTCTTCCTCATCCCCATCTGCACACCTGAGGTCTGAGACCAAAGGTGATGAGAAAGGGAAATAGTAATTTGGCAGGGGAAAACCTATGAAGATCTTCTAAGCTGCTGTGGCACAAATTACTCCAGCTAAGATAAGAAGGGGCATTAAAGAGTAAAATGTGTCAGGTGGGGTATCAGGTGGAATAACATCTTGTCAAAGGGAAATAACTCATGTATGAAGAGTGTGGTAAAATGAAAAGGTGAAGAGCAAGACCAAAACCCCAACATACAGCAGAAATTTAAAGAATATGATGATATCTATAACATCATGAAGTCAAAAAGGGCTGAGGGTGAGATGAAAAATGCAAAGCCTAGAGCTTTCCTCCTTTAGTGAAAGTGAAGCTGCTGTTGCCTGACCTCTACTCTCTGCCAGACTGAGTCCCAACAATTACACTCTGTCTGCAAACTACATTCATTGCCTTTTTTAAGAAAGAATTCCCTGATCTCTGATGAGCTTTATGATTTCTCATGTAAGTCAGGGCTTCCACTGAAGCCCTCTATCAGCACTTCTGGAGATGAAGCAAAACCTAAAATCAAGGAGCTTGCAAAAATCAAAAGTTTGGAAGGTCTCCATCTGAAAGCTCTCTACTTTTCTGTGTGGCTGTTAGGCGTAATGCTTTTAACAAGAATGTTGAATGAACAAGAAAAGAGGAGATTCGCATGAAATCACCTTCCTTCAGAAGCCTGGAATTTAAGATGCACAACATAAGACAATATTAAACTTTCATGAAATGTGTTCATTAAAACGACTCAGTTCCTTTTGTAAATAACTGGCTCCTTCCCCATCTGATGTCTTCACAAGACTCTTCACAATCTGATGTCTTTGTAAACCTTGACAATCTCTTCCATTCCTTCTCTGTATTTGTGGGAATATATATATGCTCCTTCTCAAATAACTTAATATTCCTCAATCCCCATAAATATTAACCGGTAGACTTTGTAGAGCAGGAGATGAAATGTTTACCATTCACATCAAAGGCAGTCAATTCATGACCCATTTAGGTTGAATCCCTGCTGGGGGTGTAGGGGAAGGAAAAAAGGATGAGGTAGAAAACAGTCCTCTGTGAATGTCATTTGAGCACATGTTTATGGCAATACCTTTGTTGCCTACACAAATGTATTTGCATATCCATAAGTAATAAGAATTAAGACGTAGGCTTTGTTTGAACTCCTCCTGACTTGATTTTCCTTTGACAGGTGGGCCTCGGTTTGCATGCTATGTTCAATGTTCTTTGAATTCACAAATCACTTCATCAAAGTAGCTTAATAACTGCTTTCTGAGCACCTTCAAATTCAGATCTTTAACAGAAAGAAATTATCAAAGATCAGTTCTCTTTCCTGAATGTGGTAGTTTGAAAGCAAATCAGTGAGAGACTCAAAGTCAGAATTACAATTTAATAGAAAAATTCAAATAAATGCAATAGTACAAAAACACTGACAGAGTCAGAATACAACCTGACACCCTGTCGGTCAGGGTGTTGGTAGTAGTTCACTTGAAAGGTGGTTGCAGTCCTCTGGGAGTGATAGATGCGGTTCTGTTGAAGCAGTGATCCTGTGAAAGGTGTAGTTTTCCTCTGAAAGTCCAGTGGTGGTGTCTGGTCTTCCTCTGGGAATCCAGTGGAAAAGCTGACTTGTGGTGTTTCAAATCCCAGTTTTTATGCAGATAGGGATGCATTGGTCCCTCACCCTGGGCAGAGCATCTCACAATGGGATGATGGAGTTTATCAGTGGGACTCAATGGCCCATTAACTGGAGCCATGAGGAACAAGCAAAGCAAAGTGCCCCACCTGGCTCCAACGGCTGGCCCATTAGAGAACATGTCCTGGAGCCATCAGGGATGAGCCAGGAACACTGGCCCACCCGGCCCCAACATCCCATGAAGATGGTGATGGAATACATACCAGTGTAACCTAAGACACCGAATCTCCGTATTTCATGGACAGCAAATTAAATGTTCAGTGGTATTTCTCATGTTCTAGTGGCTCTGAGACTTGCCTGGGGCCACGGAATGAGTCTGCTATGTGTATAGGATGACACTGGGCAAGTTTCTGCATCGCTTTTTCTCCCACGCTTGTAGGATGGGAATAATACTGACAGTTGTAATAACTGTTGAGACCTGGCAGGGCAGATGTTTAAGAATAAAATAAGTACATGTTGCAGAAAGAGCAGTCTTACTACTTTACCATTTACATCGCACTTCAAGCAAGTAAATAATTGGCCCAAATAGCCAAAACAGAATAGAAATCAAAAGGGTGTCTTCATTGATTTCAAAACAAAGATATAGGGTTTCTTTCAGCCTTTAACAATGTACCTTACAGTCTTTATCTACTTTTATCATTCAACTTACATGAGCAGTACAAACAAATATTACATTTACAATTCTGCATTCTCCAAAGCACCTTTCCCAGCATATTGAAAGAGTATTTGCAGTATCTAGATTAAAAAATACAAGAAATAATTACAAACACTTCACTTTCTAAATAGTCTCAGTTTAACAGTTTATGAAGAAAAGAATACCTTTTCTATGATTCAGATTCCAGTTTTGTTAAGATGGGTGTTAACGAAGATCATCTGCTGATAGGCATGTAAAAACCTCTACCAACCTCGGTGGCAGCTTTTTTGTTTTGAAACCACTGAAATTTGAGTCCTTTAACACCTAACTTTGTGAAGGGAAATCCAGATCCCTGTGTTTTTAATAAAATATAAGTCTTAATCTTGTAAATAACACTATTTTATGAGGAGTATCAATAAACATATAATTGGAAAGTTTGAAGAGAAGCAGACATGGAGGCACTCCAAATCCAAATCCATGTCTTTGCCTCATTTTCCACCACTGATAGAAATTAAATTCTTTACTTCCCTCTCAAAAGTTAATGCAGAGCTGTTACTACCTGTAAGCACTTGTGCCTGCTAAGAGTTCTGGAGAGGTACAGAAACACACACCATGACTGACAGGTCTTATTGTTCAATGATAGTGAGACTTTATAGCAAAGATGTATCTGGCATTCGTGTCATAGTAGCAGACATAGCTCAAGAGTTTCTTCATGCTCAGTATCTCACCCTGCAGTGACAGTCATTAAGTGTAGGGGTAGAGCCTTCCTATTCCTTCCAAGTGAAAATAGTTCTAAGAAAAGATGACACATTCCTGGAAATAAAATAATACATCTGCAATGCTGATTGCCCTCCTCTAACAGTCCTGAGTTGGATGATCACAATTTTCATTTTCTTTGACAAATTTAATGGGTAATCAAGCCAGCACTGCTCATTTTCTTTTTGCTAGCAGGAAACTATTGTCATGAATCTTTCTTTCCTGCCTGTCTTGCGTCCCTCATGCCATCAGAAGGTTGTGGGTATCCCATTGGGACATGATTGCAAAGAAAGTGGATGGTAGAAATATCTCATTTTATAAGCAGTTGCCAGTTTGCAATTGAGGTATTGGGCTGATGGAGGTCCCTGTGCCCTGGCTCATCTTGTCTTCCAAAATTAATCAGTGGTGCCAAGACAGTGCTGAGGATACATCACAGTGGCAGGAGTTATGCTACCTGTGGCAGCAGTGCTGAAGCGGCTCAGGTGGTGTGGTACTTTTCCTTCCTCGTCTCCTCATTTTAGTAAGCCACGTGTTTGTCACTAACTTGGTTCTCCTAGGAGACACAGTAGAACAGCTGGAGATTTTTGGGTGCCACTGAGTTGCCTAAAGTCCAGGGTGTTCCTGCTGCCTGTGTAAATGTAAAGCTCTTCTGGCTCATGATAAAAGTTCAACTTTGCTCTTCAGTAAAGTGGAATAAACGAAAGGACTGGAGTTGAGTAACTACAATATCTGCTTCTGCTCCACTTGCCTTCTTAAATGTTAATGCTTTGCATTTTCTCTCCCATTCCCTGCCTGTACTTTTACCCTTCTTTCATCGATAATCAGAACTTCTAAAAAGTGCGTGAATAAATCTGGTCATTATTTGGTTTAGGGTAGTATGCAACAACCCCAGAAGCCATATTCTTTATATTCATCACTTGCAAATTCCTTTATCCTGGAGAAGCTATGTAGATTGTGTTTGTGGGAACTTGTGCCTGAGGTCTGAGGAGACACTCTGAGGGAACACTGTGCGTATTAACCATTATTTTTTAATCTGTTTTTCTCTCTCTCTCTTTTTCTCTTATTTCGGTTGGGTTGTTGTTTTTTTTTTTAAGTCGACATTTAATATTCATTCTACTTTAGGACAAAAGTGAACCACTTAGAACCACTTAACTCTTTGCTCCCATCGATATTGCCCAGAAACACCACTGTCTCTTTGACCAGCTACTATTTCTTTTCAATCCTTTCAAGGTCTTGGCTTTCTTCTCCCAGACAGGAACTGTGGAAGACCTTCAGGCTTTTTAAGGCTTAAAATCTAGACTCATATCTTGACTGGAACCTGGTTTTCTGGTGGCAGAGTAAAATAGCTGTGTAAATTATTACCTCCCGGTAGCTGTAGGGTTTTTGTTGATCCTTGTATCTGAACATCTCAAGTCTTCTGCTGAATCAGGTGTCTCTGATTCCTGCTGTCATGTGATACCTGTTCTTGGCCAGGTCTCTGGAATTGTCACAGTCAAATCTGATTGCAATGACTGCAAGAAGACACTTCATTTTAAAACCTTGAAGTACTATAAAGTGCTTGGTATCAGGTTTTTGTGTTTATCCTGAAACTGTTGTAAGAACAAGTGTTCAGAAGAAGCTCACTGTGCAGACTGTTGGGTTGTGGGTGTTAAAATTATCATAACTGAGGATGAGCTATTACAGGAGATTCTACACACCCTTGTGACACGTCTGTCCGTGTACAGGGCTATAGGTCCTCTGGGCCAAGCTGTGCATCTGCCACTTCAGGAGCACAACACTGGTTAATCCTAGAATGGATTGTGCCTACTTGTGAAATATAAATGTGTAGCACTATGATGCTTGTAGAACTGAATGTGATTCTTTTGAGAATAAAAAAAAGGGACCACATGCATGCAACAGTTACATAAACAGAACATTTCCCCTAATATTTCTAAATTCTTCCAGGTATTCTAAATCTTATGAAGTCAATTCAAGGGAAAAGTGTAGCTGACAAAAATCCAACTCTGTGCTACTTGGTGCTGTATCTTGTATTAAACCAGGGACAAGGTGGGGATGAAAATTCTGTAGGTTCTTCTCCACACTTCTTCCTCTGTCCTATACCCCAACACTCATCAGCAAGAATAGACACGGACAGTACATAATCACTATATATTTCAACGAGGAAGCATTTTTTAACTCAAGAACCAAATTTCAGCAAAGACAAATTCTCTTTGTTATGTCCTCTCCTTCCAAACACTGTAAATGACCTTCTTAAACCAATGAGATTACTGGCGCGGATAGCGCAGGTCTGTTTATGCTTTGAAAACACCCCTAGAAGTCTCTCTAATCAAGTCAAAGGTGCATCCTCCTCTTTAAATGCTCAGCTTGGCCAGTCACAGTAGGACCAAAAGCATCACAAAAAGCCTAGAGAGGCTTTCTATTTGAACCTGTTTCTAGATGAGAAAAGTCTTTTCTGCTTCATGTTGAACCTTGCATCTCTTACAAAATACATCTCTTTTTTTCTGTTGGTTGATAGTTAACCTGATCTGTCAAGACTTTATAATTTACCCTCTTCTTCATACTTAGACTGCATTAGTCACCTCCACAGGGCAGTGTTGTTGGCTGCCACCCCAAGTGCTCTGTAGCTGTGATGGCTCTTGCTCTGCCTACACTTTGACTCAGGTGGTGATAGTTTGCCCCCTCTATACAAATTAAGGTATAAATACCCCTGGGTTGTTTGTTGTTGGTTTTTTAAAGATTCCATTCATGGAAAGACATGGAACTGTTGGAACGGGTCCAGAGGACAAGGCCACGAGGATGCTCAAAGGGCTGGAGCACCTTTTCTACAAAGACACACTGAAACAGTTGGGGTTGTTCATCCTGCAGAAGAAAAGATTCCGGGGAGACTTAGAGCACTTTCGGGTACCTAAGGGAGTTACAGTAGAGCTGGAAAGGGACTTAAGAGCATGTAAATATAGGACAAATGTTAATAGATTGAAACTAAGAGGAAGTAGATTTAGATATAAGAAGGATATTTCTCATTGTGAGGGTGGTGAAACATTGTCACAGGTTGCCAAGAGGGACTATAGATGCCCTATACTTGGAAATATTCAAGGCCACATTGGATGGGGCTCTGGCAACCTGGTCTAGTAGCTCTGGCCCACGGCAGGGGATTGGAATGAGATGATCTCTAAGGTCCCTTCCAATCCAAACCATTCCATGATTCTATAATTGGTCATCATACTGTTGTTCAGAGTGGCACGAAATCCCTGCCTGGTGATGATCTGGATTGATTCTCCTTTTCCCCAAAAGGAGAGACAGTCAAATGCATATCCCTTATTTAATGAGAGCTGCTGGATCAAGTTAGAGTAAACAGTCACTGACTTTCCTTGTTTCTTGTCTCTGATTAATCAAAGCAGCCATCATTCTTGCTAGACAAGGTTTTCTGTTCTCTTTCATTTCCACAGAAAATTAAATACTTCAAAAAATGCAGGAAACCCTGTGCTGTGAAGACCCCATATATTGCTCTGCTCATCTAGGGAATACCCATGGTCCTGGCCCTAAATCTGAGCAAGACTGGCTGCAGCACCAGAGAGGTTGTGCAGCTGGTTTGCACTGATACAGGGCAAGATTGGGAATACAGCCTTCCCAGATCTATGCATCAGAGCTGCAGATAGCAATGCAAGGGCAGTAAATCTGGAATGGTCTGTAGGAACTCCTCTTCTGGCCCCCTCCTTCCATTGTAAAGTCTCTTTTAAATAAAAAATTAAAAAGAAAAGGCAAGGCGCTGTTGGTTCAGCCATCACTCAGATAATTCCTTGAAGCAGGGAGGAAGCACGGGGCTGACTTGCCTGCTTGTCTGTCGTCAGCACTCACTGACAGAATGAGGTTGTTCTCAAACAGTACCTTCTAAAGAAGTTATTGTTCCAGCTACATGCCTAGTTGTTAAATCCCCAGACTTCACAAGCAACTTTTCTGGAGCTCCATTCCTCATGCGTAATGGAAAATCTGATTTGCCAGAAGAGTGAGCAGGTTAATATCAAAACCTGTATAATGAAGCAGTTACCCTGAATGCTCTTGTAAGTGTAATGCCACATTTCCCCACCAGACTACATGACCTCTTTGACGCACGGTTACTCAACTGCCAGATTACTTCAGGCTCCAGATTCCTGACCCACCATTATGACTTCTGCACCTAATTCTCAGCTACCTGCATAAGGATGCTGTTGGACTTCACAAGAATGACAAATGACAGTGCAATTAAACTAAAAAGTTTCATCCCTTCTTAATAACCTACTTTCTAGAGAGCTGTCCTACAAACTTCAAATTAATTTTCAACTTCAGGCACTGTATTTCTGCATGCTGATCTTGTTAGGCTGAGCACATAGAAACAGAGAAATGCATCTTGGCATTTGTTCTGATGCAAACCTCACTGCTCAGAGGCATCAGAGTAGCCTTTGAGCTCTGTAGTGGAGTCATGAGTAAGCAGATGAGCACAGAGGGGGAGGTTCATGTGCAGGAAAGAAGTAGAGTGGGAAGGGGGTGATGAAGCCCTTGGCTGATATAAAGACAACTCCTTTTCAGTTAGTGGGAAGTGATTTCCTTGCTAAAGGGCTTTTAAGATTATGCTACACCAGAGAAAAATAAAAGTGTTAGACCCTTGCTGATATCCCTGACAATGGTTTGTGCCCTAATGTTGGCAGGTGAGGTTCTCCAAAGTCCTTCAAAGTCTTGTGCAAACTGAGACTGCCAAGGACTTTTTGTAGCAAATCACTACTGCAAATGAGTGATAGCTTGGACCTGTAGCCATGAGATAACAGGCACTGGAACTGGATTGCGAGGCAAATACATAAATGGTGAGATAGCACAAGTGTGCAACTTTTGGCCCTTCCCTGGAACAGCATCTGAGAGCAGGAAGGACTGGGATTGCGAGTTTGGTTAGGCAGCAGTTCTCAACCCCCAAAGCTACCAGACCTGGAAGGGGAGTCCACATGGTATTACAAGGACGCTCCATTTGGTCCCTCTGGGTACAGGGGTGGATGGTTCTTACCCTGTTCTCCTGAGGCCACAACCAGGCATCACTCAAATGGTGACAGTGGAGCTGTGGGTTTTTTTCACACTCTTGCCCAAGGGCAGGGCAGACTGCCAGCTACCCCCAGACAGCCCCACTTACATAATCTGCAGACCTCATTATCCCTCTTCACCTCTCTCAACCCTTAATTTCACCACTCCTGTACCTTCTTATATCCACCTCAGTTTCCTCACAAATCAACAACTTCAAATTACTTTTTCCTCCCAGACACCAAATTTGATATTTCTGATTCTGTTACCTGTCTGATGTGATATACCTGATAGAATTATGTGGGTTTGGCAGCTTTTCAAGGCTGTCTTTCCCCAAAGGTCCTTAGTGCTCCCCCCAGTTATCTGTGGAGTTTGGCCATGTCTCACACAACACCCCCTCAGCTGCCTAAGATATCTGTCCATCCATCCTTTGGGGCACCACCTGTCAGTGTCTCACACTGCTATTTCTTGTGGAATCACACAATAATTTGGGTTGGAAAGGACCTTTAAAGCCCATCTAGTCTGACCACCCTGCAATAAACAAGGGCATTCTCAACTAGATTAGGTTGCTCAGGGACCCATCCAACCTGACTTTGAACATTTCCAGGGATGGGGCATCAACATGTCCAACAGTTCCCTCACATCATGTCCAATATTTTTCCACATCCTGATTAGCTTGGCTGGCCTCCGGCCAGAGTCCAGCCAGTGCTCCCATCACTTGCCTGCATGTCTAGCAGTGAGTTTTAGTGTAGGTCTTGTAGCATGAGTCTAAATAGCTCAGTAAGGATGCTTGACTGCTCATCCTTATAGATCAGACTAAAATGCACTTAGAAGTTTGTGTTCTCCCTTTAGGATGAAAAGGTCCAGGAATACACTGATGGATTACATGACCAGAAGGATTTACTCAACTCATGAATGCTGCTGGACTTCAGCTTAAGGTGCAATTGCAACATGAATAAATAGAATCAAGTAAAACACCAGCAAAGTACAACCTTGCACAGGCCATAAGATTTGTGCCCTTTGCTTTAAAATTTCACTAATACATCAAAATCAGTTGTCTGCCTTTTGACACAGGGTCTGCTCACCCTCTGATCAACCTCAGAAACTGAATATGCTTTTTAAAACAACATTCAAAGCAAGAGAAGTGATGGAACAGGAATGACTAGCTCTGAGTACTAAAATAGCATCCCACTGAGTATGAATGTTACCTGAAGAGAGAGTGCAGTTCAACACGTTTGTACAAGAATTAAGAAAACTAATGTAAATTGAAAGCACATGAAGATTTACTGGGGAAAATCTTGGGTACTTTGGTTAGAAGCTAAAATATATTTCAGCAAAATAAGGCAGGCAAGCTAAACTCCTGTGAATTGAAAATATATGAACAGCAGGGATACAAATTTAGCTAAATTGGTATACTTTTGTGTAGGACAGCCCTTCTTCCTAGATCTGCAACACAACCAAATCTGAAACTGCCTGTAATTTTTAAATTTTATTTTTATTCTTTCAAATGCTATGCGGAAAAGCAGAGTTTATTCTTAAGGTACCTGAGCCGTAAAAAAATTGGGTTCAAATAGTATTCACATAGAGGGGATGTCCTGATTTGACGCTTTAGGTCAAGAGATAAAGGGCAATAGAGAAAACTGGGCTGCAATGCAGATCTTGCTTTCAGATATTGTGGACTGTTTGTCTGGGATGCTGGATTTAGGCACCAGAAAAAATAAAAGGCATCTGCATTTAGGTGCAGATTCTGGTCTGTTCATCTCTTCCTGTGCAGTAATTATGAATTTCCTGTTATCCATATGGAGATGGTGGTGTCTTCTTTCTTGTTAACAGGAAGATGCCAGGAATTTTAAGAAAGCTTTTAAAAAATGGTAAAAAACACCCCAAGATTCGAGGCACATACACTCCTCAAATGTGCTAGGGCAACAGCTTTGTAAGTTACTGCTGAAGTCTACTACCTGCCTACACCCACTCAGCTTGAGCTTGCCTGCCAGTACACTTCATTATGCAAATGTAATTTGCTATCAGAAAGCTACAAGATCTTTTTCCCAAACTTAGGTGTATCATGCTCTATCAGCAGCCTTGTTTGTCTATGTGTAAACATATGGAGATAGTTTGGGTTCTATTTTGCTAGAAAGCATCAATCTGATGTTGAAAAGCAGAAAGCTGGTTCCTCACTCCTTAAAGAGTAAGTGATTTTGATTATTCTCTGCACTGCAAGGTGTGTTACTCATTGTATTCACACCCCTCTTTGTTCCCATTCCCTGCTAATCTTCTCCATGGTGAAGACTTTTTCTGTGTCACTGGCAGCTACATGACTGTCTTACCTGCAGCAACAGCGTGACACGTCAGAAATCAGCCTATTCCATCTCTCTGGGCTTTAACTTGTGCATTATGCTTGAATCCTTTGATGTCCAATAAGAAACTGGTCTTTGCATTTAGCCTACTGAGTGTTTAATGAGAAACAGCAGCTCCCACCACACATCCCTGTGGCCAAAAGAGTCCATTCGAGGGAAGGTTTGGGTACGGTGTTGTTTATGAAGCTGGTCTTTCCTGAAGCTGGAGTGGAGAACTGTTATCTTACATTGGCATAACAGATGGTGCATTTTCCTGCGACTAATTAGCTATGCAATTCTTCGTCTGCAAAGAGTGAGAGGAAATCCTTGATGCCTCTCTGCTACTATCTCTTCCCCCCAGGTCTGAGCAGCATTCCACCACAGACTGTAGCGCCTGGGAAGCTGTTGCTCTGGCAGAGTCCAGCAGAAAGTGTTCCTGACCTATTTCAGGACTTTGGCAATTCGACAGGTCACTCACGGTTTCTCAAGTGAGGTTTGCTTGGGCTGCTGTTCAACTCAGGTGGACTTAGCCTCTCAGCCTGGCTGCTGTGAAGAGAGAATCTAAGAATGGTTTGGATTGGAAAGGACCTTTCAGGGCCACCTCATTCCAGCCCCCTTGCCATGCACAGGGACACTCTCCACTCAATCAGTTTGCTCAGAGCCGTGCCCAGCCTGACATTGAATGTTTCCAAGGATGGGACATTCATCCTCTCTTATGGCACCTCTGCAGCCTGACCAGTGCCTGATTTGGAGTTTCACATCAGGTCAGGGATTCTGCTTCCTTCCTAGCCCCCTGGGAATTTTCAAGATGTGATGGTGGCCTACTGAGGCCCCCTCAGATATTAGAGAAACTGATTTTTCTATCTGTGATATAAGGTAAACATGTAAATCTAGATTTTAAGAGACTGTAGTACTACAGGTGAGGAACCTGGCCTCATAAAAGGTGTTCTGCCCTTGGTAGTGGGGTTGAAACATGATGGTGTTGGTATCTCTTACAGTCCAAACCATTCTGTGATTCTACAACACAGCAATGTGCCCTGCTATTGAGACTACAATGATTTACACAATTAAGTGTACTGCATTTCCTTAACCAGGAACATCTGTCACCAAAACAGTGGTATGGTTAAGTCTCTGGCTAGAATAAGGGGTTTGCGTGTAATGTCATTTCAAGACAGCAGGAGTAAATAAAGCATAGTGAAAACCAATCTGCCAAGCATGAATTCGCTGCCAGCTCTGCAGCAGTCAGCCCCCGCTCTCCAGAGTGACACCTGACCTCCGTCATGGTCACACGCTTAGCTTTAGGCTCTTTGCAGACTTGTATCCTAATTTTGCTCAGGCAGGGCTAGGATTGGTAACTTGTCATTGCTGCCTGACAAGCACGTGGCAAAGATGATAAAGTAAGTGCAGTGTTCTTAGGCAGAATGTATTCAGCTTAAAAAAAGAAAACAAAAAAGAAAAAGAAAAAAAAAAAGTCCTATAGTTATTTTTTATTATGTTGGTTGCAAACTTTTCACCTCTGTGGCTTGTACACACATCCTACAGCTGCAGTTTGGTCTGTGCATATGTATGTTGTCATTTTCTCGCTCTGTGCATCAAGAGGTGTGGGTTTCAATTAGGTGTGGTTGTTCTGGACAGTGAAGCACTTAGAAGTTGATCTGGATTCAAAAAGTTGTGCATAAGAAATATATACTCTTGCAATTGAAAAGACCACCAGGGCAAATTTATGGACAGATTATAACAGTGAGGCCTTAGGTTGAAAGCTTATGCATTAAACTCTGATGTCACTTCATCTGAAAGTTTGTATGTATTCACACTGCTGTGGAAAAAAAGTCAGATGGGGATACAGAGATGCACTTGTCAATTAGAGAGATAAAGCAAAAAGTGCTGATTCTTTCTGCTTTTTGAGGAAATTTTCTCACAAAATTAGCAGCAAGCAAATGCGGGCTATATATAGCAAACACTTATGTTGTCACTACAAGCATCCTACTACAATACTTGATGGAGTAACGTATGACTATGGTGACACAAATTGTCCTGGATTCCTGGATTTGGATACCCAAACACTCAGGCAAGCAAACAGCAGTCAGCATGTTCTGCAACTGGCATCACTGAGATGACTCTAACAAGAGTCAGAATGTAAGATGTCTTATTGGGACTTCTAATGGGAAAAAGATAACCAACTACTACCAGAAGTGTGAAAAACAAAAAAGGTAAAAACCATCTCTGTGAGTCCATGTGGCAAGTACACATTTGTGATGAATGTTGCTGCACTCATTCTTCCACGAAGACTACAGACTGCTGAATTGTTGCAATCCAGTCTTCCAACTCCAACAAGGATAAAGGAGCTGACAGATACCTGTGCCTCCCATTGAATTATCATTGATTGAAAACTAAGATTTGTTGCTTCCAGCAGCAAAATATGAATCTTTCTCCTATAGTACACATTGTTGCCTCTTTTCTGCCTGCTGCAGAGAGCTGCACATTGCCCACAGGATTTCACAACAAATGTGGGTGTGAATTCTCCCAGCAAGTTGGGCAACACACTTTGGGTACCAGCTACACTCTGATTCAAAACATAAATGTGTAGTGATCTCAAAGGAGATTAATATCTATTTAAACTTCCAGGCTAGGTATGCTTTTTCTGGGAAACGAATGCATGCTGCAATCTGATTAACTGGGCATCTCTAAAAATGCCACTCCAGGTGCATGGTCCTAAAACAAGATACTTCGATTGTTCTGGAGGCAACACATATTGATGAGAGACTGCATTAGTTTGTTTGCTGTGGGGTGGGGTCATGTCCCCTGAGATAGAGGATGCAGTTTCTCATATTTACTATTTAGCAAGTGCTTCTGGTAAACGATTATTCGTGTTTACACTTCTCAGTTTGTTTTGTCTTTTGTTTGCTTGCTTTGTTCTCAAATGTTCCTCCTATTAATACATCTTCTGGAACTGCCTGGCCTACTTTAAGCTAAAAATAGCCCTCGTTGCTACTGCTGTAGCTCCATGAAAGCCACACAACAACCACATTAGGAAAGAAAACCTCATGCCCAGCTGAGCTTCCCTGAAATGACAAGTGGGTCAGAATTCCACATGACCAAAAAGCAGGAGGAAAACAAATCATGTCTTCTTGCTCTGCTTCTACTAAGCTTGGTGATGGTGTAAAGTGAGGAAAGAGCAGAAAGGTGTGTGAATGCTTTGCTTTCCCTTTGCCTGCTCTACATCCACCAAGGACAGTAGATGCCTCTTATGGAGAGAAACAATGGAAGAGACAACGAAACTGCAGGGATGGAAAGCTCCAAAAACACATTTTCATGTTAAGTTTCCAAGCAGTCACTCTTGAAATTAATGTAATTTGATGATCTCTTGAGTAAATATCGGTCTTTGGGTATGACCAGACCAAGGCTACTGATGCTGTTGCACTGCTTAGGCAAACAGAGATACCTCTCATCCTCAGTGGGTTGTGCCTGTGCTCCTGGAGTCTTACAAAGGAAAAGCACTTTGGATACGCAAATGTTTTCCTCTGCATTGCAGCAGACAAAACACTTGTCAAACCTTCAGTGAATAACTTTGCACTACTCATCTGGTTGTGCTCTTTGGTCCATGTGGCCTAAGGCCCATACGGCCTATGGTCCATACTGGTGAGACACAGTCTGGGCTTAGTGGTGGTCTCTTGCAAGTCACCTCACTGCCATGTGGCACAGGGCACCCTGTCCATGAAATGGTGGAGTGATGAATACCCAAAAGTGCTTCTGCAAGAAACCTTGGCAACTGAGAAATTAAATTCCATTTATCCACAGATAAAAATTATGTTGGCATGATTTACTCTAGCTTGTGGGTGCTATTTTTTTTCAATTTTACACTTAAGGCATATTGAGAAGAACATGCCACACACTTGTGGGAAGCCAGGACTCTGTGTTCATTTGCAGTAGAGTAATTCCTGGGTCACTTTTTTCTTTGCCCTGCCAACTAGGAATTCAGCTTGAATGTAGTTGGGGTGGTACCACTCTCAGTTATAGCAACACATCTGTGAGTTGGAGGCAAATCTAAGCCTGAAACAGAGAAAGCACAAGCTCCTCTCCTTGTTTTCTGAGTTCCTAAGGCAGTTTGTTGAGAACAAGATTATGTTGGGTACCATGAGTTCAGTGTCCCAGTAGCTCCCAGGTGGACAGGGCCATGGATGGCTCAAGGGTTCAGGACAACACCACTGTGCAGCAGCGTTGCAGTCCTGCCCGGCGCCCTGCACGAGGCATGGCGAAGGGGGCACGCCAGCATTGCCGAGGCCTGGACCAGGACCTACATCCCCCCCTACTGTGACCCCTCTGCTCCAGGCCGCAGCTCTCCTCTAACCCACGGTATCTCCGGGATTTTGGAGCACCACCACCGCTGCGGGTCACCCAGACCGCATCCCGCTGTCCCCGATGCAGTCCTGCTGTCGTGATGCCGGCGAAGACCGTGGGGCATGGTGCTCTCCGCAGCAGGACTGGGGCAGGAGCAACCGGGAGAGATCCCGGCTGCCTCCAGCGTCCGCCGGCCACCGCCGAGTGCAGGTAGGGATGTCCCCGGACGCCGGACCCTGCTCCAGCCCCCAGGGAGGGGACAGCCACGGGGAAGGGGCCGAGCTGGGAAACAGCGGCGGCTCTGGGGGTCCCGCTCCCCCTCCCCTCCCTTCCGTCCGCCCCTCCCGGCCGGCCCCTGTCCCCTCCCTCCGCCCCGCCGCCGGGCGGGGGCTGGAGCTGGGTCCGGTGCCCGGGGAAGCAGAGGAGGAGCGGCGGCAGGGAGGGAGCTGCGCCTGTTCTCCTCCGGGCAGCGTTGCGGGGAATCGAGGCGGGAAGGGGCGAGGAGGACGAGGAAGCAGGCGGCGCAGGGAAGGAGTCCCGGAGCCAGCCCTGCCCGCCGCGGCGGAGGGCGGACCACGATGCCCGGCCGGGGAGCGCTGCCCGCCCGCCCTCCCGGAGACCGCCGCCCGTAGCGGGGCCGCCGCGCCGCGGGGTGAGCGGGGCAGGGGGCGCGGGGGGCCCGACAGGGGATACCCGTGCGGGACCGGCGGACGCGGAGGGTCTGCGGGGGGCGGCGAGAGCCGGGGCGAGGCGAGGCGGCGGCTTCCTCGCGGCGTGCTGCAGAGCGGGCCGGGATGCGGGATGCGGTGAGTCGGTGTCGGGGATGGCGGGAGCGGCGCGAGGGCATCGCCGCTTTTCCCGTGGCAGGTGCTGGGTGGCCCCTCTCTCGCCCGTTCCCTCGGGATTCCTCCCGGGAACACCCCCGGGAACCCCTCCCGGGAAGGGGTTCCGCCGCCGCGGGGCCGTGCGGGTGGGCTGCGGTTCGGGAGGAGGCTGCGGCGGCGGCAGCAGGGCGTGATGGACGCGCCGCATGCGGGGAGAGAGGCTTTGGAGCAGAGACGCTAAAATGTCACCGTGTGCGATGTCCCTGTGAGGTTTGGATGCTTTGAGAGAGCCCTGACACTGGGTCTTTTCGCATCTCTGCAAAACATCCATGGTAGGGAAAGGAGAGAAATGCAAGCGTTTTGATCAGCTGTCAATGACAGCTTGCAGGTAGAGAGATGAGATTTCCAAGCTCTAAGGTTGTTCAGTAGTTCTCTGGCTCCTTGTGGGTGAGTACTTGAGAAATAAATGTGTCAGAGTAGCAGCGCTGGTCCTGCATGCGATGTGGTCTTTTGTGGGGCGTGAAGGCACCTGGGACAGAGCAGAGATCCCAGCAGACATCCCCCTACTGCAGATGAGGTGGGTATGGTGAGAAAAAACGGAGATCATGGCTTTGTGCACAGATTTCTGCCTCTTTCTACTTGGGCACAAGACGGAGTTTTTTAAAAACGTTTCGGTTTTGTACAATGGGGGTTTTGTGCTTGCTTTGGGAAGGAGTTACTGCAGAAGGGGTTACATCTGAGGCTGAAGCTACTTAGTGTGATTCCCCTCAGCCTTTGAATTTCAGGATCCCGTTTAATCTGAGAACATTGCTGTGGACCTCCCTCTCTTTTAAATCATCTCTGCTGCTCTCAGGTCTCATTTTTGGGTTGGCTATTTCTAAAAATAAAGACTGATACGACCTTAGGGGAAGTCCTTTATGCATTTGTCCACAGGTAACTTTGAATGTACTGTGCAGGAAGAGAATCTGCTTTCAAGGCTTGACACAGGGGAGGAAAAAGGACAAAATTTACATCAGCTGAGCATCTGTCAAGCACTGGGAGCTATGACAACAGCTTTTTACTACCTTCCCATATTTATTTGTATTCCTTCCTTTCCTCCAACTTTCTTTGCTGGCTCTCACGTGGCATATTTTAGTGTTGGCTTTGCCCACTCTGGGTGGAAAACAGTGATGCTGAAAAAGATAACTGAGCCGACATGTATCAGCAAGGATGATATGAAGTGGCATTTCTCCTTTGATGGTGGATGTGAACTTTCACCATATGTAGCATTACTACAAAAACCTGGTCAGTACTGTGCTGGTTGTCGGTCCTTATTAACCTGTTTCAACACACAATACAGGTAATTTTTTTTTCTTATTGATGAGACATCAGAGGAGAGAAGGAGCTAGTGAGGAACCATACCTTAATTCCTCAGTCATGTAGTCACATTTGCGCTGTTACAGAACCTTTTGCTTGGTTTGTTTTGGAGACATTTTGTCTGGGTTGAGAGAGTTCAATAGCAGAAGAAGGAGACTTACGAATTTTCAGTTGATTTTTTATTTTTTTAGTACAGTTCCTCAATTTTCTTTCACAGCTTTGGTCATCATGAAAAACTGATTTTTTTTCTTTGATCACTCTTTCCTGCCTCTTTGTTCAATGGTAAGAGTCTACTACCATTGTACTTCGTTGTTTGTGGGTTTTTTTAAAATTGGCAAACATTTCTTTAATTATTACTTCCATCAAATAGTATGTTGAACTGATTAGCCTACTTTCTTGTGCTCTAGTTTTTCTTCTTAATACTTTCTGCAGCCACAAATATCTTGCAGTTGTGTGGATAATACAGCAGCATGGAGGACATGTGTTTTTCCAATTGTGTTCACGAGGAGCTATTGTGAATATCACTTTAGAATTTTATTGTGGAATTGTCACTTATTGTGGCACTAGACCCTCAAGATATGCAAACTTCTCTAATGGAAAACAACCACCTATGATCAATGCTTTAATCCAATAATGCTGTCCTATGTGTACTGGGTGAAATTACAATGAAAGCAACTTTCTCAGTTGGTGACTCTTCAAGAATAAGATCTGCCTTCAAGATTATTTTTCCCTGTCCTTATTTCCTCAAAATAAAGATAGAACAAAGATAAATTCTGTAGTGCTGATGCCAGAAGACTTATGAGCCTGTCTTTTTTCTCTCCCCTGGTTTGTGCCCAGCAAGTCTGTGATACATGGTCGATTCTCCACTAGTTTTCATGCAAGGGTGGTGAAATCTGTGCTACCTTGTACTGAATTACTGAAACCAGGATGCTTATTTCTTAGGAGCTCAGTGAGGACACTCAAGATTATGACTTCTTTTGAAATCTTTTCTATGTTTTTAGACCTTTGCTTCCCAGGTGAGATTCCCATGTGAGTTAAACCAGTTCAGTTGTGTTCTGTGTTTGGCAGCTG
This sequence comes from Eopsaltria australis, assembly GCA_034509425.1. Lineage (NCBI taxonomy): Eukaryota > Metazoa > Chordata > Aves > Passeriformes > Petroicidae > Eopsaltria > Eopsaltria australis. The sequence goes on along the minus strand of JAVTVJ010000837.1, from coordinate 185,266 downwards.
GGAGGTTAGTTCTCCAGAACCTGCTGCATAGTGTCTGCTGTGGTTCTGCCTGGATGTCTGTGATGCTCTGTGCTTTGAATTTCCCAACTCTGGAGGAATTCCATACTCTTCAGATAACCCAGCTTGATGTTGCTCTGAAATCTTCAGACTCAGCCCTCTACCATTCACAGGACATTTTTTTAATGTTTTGTTTTGTTTTGTTTTTAATCTGATCACTGAAAAGACTGGGTGCCAACATCAATTTGCATACCCAGTTGTTTTCTGAGAAACACCTAAAGCTCTTGGAGTTTTTAATAGATGGATGTTTGGATGGGGCATAAACACAAAAATAATGACCAGCATGTTTATTGCTGCTGTGCAGTGTTGGTGCTGCAGCTTGCTCACTATGTCCTCTCTTCCCTATTTAGGTATTGTTTGCTAGGTTTGCATATCCAGAGTGAAACTTGCTTTTCAATGGTGCTTCTCAGAAGTGCTTGCTTGGCAGCAGCTGAGAGACCCATTGTGAGGGGCATTGTTGTTCACGATGCATGTCCTGATTTTGGAAATCTCATGCTTTTGTAAAAATTGTGCTACCGTCAGCATCTATTAGATGGACATGGGGCTATAAAGGAGAGGCTACAGAATCTGACTTCTACTATCTACTCTGAATAATCATTGTCTGGGTTGTTAGATATGGGGTCAACATTCACTTGTTTTCTCCCTTTTTGGAAAACTGCCTTATTGGTAGCCTGTACCTGTCAAAGCAGAGCTGAATAGCTGGCCTGTGTTGTAAACAGTTAGATGTCTTTTCAAAAGCATGTAGTGACAGGATAGGGGGAATGGCTTCAAACTGAAACAGCGTAGGTTTAATTAGATTTTAGAAGAAAAAATCTTAACTCTGAGTGTGGAGAGGCACTGGAACAGGTTTCCCAGAGTTGTGGATGCCTCATCCCTGGAAGTGTTCAAGGCCAGTGAGCAACCTGGTCTAGTGGAAGGTGTCCCTTCTCATGGCAGAGGGGTTGCAAGTAGATGGTGTTTAAAGGTCCCTTCCAATGCTATGATCCTGTGAATCATATAAAACAGTGATGGGGTCAATTCCACACAGTCCTAGAGAATGGAAGGTAGCATTATTCACATAGTTGAGTTGTTGCACTACTTTTTTCCCTAATAAGTGAGTGGATCAATGTCTGTCCAACCTCTTGGAGTACAAGACAACTTTCCTTACCCAAGTGGGTTTTTATATATTTTATTTCAAAAGGGTTGAGCTTCATTAGTGCAGGGTACAGGACATCCCATAACAACATCTGGAATGTGTTGTGGACCTGCCATACTTTCTGGTTATAGTGAAAGTTGTATGGGAGTGATCAAGGACATAACTAGTCAGAAAGGGTGGCCACAGGTAGAGGAGTGGGGACAGAATGGGCTCATATGTATAAGACAGTGTTTTGATCCATTTTTCTGAAGGATTTGTGCTGTGTTATTCCCATATCTTAACCAGAACGAGAATTAGCTTCAAGGCAGATCCATGTGCAGAAACATGCTGATCATTGATTTAACATCTCCTCTAGGAATCTGAGGTCCAGCATAAACTGTAAAATCATTCCACTCACTGCCAAATAACAGAATTGTGTCTGCTAGACAGAGGTTTAAAGTTAGCTATGGGGCTTGGCTATTCTATGCTTTTGAAGTAAGGTTTCTGCTTTTCTTGTTTTGAGGGTGTCAGTGTTACTCATGACCATACAGGATGGTTACCTTGTTACAGTGCCACACATCCTCTACTCCTTTAAGCCATTTGTTTAAATAGGCTTGACAATACACACCTTTGATTTTATTTTCTCTTTGCTGTGTGCTAGTAAGTGGAAGGCTGATCCTTTGCTCAGAAAAGTTATCCAATGGAGGAGCAACATTTATCTTTAATGGCTCTTGCCATTGAAGACAAAGAGGTTGTACAGAAATCATGGCAAATTGCTGTGAGACACCAACTCTCTTAATAGCTCTAAGTCTACTGTTAGAAGGTGGAACTACTGTCTACTCTCAGAAGGTGAAACTGATTTTGAAATTGAACTCTGCAGAATTGCAAAATCAAACTTCATTCTTGTTTGAAGATAGATGATGCCTAAGTCTCCAGAAGCATGTCTGAATCTCATGCCTGGTTTGCCCTGGCAGTCTCATGTGAGTGGATCTGAATGCCTCTAAGAGGTTGTCAAAGTGAATGGTTTCCTAGAGAAGCTGAGAGTTGGACCCTCTTAGAAGAGCTACTCTGCTGAATAACTCAAACAGGAGCATGAGATTGCAGTGTGAAATTTCTACGGATGTTTATTCTGCTGCTTTTTGCTCCTTAACTGAGGCTCCAGTTAATTCAGAATCCTGCTTCACCATCCATCAGTTTAAAACTATCAAAAGGAGAGGAGAAAAAAAATTGCAGCTGAGATGGAAACACACACACTGCAAGAGGCAGTTGTATCACATTTGTATTCTGCTCTGTGCTTCTGTCACCCACGCTTGTAAAATACTCAGTGACAACAAAATGAAGTACATTTAATTTCCACATATACAATAATTTATTGTATTTGGTGAGTAATTGCTGGTAGCTTTTCTATGGTAACTTACTTTTCTGCTTGTTCCAGTCTTTGTTCCATTCCTTGTGCATAGAGGGGGACATTTAGAAACACATGAACTGAAGAGAAACTAAGCTATTTGTTCTTAATTAACTGAGATATTTTGCAAGAAATTTGAAAAGACAAGTTCTCATAATGCAGCTGGGATTTTGGAGCATCCTTGAGAATATTTTATAGGAGAAACGCAAAGTACTGAAAAAATGAAGAGTAGTTGTACAAGAATGTCTTTTCTTCTCTAGAACACCTACATCACTCTCCGTTGTGCTCAAAGCTTGCCTGTAATACCCATGAAACACACTCATTAACCTGTCAGAATAACACTGTTGTGATGGCAATGCCATATTTGGATAAATGAAGCCAGAATAATTTAGACTTTACACGGTGTACACAGTCTTGTGGAGGAGTCTTGCCTCTCACAGAGCAAACCTACAGTACAGGTGCATGGTCTCCTGTGCTAAAGCTCTCCTTCCTCATGATATGCCATGTTCAGCAAGCAGACCCGAGGACAAGCAGGACAAGAGCAGGACAGCCTACAAAATACAGGGCTGTGGGGTAACAGCCCTGTGGACTGCCCCCAAATGCCATTTGTAGCAAAGTGTCCCCAAATGTCTTCTGTTTCTTAGTAAGGACCATGCCCACAGATTACTCTGAGCACAACAGTGCTTTTGATGGGGACACCTGAGGAGGTGTCTTGCCAGTCATTTTGCTGGGAATGCTGTTGATCAGCAGGGAAAACACATGTGTTGAACAGGAATGTGTGCACATCACTTTGGTGTGACTTAGGGAGATGTGGCTCAAACCTTTGCTAGACTGCAGAACCTCTGGCTGTAATCCACCGTGGTGAAACATGGAACTGATTTTAAAGAACTGGGTGTGAAAAATTATTTGTCACTGGATCATTGTAGCAACTGGAGTATTCGGGGATTTGAATTGCTGGTAGAATGGACTCCACCTTAAAAAATACACAGTGACAGTGGGTATGTTTCTTAAAAGCAGGACTAGATCAGGCAGAAGAAACCAGGCTCCAGCATTATACTTCGAACACTGGGCTGAGTCAAGGGAATTTCAGTTCTCCACAGTGCGAATGTAAGCCACAAACTGATGAAGGCTTCACATCCTTGCATCACTCACACAAATTGTTCTCAGTTATCTTGAGAATATAGTGAATGTTATTTCGGAAGACATGAGAAGCTGCGACAGTTTGCCAGTCATGAAAGCCATCACAAGCAGGTAGTGTCTTTCAGCATATCAAATACCAGGAAAATAAAGCGCCGTTCAAGAAATACCCACTTCTGAGGCTTTCACTGAGACCCTGCTATTTGCTGGCTGCACAGGCTATGTACTCTGAATGCAGACATAAAATCATAAAGCCATTTAGGCTGGAAAATACCTGTGAGATCATCCATTCCAGCCATTAAGTGGTGTCCTGGCTTCATGGTTGCAGGTTGGTTTTCTGCGCTGATGAGCATCAGACAGAGGGCAGCCCTTTGGCTCAGCCTGTGGTTTTGGGAAAGACCCAGAGGTGGGTCATGGGTTGTGGCCACCACATTACTACTGTAAGGCTGGCAAAAACACAGGAAACAAATCATTTGTACATAATCATTTCAGGCACCACTACAGCAGTGAGTGGAGGGAGGCCGTTGTTTATGTGAGGTTGTCACACACGGTACATCTGCTGCTGCCCTCGTTCATGCCCCAGTGCGTGCAGCCAGTGAGCCAAACACCTGAGAAACAGCTCAGAAACGTTCAGGTACCTGAGGTTAGATAAGGACAGTGGCAGCTGTGAAAGGAACGGAAATGAGGGGTTTGGTGATACTCAGCTCAAGCTTCGTAGAGAAGCTGTAACAGCAGTGCTGAGGTGGCTGAAGGCTGCGTTAATCTGCCCTGCTGCCTGTCCCAGAGGAGGTGTAATCCACATCAAAGAGATGGCACCTGGACAGCCCAGGGCTGTCAGTGGGCTCCGCTCTCGGGGCTGGGGGAGCTGGCTGTGCACCACTGGCATCCGCTCACAGATTGTGCAAGGCAGTTGCAGAGTATTACTAATTCACAGGTGTTCAGCGAGAAGCTGTGCCTGTGCTGCAAGAGATGATCTTTAAAGAGAAGCTGTTCAAGGACTTGTATGATTTTCATGAAAGAGGAGGAAATTTTGACTAGAAATGATTGGTCTATGGCTTTGTGTCTCTTATTCAAGCAGTTTCCATAGCAAAATAAAATTCTGCAACATTCAGATTTCTGCCAGAAATTACTCCAATTTGAAAAGTTTTGACCCCAAATATTGAGCAGAAACATTAAGCATACAATTTTATTTTTTCTTCTGCAGGGCTGTTTTTTTGGACGTCTCATTTATGGTTACTTAAAATAGCAAAAATAAAATTATATACCACTTTAAATAGCATTAGTGGGGGTGAGGGTTGTTTGTTTTCTTCGTTTATTTCCAGCTGAGAGAGCAAGGGTTTATCTGTTTTTCTGTATTGTGTTAGTGCCATGAATTTGGTGGAGAAGATTCTACTTTTGACTTTGAAATCTAGAGAAGGGGTGTGGAGTTTGAGGTAGGAAAACAAATTAAGGAACTAGTGAAGGACCCCTATGTCTGCTAATTCTGTTTGTGTGTATATCTGTGTTCATTATTTGGATTTTTAGAGATAATTTCATGAGTTTGTGGTTCAGTGATGGAAATAACTGGAACTGGGAAGAAAATTATTTTAGGCTGACCAAAGCCATAAGCTGTTTTTCTTGCTAACAGGAGGAAAATAGTGTGTAATTTCAGATACACTGAAAAACTTCATTTGCTTTGTATCACTGTTTTATTTCTTTACAGTTTGCAGTTTCTCTAAGTAATTTTATTTACCCAGAGTTCAATTTTGAAACTACCCACAAGACCCGATGACCAGAATTGTGTTTCCCAGCCCCTCTGTTGCTCTTTCCTTTGGATTCAATAGTCCCCTAAAGAGAAGGGAAAGCACAGCTGGTGTTCCCCAGAGCAGCAGTGTGGATGGGGTGCATTGCATTTATTCAGTATTGCCTGTGGTGACTGCATTTGCCCCTACAGAAAAAGGACCACCAAAGGCAGATTGAGAGACTCATTTTTTCACAAAAGCCGTAACAATCTTGTTGCCTAAGCATGATATCAAACCTCACTTCTAATCACCATATGAGTAATTAATAAGTTATTTGCATGAAGAAACATTAATGTCAGTCTGAACAGAAAGAGATCCTTACTGGAATGGGGAAAAAAAAAAAAAAGAGTAAATTGCATCAACCTCATTCTCCTTCTGCTGTCTTTGTTCTCTAAATAAGAATATTTGGGTCAAGGAAATGGTATAGAAACTTGCTGACGTTTTTCAATACCAGTACCTCTGCATCTCCTGGCATGGCAGTCTTTATTTTCCAGGACATAATGACCTGCAATTAATCTGCAGTCTTTTATCCAATCAAATGCTCATGTCTTTGAAATCAACACCAGTGGGGTGCTCAAAGGAAAAACAAATCTCTTATGACATCAATTAATCCTTTTTAAGAAGGAGCTCATTCTGTAATGTCTTGCAGCCCAGCAGCCCTATAAGCATTCTTTCAGTATTCAAAAATAATTTAATTATCAGATAACTGATGCTTGAGAATAATTACTCTCAATAGTTTTAATTAATAGTTGACATAAACTGTATTCCATCTCAGGTTAGGCAAAGTTAAATTAGGGGTGGATGTTGGTACATCCCTGGTCACCTGGAGATAGGTCAAAAGTTGTTGCTCATCACGTGTCTGAGATCTGTATTACTCACCCGTGTCCAGGACGCCATCCACACCCACGTCATCATCACCCTCATCTACCCTGTTGAACTGTGAGGGGTTTTTGCTTTGAAACTATTGTGTTGCCGGTTACCACACTCCTGGCAGCAGCTGAATGTCCACAATGTCTGTGCCCTCCTAGGACAGCACTTTCTGCCTCATCTCGGCTGCCTGGTGCAGCGCTGCAAAGAAGAGTGGCAGCCAGAGGGGAGAATATTCTGCTTTCCTCAGGACAATGTGGCAGTGGTGATAATGATGATACACATACAGGGACTGACTTTTTCATTATAGACTTTGGCATTAGCAACGAGTAAATTTCTTACAAAATTTGCATTTTTCTTCCCTAAGCACTTTTAAAAGTTCATTTCTGGTACTAGAAATAGCTACTTGACTAGTGTTTTAGGAGAGACTGTTTTTTGGTTTTCTTTCTAAGTCTTCATTTGCTTACCACACATCACCTTGGCTGACATACTTTCCTGTCTTCTTCAGTCATTTCTTCTTGGGAAACTAACATCTTCATAACACTTTCTTAACGTTGCCATCCTTTTATAATGGTAAGGCTTCATTTATCTTAAGAGGAATTACTCCCTTGGCTTCATTTATACAGTAGAGGCAATATCTGCTGCTGTCAGAGAATTGGTCTGATGGATGTATCTCACAGTCATGAAAGATGACTTAATCTGGTCCAAAGTTATTCATGGGGTTCTTGGCTGAATAACTCAATGAAATGGTTTCACAGATCTAAAATGCACTCACTGGAGAGCAGATGTTTGGTCGCATTATTTCTCTTATGGGGCAGGAAAATTGGCTTCTAAGTGTGAGCAATGTGAGTCCCAAAGACAGAAGGACTCTAAAAAACAGTAATTTTCAAAAGAACAGAATGATTTGTTGAGTAAGAGGCTGCTTTTCATTATTCTTTTGATATGTATTTTCTGGTTTCAAAATTCCTGCTGAGATCATGCTGGTTCCCGGTTCTGAGATGTTTGCCCTGGCATAGAGGGCTAGCAGAAGAGCTGTTCAGCTTTAAATCCCATTACACAGGTCTCATACTAAATTGTACCATGGAGTACATGGAGGGCACACTTGCTGTTTGCAATGATGTCAGGTGGAATGATTTTTAAAAATATATTACTGTATTGTGGAACAACAAAAAGCAATGATTTTTAGATTGCCATTCCTCTTCCTTGTTATTCAAAATAGGGATAGATAGCCACAGAAAAATTCTGACGGTTATTACTTGTAGAATTTCATTAAGCTTGGTGATCTTCACCAAGCAGAAGCCAGTCAGTGATGCAGGTAATTTAAAAAATAAATTAAAAGGGTTTATTTATTTATCTGTCTCTATTATAAAGCATTCAACAAGGGAGATAGAAATCAGGAATAAAATCTACATAGTTTTGCAAGAAGAGGTGGATGTTTCAGACAGTCAGTGGTATGTTAATCAAAACAGAAAGAGCACAGTGAGAGCACTTTTTCAAGTAAAGCTCATACCAAATCACAGAACAGAAGAGCACATTTTGATGTCTGTGCATCATGTGCCCAGTGAAATGGTAGTATGGTAGTATCAATGCTTGTATTGGTTTTGATTGGCACTGAATGACTTCATGAGCAGAGAGAGATGAAGGAGATCAGGATACCCAAGTCCTCCCAGACCTCAGGCCAGCAGGGATTTTTATGTGGTGCTTTGTCCCTTGTCATCTCCTCTATCCTCTTTTAATAGAAAAAAGCATTTTTCTCTCCTCTGTAGATGCCCTTTGCCCTCAAGCCAGATGTGTGAGGTGACCACTTCAAAACTCAAACCAGTCATGTCCATTTCCTTTATCCCCCTCAACACTTCCAGTACAAGAACTTTCAAGTTTTTTCTGCTTTAAATGAGTACTTCAATGTGATTATCCAAGTTGTGCAGTTCTTTCAGGGTTTATTTATTTACGGATATTCAGTGGTAAAGTGCTTGACAGCCTGGCTGCCAAGCATCAGGTTCTTTTCAGGTTTGTTCCCAGCTTGGCTGCTGGAGGAGTCTGATGTTCTCTGACCACCTTGCTTGGCACCTTGCTTTGACAGCCTTGGCCTTCCTTAATACGCTGGTCTTGTCAATCCTAATTTACCTTCATGTCTTCAAGTTTTGATTTCATCTACCTGTGAGGATAACAGAAGGGGGAAGCTAAAAACTTCCTCAGTCACTTCATCATGTCAGAAAAGTAAACTGAGATTGCTGGAAATTCTTGGCAGCAATTGCACCTTGTGAGGTTTTTTTAAGCTTTAAGGGCCTCAATTTTGTTCCAGCCATCAGTGATTCAAGACTGGTAGTTTTTTTAAATTGTTTTGCTTTTAAGCCTTCAAACAGCTCTTCTGCTGGAAGGTTTTGTTGATAAGTTGTTAAGCACGGTGAGTAATGGAAGTATTTCAGTTCAGGTGAGTGACAGGTGGAAACTGGAAACTAATCTTCAGGACTTCTCTCCCCTCTGCATTAGAGTAGCAGAAGCAGTTCATGTGTTGTTTTATCAGTTTGCTGTAAACAGTGGGTGAACATTTGAGCAGTGACAGCTTGAAAACAGCTGCTGAGGTGCTGGGAGGATGCAGGTCTTAGGCTGAAAGTTGTGCAAACTCCGCATTTAATGTATGCACACTTTGTGCGTGTTTGAGTATGAGTTACCTCAGATAGAGCTGGGGTTTCAGTGGGAGGGGAGAAGGCAAATGATGATAAGTGGAGGTAGAGAAGCAAGGGAATGGAATGGTGTTAAAGGCAGTGGTTTTGTGAGCATCAGTTGTTTTGGAAATTGTTGTTTCGGTAACACAATGTTACAGGAATGAGAGTTGGTCTCTCTTCATACCTTCCAGGCTGAGCAGAAGATGGGGTTCCCCCGAAATGGACCTGGGGTGCATGAGGATAAGTAGATACAATCAATTACAATTATGTTTTGAGTCTTGCATCTAGGCGTATATACTGGAAATACTGATATTTCCAGTACTCATTAGAAAGGATGTCCTTCACCATTGACCAGAGCGATTGCTAGCTCCATTAAGGCTGCATATGAAAAGTGCTTTCCTATTTCAGACAAAACATCTCAGGAAATGGAAAAACCAAATGTTTACTGACTCACTCATTCTTATGTGTTGTAGCAGTACTGTATTTGCTCAGAAAGATAATTTGACAATTTGAGAAACTGGCTGCAATAAAACTGTTTGCTGAAATGAAAAGCATCAAATCAAAAAGCTTTTCCAGAGTGGACCAAGCTCAAACAATTTACCAACTCATGCATATGTTAACACAGAATGTTGTATCTCTAAACCAGCCCTATACTGCAGAGTTGTTATATCAGGATTATGGCCATGCAGCTCCTTTATTGGTGTGCTTCCAGCACTTACAGCTCTACTCTGCCACTGCACTCTGAACATGCTGCTTGGTTTGACCTCCTATGCAAGCAGGCAGAGAGTTTCCTTTGTTGATGTTCTAAACACAGTAATACATGTCTTGTCTCAGGAGCATCCTCTAAAAGGGTATCTAAGCTGTAGAAGGATACTCCAGGGAAGCACACGTTTCTTTTCCTCTCTCTTTCTGTCTGTGCATGCAGCTCACGGCACTGATCTGCTGACAATGCTCTGGTTCATTGCAGGCAGTGGAGTTGTGCAGGTTTATAGCAGATGGCTCATGTCTCATGTGAAGGTTGAAATATAACCCTGTGCCCATAGCCTAAGTTTTATGTACTGCATGGCATTAGGTGGATTAAGTGGGATGAAATTAGGCCAGCTAGAAAAGTAATTGTGTTTTCCTCTGATTCCTGGTTTGCTCAGGTTAAGCAGTGATTAATGCAGGCACTCAAACTCTTTCTAATGGTTGTGTTACTTTAAAAAAGCTAATTTTTCAGAAATCTTCATTCTGATGATAAAACTTGCAGCTCCTATCCTGGCCATTGTTACAGAAATTAAATAGGAACAAAAAATAAATGGCAAATAAAGTCCATGTGTATCCACTTTTCATGTTACATTATAGACCGTTTGACATCAACTTTTTCACATTTGAAGAAGCTATTCTGCAAGAGACTTTCAGACCACCTTTCCCCTTACTGTTGCTATGTTTTTTCATAGAATTTACTGGATCTATGGTTCTCTTGAACTTAGCAGCAAAGCTTCTACTGATTCACTTGGGGTCAGGGTTTGACCCACTATTTGCAAGTGCCCCCCTCCCCTCAGACATAGAATCATAGATCATTAAGGCTGAAAAAGGCCTCTAAAGTCATCCAGTCTAACTTTTGACTGAACACTACCACGTCTGCCACTAAACAATGTTCCTAAGCATCACATCTCCATGTTTTTTGAACAGTCCCAGGGACAGTGATTCCACCACTTCCCTGGTCAGCCTGTTCCAGTACTTGATCAATGAAGAAATTTGTCGTAATATCCAATCTAAATCTCCCCTGGAACAGCTGAAGTTTTATCTTTCTTAACATGAAAAAGGCTAATGCTTAAAATAAATAATTAAACAAATGGAGTATCTTGCCTTGATTTCAGATGTTTTCCAGGGGACATTTTCACAGTATAGTTTGTTTGAAAGCACATATGTTGTGCATGCTGACAAACAATGAACACCAATTTATCAAGGCGTTTCTCTTCCAGCCAAATACATGCTTGGCTGTTTTAAGCCAGCCCTCAGTGTATGCTCACCTCTTTTTTTGCTGTCACCCTCCACTCTGCTTTGCTGTTGTTGTCTCCCAGCCTCACAATCTTACAGAAAGACAGCTCTGATTAACTTCTCTGCACAAAAAAAAAGACCTGGAGCTTCCTGCAGTGTGTGTGGCATCACACTGAAGAGCTGCTAACACCAAGTGACTTCTTCAGGAAGTTTCACTTCTTGGTGATTTGGCCAGAAAGCAAGTGCTGGAGATATAAATCAGGTTGACAGAAGTAGAAAAGGTGGGCAACCGAATGCATTTAGGTCACGAGTCTGCCTGTCAGGGGATTAGGAAAAGGCTGTAGGTAAGTTTGTTATCCTGCAGTTTGCTGCCACCCGACAAGCACCTGGGGGCTGCTGCTGTCAGGTGGGATATTGAGAGTGATCCATGTCTGCTCTGATGCTTTTACACCAGTCCCAGTATCTGTAGCTGGAAGTGCGGTTTATCTGCTGCTGAATGGGAACGGATCAGGCGTCAGAACTGCTTGTATTTCCAGTGACTGCTTGCTTTGTAAGCATCACCCTGAGTAGGGTACCTGAGTAAATCAATCCTAATATTGGCTTTTCAGAGCCTGAAGAAGCTTGAGGTGGGTTCTGCAAAGATATGTGTTGTCTAGATGCGGATGTGAAAGGAGAGTCTGGATAGAAGAATTATAGTGCTTTTGACAAAAGCAATGGGGATGTAACAGAGAAATTTGCCTGAGGAATGGTGTTTTTATGATGGCTTAGACCATAGGACAGGCTGCTGTATCCCTCAAGGGTCCAGATAACATAAGGAAAATTAGCCTAGAAACAGAAAGCACTTAAAAATTTTAGTCTCACTTTGCTATCCACTTACTACTATTGCAGCATAGCTGAGTTTGCTAATGAGGTATGCCAATTATAGAAGTTTTCTTTCTCAAAACTGTAGGGGAAAAATATTTTTAAGGTCAATTGTCTTGTCTTTTTTTTTTTTTTTTTTAATAAGAAGCTATAGTCATTTTTAGAATGGTTTTGAAGACAGGTTTTGAGGAAAGAACAACTACCATGGTCAAAATAAAAAATACTTCAAGAAAGCCAGCTTTAGTATTCTTCTAATGCATGTGTTTTTAAACCCAGCACATGAATCTCAAAGGCAGTTCCCCTCCATGCATGATGAAATGGAAGAAATTTCAAGAATTTTTGTTAATTTGTGAAATTATACTAAAGTATATTAAATTTGTTCATTTACTATACAGTCTTCTCTTGTAGATTTTGTTTAACATGGAGTTGTGTTCCTAAGCAGCAGGTTTCCTTTTCACCAAAAGGCTGTGACATTAATGACATGGTTGCCATCCCTCTCCTCACATGAGCACAGACTTCAAGTGGGGTATTAAGCAGTGTCACTTAAATTGGTTCTCCTCTGGAGGGCCTGCTGTCTTTGGGTAAAAGGTGGGAGAATATCTTGGCACTCCAGTGTTTTTTATCATCTCTGCCATTCCCTATGAGGATGTGCTTTCCTTTTTTGTTGGAAAACCTGCTCTTTGACCTGTGTGCAGCTGCCTCACCAGGACCAGCTGTGAATGCTGCTTTCTGCTGCCAGTCCAAATCTACCTTCTTCATCCACAGTTGCTTACAAGCCCCACTGGAGACACCAGGCCAGGCTCTGCTGACACTTGCATCTCTGTCATCTCTATGAAAGCTTGTGAAGAAGAGCAGAGCTAAGCCCTGTGGGTTCTCTGATGGATTCCACTTGCCTGTGCCATGGGATTCGTTTTGTCTCTGCTACAAACTCATCCTTGAAACCTCTCTCTGCACTTACCTTCTACCCTCTGACATAGACTCTCTCTGGAAAAGCATCAAAGCTAAACTCTTTTGTCCTTCTCACTTCACAGTGTACATTTATTTGCATTGGCCTTCTGTTGGAGTGATACCAGAACTAACATCTACAACACATCTCACTTGTACTGTGAAACATTTTCATTTCACCACAGCCAGTGGAGTGGTCTGTAGGAGTCAGGCAAAGCAAAGTCTGAGTGCCCTTTTCTTCCCTAGATGCAAGAGGGAACACTGCACCAGTGGCGACTGTGGTGTGTAGCTATCTCTCTGTGATGAGTAGCAGTGCTTCTTCACCTTTCTTGTCACCCCTAAAATGTTCCACAGGAAATACTCCCACAGCCACCCAGAAGCTAGAGGTGAGATTAGTTTTAGAAATGCAGTTCTTCGGCACAATCAGGTTTCTCAGTTAAGGTTTTAATTAATCTCAGTGTGCATGATTAATCTTAGCACACAGTAAAGAGATGGACTAATATACAGGAGTGGATTTTACTGTTAGCCCCTCCTTCTTGTTGGTATACTGTGCTCTGGTCCTCTGTGACCACTGATCCACGCAAAGCATCCTGAGAGAAAAAGTCTTCTGTTTCACCCCAGCCTTAACACCCTCATAGTCAAAAATATCTTCCCAATATCTAAACCTGTCCTCTTTCAGTTTAAAGTCATTGCCTCTTGTCCTATTGCTCCATGCCCTTCTCAGAATTCTCTCTCCAGCTCTTTTCTAGCCCTTTTTGGTACTAGAGGGTGCTCTAAAGTTCTAACCTTCATTTGTCTGGGCTGAACAGTCCCAATTTTCTCAGTCTTCCCTTTCCTTCTAGCCATCTTTCCTGTTTGAGAGTGGCACCACTGGACATTAGAGGCCAACATTTGGCCTATAATTCAGCATACCTTGGATTGTATCTGACCTTTGAAGTTTAATCCATTTTGCTTGATTAACTTTAAAATATGTATTTTGTCATTTCTGGCAGGCTTTGTGATTGGCATCGCTTTGCAAGCCTACAAGTGGAAAAACAGGTGGTTTGCTACATCCAGAAAAGAAAACCATTGAAAGAAGATGTAGCTAATTTTGTACGTTGTCAAGGACTGAAATTTTTCAGTTAATAGATAGAGGCCCAAATCTCAGTCAAGAGAAAACCCCTGGCTTCATTGAAGCCCTGCCAGCTTGACTGAAAGGGTGTAGAGCCTAGAGAATACAAGAGCTGTACCTGGCCATAACAAGAATTATAATTAGAGTTTAGTAATATTTTGGTTAAATGGAATGAGAGGGTTTTCAAGGAAGGCTTGTAGCATAGGGTATGTTAATTATTACCCTATTATTATTCTTGTCAGTCTCCAAGAAATGCCAGCTTGATTTAACAGTTTTTAAAAAATATTCTAGTTCTTGAACAAGGTTGCTAATTTGGCTTATTAGTTTGGAAGTTTCTGTGCTGGCTGAGCAAGACAGAAATATACAGTGTGGTACCCATAAGTGAGTATATACATAATAAACCTTGGAGCATTGTTTAGAAGCATGCTTTTCAGAAATTCAGTGTTTTTCTAAAAGATGCTGTTCCATTTTCAGCTATCTTCTAGAGCCCACAGGGTGAAGGAGTGGTTTAAACCAAGAGCATGGTTTGTTGCTGACCGGCATCCTTTAGAGACAGTTGGAAAGAGGTGAAAGAAAATCTCACTTGTTCAATGTGGAATATGGGCATTAACATCAGATGAAGTCTTCTGTTGTATAAGAAGATAAATTAGAAAAAAAAACTGAAGAGGGAAGCAAGGAATTGATCCAGTCAGATTTGAGGTGATTGACATTATACCACTGATACACACATGGCACTGGATGATAAGATGCTGTTTGGAGCCTGCTGTTTGATGCACTGGCTGCTACACTTGGGTGGATACCTCAGAGTAGTGCTACATTCTCTAGCTCTCCTCAGTTTCAATACAGATTCGATTTGTGAGATTCATTATCTGTCCTGCTGTCCTCTTTATTCATCTACCATCCCCTAGACTCCTTAGATCCTCTCAGCTGCCTTATTCTCTGGTCCAGCTGTTTCATCTCCCTTTCAGAGCTCTGCTATTGCAACTTACTTTACACTGGGTGGATTGAAGTTGCTTCCTTTCCCCAGTAGGGCTGGATTTAATCTCAGATACATCTTCTGTATTATGTTTATTAGAAAATACCTTACATTTTTAAGAGTTCATAGCATGTCATGTTAATCTCTTGTTGCCTATCACAGGTTAATTCCTGTTGGCTTCCATACATATGCTCTGAGCCCTGACTGCATGGATTTATCAAAGCCAAACATAAAACTACATACAAACAGTAGGGTGCTATTTCACCTGCTATTACTTCCTTTAACTTCCAGTATTTCTTTACCTGTCCAAAACCTTACCTAAAAAAGTCTAAGACTATATTGCAAGAAAATTGAGGCATGTAAAAAGAGGAGGCTACGAGCTCTGGTGACTCGTGTAGTGTAGCGGTAGCCTCAGTTGTGTTTCTTGTTCCAGTTGTGTCAATGAATACTTGTTTTACTGTACAGAGACCAGTTAAGCAGAAGACTGTTCCTCCTAGTGCTTCCCTGTCCCTTCACTCATGTTTTACTGGGTTGAAAAGAAAGGAGATCCCAGGCAATGGTAAGCTTTGTGTCTGGGGGAAGAAGAATAGATACGGTGATGCAAATAATGCCCTGCAACTTCAGGAGCACAGGCTCAGCTATGCTCAGCCTCTGACCTTGCTAAATTGGGGGTGTCCTATCCCCTCACAGGTTTAGACCTCTGAAAAACAATACCTGCTACCACTGCCTTAGCTTGCAAGCAGTTGTGAGGACACAGAATGGAGTAAGTCTTCATACCCTAAGGACAATAAGGAAGATCCAGTTACTGTTTTTATCTGGATAGACTTGTTAGCTGCCAGATTTTGCAGTTCATAGCTGCTGTGTTCTGCACTGGGAGCTTAAAGAGTTAGAGCAGCAATTTGTTTCTCAGCTGGTTTTCCTTTGGCTTTTGTTTGTTTCATATTCCCTAAATGTTCTGTTATTGAGCATTGTCCCTGCAACTGTGAGTTAGAGAAATTTATTTAATTTCACCTTCCTAATAGTAAAACAAGACTCCGATGGCTGTAGCTTTAAAAACAAGCCAGACTGTTACGAGTGTAGGGCGTGTAAAACTGAGAGGTAGTTGCATCTCAGGTGGCAGAAGGTGAGGTTAAAAGTGTCATTGATCCCTGATGGATGCATCCACAGCTTGGAAATATGGGTTGGAAGTTGGATGCTGTCCTGTTTCATGATTTTTTTTGGTGTCATATCAAATAGGGGTCCATCCCCTACTCAAGATGCAGATAAAATCTGTTTGTGCTAGCTGATCATCCAAGGACTTTGCCTTTTTTTTTGATGCTACTGCTCTGTCTTCTTCTTTCTTGATCCTCTGCTTCTTGCTTCCACATATGCAAAACTCACTTGCTTTGTCATGAACGTGAAAATGCTGTGTGCAATTTTTTTTTTAAAGAACTCCAATGAGTGTTTTGGACTATTCGGAAGTATGAAGTCAACCTTTCTGGTGTAAAAAATTTTTTTTGAGCAATAGCTTTTTGGAAGATAAATGTTTTGCTTTCCTTAGACAGCATTCTGTTGTTTAAAAGGTGACCATCAAAACCAATTTCCAGCTGGAGCTGTATTCATTTTCTTTGGTGGTCCAGAGTTCTCACCCAGACTACATTCATGTAATACAGCAAGGTTTCCAGGAAAGGGTACAACGCTGCCTTGGAATGGCACGTATACAGTGCTTCTTTATAACATTCTTTCACCTCCAACCATTTCAGTCCAAGGAATTCTCAAACTGGATGTGATTTCTGTGTACAGAAGAGAAAAACAAGCATGTATTTATGAGGCTTTAATTTCCTAGAGAGCCACATGAGCAAAGAGAGAGAGAGAAATAGCTGAAGCGGATTTATCTATTAATTGGAGGTGACATCCGTGAAAAATGTTTTGTGCTTTTTTTGCCCAGCCATCCTTTGCGTACCAATGTCTTCACAGCATTAATCACAAGTAAAAGGTTCTGTGGGAAACCTTCTCCTCTGTGTTAACAAATGCCAGTGTGGATATGGACTTAATGCTTTGTCCTTCTTCAGAGGGTTTGCTTGCTGCACAGAGGGAAGGAAGGCTGTCAGCAGAGGGTTTTAGCCCTGGAAAGGAAGCAAGCATCTCCTGCTGAAAAGATGTTTATGTTTCTTGCTATTAAGGATCTGTAAGCATGAGATAGGCAGCTGCTAATATTTCCAGTTGCAGAAAAGGCAGCTTGTAAACGGCCTGACTTGTGGACAAAGGACCTGTCTGTGCTTTTAGCTGGGATCTAGGTTAAGAGGAGCAACCTTGCGTGGAAATTCAGCAATGAGACAGAAGCATGGTTTTGCATGGTGGCACAGCAGGACCAGCAGGACATCTTTGCTTGTGTCAAAGGTATGGTGTTCCTCCTTTCCAGGGCATGGGAGGAAGGAGGACAGGACAGTACTGTCCAGGGAGGGTGGGGAAACCTAAAACGTATCATGAGTCTGCCTATCTGGGTGAATCCTTCTTACAAGAAGTGATTTTTAATGGACTTGTTGGAGAAACAATGAGTTTGTGCATATGAAAGTGATTTGGTTTTCTGGTGTTTTGTGTGCCTGTTACAATGAAGATCTAATTGCTGTCCTCACCTTGCTCTGTGCCCTATTTCAGAGCAGGACCTCCGATGTGACCTCCTCATAGACAAATCCACAATTATTTGGGGCCAGCCTGATTTATACACAAAGACTAAATCCCCAGAACAGACCACTGGTTATTCTAGTTTTGTCTCCTAACAGTTTCTGGTTTGTTTGCAACAGCAACAAGGTGACAAAAAATATCTCCTATTCAAACATCAGCATGTTTGAAAGACTGTGAATCAGGTATGTTGAAAGCACATGAAATTATGAGAGCTGAAATCTGTTCAGAAAATCTGTTTGTTGCAGGCTATTGTGAATGTGGAGAAGCTTGCCTGTAGTCTTGGAGGCATTATTTCATTGAACAGTGGCAAAGAGTGCTTTGGGGTGTGTCTTGGTGTTCACAGCAGTGTCACTTGAGCAGGCACACAGAGCTTTGTGGTCAAGGTTTTCTGAAACTTCCAGGCATAACCTTCCTCACATAGCAACTGATGGTGCAGTTTATACAGATGACACTAAATGGAGAGTTTAAGCCTAGTGCTGTGGAAAATCTTACAAAGAGAAGTATTCTCACAATTGGGAACCATTGTCCCTGCAATGTTAGACTGGTTCTCAGCCATTCCCTAAGGGAAGACTGACCCAGTCACTGAGACATCACAGCAATGACTGGAGAGGGAAAGATCTGAAATCCCTGCATCATAAATGTAATAGCCTGCATGGTATTTTCAAAGAAAAACATCTGAGAAAAGATATGCACCACTAAGTAACAGCATAGAATATTGCAGTGTTTGGAGTATGGCATATTGAGATCCTAATGATAGATGAAGTTTTAACAGACTGCTTGAACACATCCTTACTTTAAACTGCGACAGTCTGAACTTAAATGGTTGCTTAAAAACTATGTGGTTTTTTGAATTAGGACCTTTCTAAATGGCAGAGCTTATAAAACCAATGACAGTGCTATCACCTTCTGTTTGACTGCCTTTTCCTTGAGAATTAACAAGGAGGGATATTTTATTTATCTTAGATATTGCTGAGTGTAGCTGAAAATTTGGTTTGGTTTGAATGAAAGGTTCTTCAGGTCAAACCAAACTCACTCTTGCTGTTTATTCTTACTATTGCGACCAGTCTAGATGCTCCGTTTGCTTCTATTGCAAAGCATCTTGCCTTTAATACCACACAAGTCTCTTTTGTGAATAAAACCATAGTGTTAATGCTGGCTAATGCTGGCTTTTCTGTTGAGGGGGTGAGGCCTGTTGCAATGTGAATCCTGAATAGGAAACTCCAACTCCTTTGATGTCAGTGAATGAGGTCAAAAGCAAAACTTCCAGGCTCCTGTGGAGTCCTCATTAGGGCAGCCCAGGCATCACAAATCTGTGGGTACAAGTCAGGCAAAGCAGCTGCCTTTTGGCCAGTTCTAGTTCCCCTGCAGATGGGCAGCTCCTGTTTACCTGCCTGCTCACACTGGCATCGTTTACGTCAAATCCCACAGAGGTGCAGTTGCCCAGTGTCTCTTCTTTGACTACTGCTACATAACTTTGTGGTTGTCTGTTTTGCTGAATATGGCTGGAACTTAGTGTGTCATGCAGTCAGCCCTAATGGAAGGAAAATCATCTCTGTCCCAATGTCTTGGAGACACTTCACCCTTTTCTCCTTGTGCAAGGGTAGTGTGATTTCCTCCATCTTGCCGAACTGGAAAGAGAATGAAGGTTATCAACCTGTCCCATCTCCAGCTTTGGGAAAGATTTCCTGGGACCAGCAGATAGGGAATGGGAGAAGAAGGGTCTGGGGCAGGTGCTGCATGGGTGTGGGAGGGTCTGCCAGCCATCCTCTCCCTTCAAGCCCTGGCAGAGAGGAAAACCATGAATTAGTGCCCACAGCATCTGAGGCCAGGGAATGAGTAGACTGGGAATGCTGGTTCCTCCAGTCCTGCCGGGATTTAACCTGGGCACACAGACCTGTGTGGTTTAGCAGACCCAAAATGCCAACATTCCTAGCAAACAAGTCTTGTAACAGTCAGATTGATTTCTTCCTTCCTCTCTCCCCCTCAATCACATCCTTTGCAATATCCAGATAAATCTGTGTCTGTCTGGGCTCAGTGTCAGGATCTCTGCTGGAGGGTGATCAATGTCTGTGTCTCTGCTGGGGGATGCTCAGGGCTGGTTGAGCCCACTGCCAGACAGCTTCCACCAGCTCCAAGCTCGATGGCAACTCCCTGTAGCCATCTGGATCTGGTCATGGCCAAACACTGCCAAGTATGGAACAAAAGGTGAAATTGCTGAAGGAGCAGAAGAGTGAGGGGAAAGGGGTGAGGGGCAGGAGAGGAAAGAGCACAAAACAGCCCAGGAGTAGGTCTTGTGACAGTCCAGGACAGTTTTCCTGATGCGTGTTTCAGCATAGAGGAAGAGCCCAGGACCAGGGCCAAGAGAAGCCAACACGTCCTGGTCACATCCAGCCCCTCTGAGGGGTGTGTGGAGAGGGAGGTGTTAATCCATCACAGAATTCTGCCAAGGAAGCACCTTTCACTCTCTGAATAAACATGTCTTTCATTCTTGCGGCACTGTTTGGACACTGTAAAAATCTGATTTCACGTTTTGTTTAGCACTAGGAAAACATTATCCCAACCAAGCCAAAAGCTGCTGAATTGTTGTGCAGGATCTGGTTCTCTCTGCAGCTGCGTGAGGAAAGCCACTGATCTCAGACTGTCTGTGCTGATTTATAGGAAACTCTTCAAAACCTGTGAACAGATCACGGCTCAGGCAGTGATGCATGCCTAAATGCAGGCTCTCCCGCATTCACCCTTCAGCTGTGCTGCAGTGTGTCCTTCTGCAATGTCAATTACAATGTTTCCAAGCTTGCAGGTGGAAGTGGCAGCAGTCTGATCCTGGCGAGAAGTGTGGGTTTTCTGCCAGGCGCCTGTCTGTGCAGTCACCTACAGGCCTGCTGTCATACTCCAG
The DNA here is from genome assembly GCA_034509425.1 of Eopsaltria australis. Lineage (NCBI taxonomy): Eukaryota > Metazoa > Chordata > Aves > Passeriformes > Petroicidae > Eopsaltria > Eopsaltria australis. The sequence goes on along the minus strand of JAVTVJ010000837.1, from coordinate 164,806 downwards.
TTTGTAACCCTTTGAAATACTAAGCTTCAGCTTCCACACATACACACAAATTTCCTAGCAGCTTCCATCAAAAGTGTAAGTTTCCAGAAAAAGTTCAAAGTTGCTTGACAGCTGATGACAGTAATACACTATTTCAGTCAACAGGGAGTTCAAATCGTGCTGCTAAACATGACTGAGTAAAGCCCCTTCAAACCATAGAAATGTTGTCACGGAAAGACAAAAAAGGGCACAACCACTGTAAATTGCAGTGATGATGTAAAGCAGTAGGACACTGCTGTCTTCTTAAGCTACTGGAAAATAGTAACTTATTCTGGTCCCAGTCACAGCTCAGGTCTCTGATCCCTTTCATCTCATTACCCTGCTGAGCAAACAGTAAAGCAATTTCAGGTTTCAAAACTGATGCCCTGCTGTCAGACTGGGGTAATGCCTTCTAAGATATTAAGTGGAGCATGCTTTAAGTGGGTCACTCTTTATCTCCAGACTTTGGTCACCTTCAAATGCCAAGTTGGGCATCTGTCCCTACACCTCTGTTGTTAAAAGAAAGCTTAGCTGCATGTGGACAACCTCTTACAGCTGTTTGAGAAGGTGAAATCAGAGTAGGATGCCAAACTTTTTTTAGCTTTGTAGTTACAGTTGGAGACCAGCGCAGCACATTGAAAGATCTCTTTTGTATTCGTATTTCAATTGTTTCAACAATGCTGTAGAGGAGTTGAGAGTTTCTATGAAATTACAACAAGATGTCTTTTAAAACTGGCATGAGTGATAAATGACAACAGGAAATATAGTTACAGTCAGCTGCCATTACAGTTAGAAATTCACTGGTGTAGTGGTTTGTTGTTCTTGGGGCTTTTTCCTAATGGGAAGGAGTAATGCATAAGGCCAGGTTAGGAACAAATGTTATGGTGTTTTCAAGGTGGTAAAGAACTAGTTTTATTTTTATCATTAATAGTTACTCCACATGTTCTTCATTAGAATATTAGCCTTTCTGTTTCTAGCTTTAATGTAATGCAAAAGAACCATTTCTAGCTTTGAGAAAGTTGCAAGTGCATATACATTGTGTATAAAGCAAAGTACTTCCATTGCATTGCTTTTGTTCTGGCTTCAGTAGGAAAAAACACTCTTACTACTTTCAAATCCCCCATAAAAAGGCATAACACAGTTTAAGATCAGTCTGTTCTTGAAAAGAAAACATTTTTTAAAATCTGTGTTATTTTTAGTAATTTCTTTTTTCCTTTCAGTGAACATTAAAATATCCTGGAGATTGTTCTAAACGGATCCAAACAGAGCCTCAACCTCCATATGTGTTAAGTATATGTGTTAAGAGATCCAGGTATAATTCCAGTAATTTTTATAAGCTTTCATTGATTTTAGCAGGAGTTTTGAAATGATCTTGCTGTGTCTAGATGTAGAGAGTTGCTTGCTCTTATGCTGCCTATAAAAAGCCCAGTACCAGACCTGTCAGTCATGTCTAGTGTCAGAACAGTGCCTGACTGTCATTGGTTCAGTTTTGAGTTCAGATTCCATCAAAGGAAAAGGAAATGTCCCTTTATCTTCTGTCTTTTAGACAGGTGTAATCTTGACTTTTTGCTTTGCCTTAAAACATGAATGTTTTCGTCTTGTTCAGGTTTGTCACATAAAGAATTCACTAAGGGGGACAATCTTCTGAACTTAAAAATCTCTGTTAGAGGAGAATCTCTTACAGGATCCACAGCTAGGTCTCCTATCTCTTCAGACAGGCATCTTCTGTGTGTCTTTCTGATTTTTTAAAGAAAAAAATCACCTTACTATCTGTCATTGAAGAGATGCAGAGCAAGTAGGTAATGTTGCACTTGTGTTTAAATATTTTTTCAGACAAATAACTAGATTAACTGAGATAGAGTGCAATTTTCAGCTGACAGTGGCCTGAAGCTCCTGTGTTTGGAGTTTCTGTAATATGAATTAACAGTTCTGATCTTCTTTGTGTGTATATTGAGTTTGAGACTTCCTTTTTGTCCCCAAGCTGGCCATATATTTTTTCAGGAATGCTTATGTTGCTATAGTTTAGCAATCAGTAAAAAAGTCCTTGAGTACCAATAAGAAGCAAGGAAAATGCTTTGTGGAGAAATTGTTTGTGCTCAAGAAGAGGGAGGCTGGGTTAATGGTACTGGTCTGAAATAGGAGCTTTCATCTTCCCTTTGGAAAGTAAACAACTGGGAAACAGAACACCTCTGCTTGCTCCCTCTCAGGACAGGTCTTGGACAAGAAACCTCTCCAAGGTCTGTTAAGGAATTAATCTTCCATAAGCGTAAGATTTGTCTTCACCTCAGCCATAGAAAATCCCAAAAGAGGATTTTGTATAGCTGTATATGGCTTATTTAGTCTTCCAAGTTTCACTTTAACACGGAAAAAGAAAATCCATAAAGGTTATGTCACCTTCATTTGAGAATCTTATCCCACTGGTTTGGTTGGAAGGATATTCTAAAGCAATATCCATGGGCAGGTTATAAATTGTTTATGTTTCATTTGAATCTTGTTAATAGTACTTCCATGGGAATCACCTGACAGTTGGACAGAATATGAAGGAGTAGATATGTGGTGTCATGGAAGGAGGAAAAAGTACAGTAGAAAAACCCTTGTGAGAAAGCAGAAAAATTTGCATTTTGAAAATTACAAATTGGACTTCATATTCTCTGTGGACTTTGCTGGGCAAGCATGTGCTGCCAACAGTGGCATCTGCTGCAGCACTGATGATGTGGCTCTCGTGGCCAGGAACTGAATCCTTCCCTTTTATGGGATTTATTAGGTGCCTGGTGCTTTTGAATTTTTTTTTTTTTTTTTTTTTTTTTTTTTGTTAATAAGGTAGAATGTTGGGTTTTGAGAATGCTTCTTTTAGACCAGAAGAAAGTAATTTAGACAATGCCAGAAGTGAAGCATATTTCCAAAGCAAAATCATAGCAGAAGATGGAGATCTGGTAAGTATAAATTCTTTCTAAGCTGCACAGATGGCCCAGCCTCACAGCAGCAGGAGGATGGGAACAACCCTGTGTTTCCTTACAGTGCAAACAATGATGACAGCCTTCTTCAGTCCTTACACCAGGCTGAGGAGCAGACCTGGAGGGGAACCCACTGCGAGCTGGGAGATGTAAGGAGTGCAGACTGTGCAATGTCAACACTTGCACAATGCAAGCGTAATGAGCGGCTTTGCTATTTGCGGTCCTGGTTAATGAAGGTAATACAATGAGGAATTGCAGTTCAACTAATTTCCAGGAATGTACAAGGCAGAAATAGTAAGCAAATCTGTAAGACTTCTGATTTGTCAGCCATCTAGCCATTGTCTGAGAAAGTTAGGCTTTGGCAGCATGCTGTACACTGCAATCTCTTCATAATGAATATGATGTGGGCACTGTGCCAGGATGTAATTCTACAATATGATGAAGCAAAATCCTATCTATTTATCCTGTTTGTGCATCAAAACTCATCCTTTATTTTTTATTTTCCCACATGGCGAATGAAATTTGATGTGTTGCTATTTGAATATTATACTACAGTTTGTGATATTGAATTGTACAAAAACATTTGCATATGATAAGCATATTGCTGACTGTCTTTAAAATTCCTTCATGAAAAAAAAGTTGGGAATTCTCTTATTGCTAATGGGGCTGTGTAGACAGAAAAAAACCCTTGAATTTCACACCAGTGAACTAACAGGTGGCTTAATAATGCCATGATCTGGAACAGGATGGGCTGGAATACATTGATTAGAAATCAACAGTTTCACTCTGTCAGTATAATAGCTTATGGGCAACATGGTTTGGTTTTGTTTTTATCTAGAATAGGGCTTTACATTCTTTACCAATTACAGCATTGCTTCTTTTTTACAATGCAGAAGGTTGCTGACTTTTGAAAACGAACCTGCACAGAGCGTGATCCGCATGTATTTTGTGAGAAGCTGCATTCTCTAGCCTCTGTACTGCAGTTACGGGCCACAGTTAATCTGAATTCTTTTGTCTGGTTGCAAACTAGCTGTTAGTGTTACTCAGTGTCCATATCAATTGGATGCTTTGCAAACACTTGTTTTCCTTTATTTGATGGAGAATACAGCAATATAACTTTCATGGAACATGAAGGAACCAAGTTTTGTTCAAATACATGAGAAGGCATTTGTAGGAAAGTTAAACCCAAGTGGTTTAAGCAAATGACTTAATATTATGACTCTGTCACTTTCGGCAATACCTTTCTCAATAAATGGTTTCTACAAAATTTCCCATCTGGCCATTACCTGCTTAAACTTGAGTGTTTACATGAATTTAGGAATACAGTGAAATTAGTGTTTCAGTTCTTGATGCCATTGTAACCTGTCATGGACAGTCACTTGCCTTTAGCTTAGTAGTTTGGACTGCTAAAGGGAGCAAGAAGAATTCTGGTCATGTAATTGAGGAGAAACATAGAAAATATGGTGCTGTTCCATGAGCTTGACAAATTCTTGGTCTGAGTAGAGAGACAGACTTAACTTGGACCAGAGAAAGAGGGAGTGGCTGTGTAGGGTGGGGTTTTCTTTGAAGTTGGTTGTATTTTTGAAGGTATGTGTGGGTTTTTCCCCCAGAAACTGAACTTGACAGAGTTTTTCTGGCATTTTGGAAGGAAGGGAGTTCAGGGTATTTAAAAAAAAAGAGCTAAAAGTCTGACTTCTTAGAGGCTTCTGCAATAGGGAATTAAAGCTGTATCTCCATGGTTTTTTTTTGTATGGTGTGAATTTTTTTCAGCTTAAGTGAGAGTTTCTCATCATGCTGTCACAACTTACCCTTTTAGCTTCGGGACTTGTCTCCAGTGTGTCAGACAATAGGAATAAATGGGGCTGCAAAGGACTTGCTTTCTCTGCTGTTTTTTTTTCATCAGTGTAACCCTAGTAATGGGTCACAAGAAGTGTTGTGCTGCAATGATGTTGTTGACCACCCTGAAATTTTCTTCGAAAATAGCTTGGGAAAAGAATCATTTTGCCATTCTCTAAGAGATCTGTAGTGAAGAAAATGAGTTTGGTAGATTTTGCCAAAAACCCACACAACCACTTTCTTGTGTCTCAGTCAGCTTTATGTGAGAAGCTGTAGCCTGGCTGTCATATTTCCCTTTCCATCTGAGGGACAACAGCGTAGTAGCTAGCTCACATAATTCTTTGGCCATGTCTCTTTGGAATTACAAATGCTGAATTATGAAAAACAAAATGCCAGAAGCACAGAGATGCAGTGACTTGCCAGAAGTCAGCGGAGGGCCAGGGGAAGGAACAGCCACTGTCTGTCCAGGGTCCCAGTCAGGTGTCTCAAATGCATGGGGAGAGCAGGGCTTTTAGAAGAAGTGCATACCACTGGTTTTGAAAGCACTGACATCTGCCCTCAGAGGTGAAAGTCTTGTGATGTATTTCCTTCCTTAGCAGCAGCAGGCATCCTTCACACTGAGGATTTGAGGCAGGTAGGAGCTCTCAGGGGCTGCCGCTGCTGAATGAGCAGAATAACAGGTTTAAGCCTAGAGATACTTCGTTATGTTTTTCTCTGTCTGGGTTGTTTTTTATTTTAATGTGTTAGAGAAAATGTGCCAGTTTCCATGGAATGCTGAACAGTCAGACAACAGAGTACAGTAACAAGAGGGAGTGATAAATAAATATGTTCACGAGCTTCTTTGTGGAGTGTCAAACATGTAGAGCTGGTGGGTTATTTGTTTTCCTGTGTCAAATGTGGAGCTGTTTTTCTAAATAGCTAGCCACTCCATTGTAGTGCAAGGGAACATGCAAATCTGAATACTGTACCAAATTCCACTGGCTTTTCTTTCATATGTGCAGAAGACATCTCTCCTCTCAGGAGGAGAGGATGCTGTCTCCCTGATAGTGGAAACAAAAGTGCTTTGCTGTGGAGCTGTTAAAAACCCTGCTCCACTAAATAAAAAAAGAGAAATCAGGATATATGTTGGTACCAGTTAATCTTTTATCATTTTATGTTTTTTAATTGGTCACTTCTGTCTATGGATCAACAGAGAAAAATGTCTCTGTAAGTGAAAACATGAATCTGAACTTCTGGACCTGAAAATGGGCTATTTTAAGAAGCCTACATCTTGAAAAATATGCAACTTCCAATGCAGAATGAAAATACAAGTTTACTGGTTTGCCACGCTACAGAATATCCTTTTGCCAGTTCTACATTTGCAAAATATGTCTCTTTTGAGCACTTAATGATAATGATAATCTGATGAGTAGGTTAGAAGTGTAGTTTCTAGTTTCACTTCCTGAATGTTTTACAGTTTTCTCTTTAAAAAATACTTTAGAGTTCTGCTGTAAAGATTATCCTTTGATTACAAGTCTGCTCTGGCCTAAGGTCCAGCAGCGAAGGTTCTTATCTTAGAGGAGGCTGTATTTTGTACTGAGGATCAGAGCTAAAGCTTCTGCAGGTTCTCCTGGCGTTGCCTCTGTGCCCGTCTGTTCACACCACATGGCCCAGCATTTGGTTCATGCTACCTTGACTAAATGAACCCCTGGGACTTACAGAGTGGCTTCAGAAAACATGCATACGTGAGATATTTGCTTTAAAGGTTTGCAGATTTTGGTTTTTAAAATACTGTGCTTGAGGGTGTATTTGCTTGCAGGCAAGTCCATATTTTGTTTCTTTTTCTGGGGCCAGGGCTTGATTTCAGTGCATGCACAAAACCTACAGGACTCGTTCTTTAAAGGTGCTCAGTTCCCTCTTGCTGATAGTATGGATCATAGTAGGTGTTAAAATGGTTGTTACCAGCTGCAGAGTAATGAGAATCTGGGTTTCCTGTGAAGTGGAATGATTTATATTCACCATCACTGTGAATGTGCCCTCAAGGTGACAGATTCATGACTTCATGCATTGGAAACCTGCACAGTGCCAATAAAGGGATATGTTTAACAGAATAGTTATTCTTATGAGAAACGCGTTTCGATGACTTTTATCTTGCCGCAAACCCTTAAGCTGGAAAAGGATGTGAAGCTTGGCTGTTACTGAATTGGAGAGTAATTTGGCTTTGTGTGTAGAATTAGGCCTAATATATTGTTCAGCACTGAGTCCCAAGCAAAACCAGAATTCTAGGATAGATACACAGTCAAATATATGGCTTCATTTCCTGCCATTTCATCATCAGAAACAGACAGGAACTGCTTTAAAGGGTACCTGGTTTCCAGTGTTAGAGAGCTTTGTCTGAACTGGGAACTTAACAGACACAGTGGCCTTCTTGATCCACAAACCTGAAACTGCTAACTGAGGGAGTGGAAAATGAGGGAAATTACCTTATTGTCCCCATCTGTTGAGAAGTGTTTTGGGGCTCGGCTCATCAGTAACCCTGTCTGTGAGGCAGGGGAGGCAGTCACCTGAGGTCAAACCTCTGTCAAAGAGAGTGGGTGGGCAAAGGACACTGGGCTGTGGTTTCCTTGTTTACATTCAAAATCTAGGGGCTACCTTGATGTGGGGCAGACTGGTGCCTTGCTGGTTCAATCTGAAGAAAATAAGGAAAGATGAAAGATGGAGGGATGGAAGGAGGAGGAACAGAAGAGAGAGGAGAAGGTAGAACAGAGGGAGGAAATCTGTTTTCAAGTGATGCAGGAGTAATGTTCCTAGGTGTAAATATAAGATCTTTATATCAATGCAAAGAGTGCTTGGAAAGACCAGAATTTATGGCATATTTGGATTTTTTGTTTTGTCTTTGTCTGTTTTTGATAAAGCATTTCATTTGCAGTAGCAAATCAAATTCTCCAAGGAGAACTGTAACAGGAATAGAACAAGCAGAGAATTAAAACCTGGTCCCAGAAGTGTAAAACCTCAAATTCACTCATCACAGAATAGCAAGGGGGAATACACTATGCCTGAAGAAGGGTGAGCTGTTTTCTGTGTTTGCCATGATCTACAACAGCTGAAAGAAGGAGTCTTTCACTGACTTTCGAGGCAAGGTGAGAGGTTTACCAATACCAGTCAGAAGAACCTCTCAATTGGTAAAAACTACCCCTGCAGAACAACTTACCCTTTTAGAAAGCGACTCTGGGGTGTATTTGTTCTGGAGATTTTTTTGCAGCCCTCCCTCTGCTTCCTAGAATGGAACTGTTAAGGGATCATAAAATATTAATGCTAAATTTAGACAGAGCAGACATTCACCAACCCAAATAATAATTTACTGAGCCTGTGCTTGGTTTTGAGAACCTGTGAAGTCGTAAATATTTAAACTGAAAGAGATTAGGGGAAATGTGGAAAAATTGCTGTTTGACATCATTAGAAAACACTGCTGATCCACAGGTAAGAAGCTTAAACTCTCAAGAGGAAAATGGGAGAAAAGGGTGGAGATAAAAACTATGCTAGTATGTTTAATTTTGTATTTTGAAAATTAGAGTTTGGTCAATCTTTCAAGGTTTTTTTGTTGTGTTGTTTTAGGGATTTTTAGCTTATTAAGAAGGCTTTTAGTCATAGCAAATTTAAAAGTGTTCATGCTGAAAATCGAATTAACTCTTTCAAAAACAATAGTTTCCAGAAGTTTGAGTTCTTTTTACCAAGACTTCTTTTTTCTCTTTCTTTCTCTGACAAGCACACACAAAACATGCACTCCATCAGCTCAGGGTAGTGAAAAAGGTTTTGAAATTCCAAATGACTTTTTCTTGAAAAGTTCTGGTTTTGAAAAGAATGCCTTTGCAGTGTTAAATTCTTCTGAGCTTTAATGGCTTTGTGTAATTGCAGCATGTTCTCTGTTATTTTACGTTATCTAATTTTAGGTGAAGCGTCTTCATGGCCCTTGGGAGGACATTTCACAGTCTCAGTGCAAGCCTACACTTACACATATTCTGTGCTTGCACCTAAAAGAAAGAAAAAAAAAGAAAAAGTAAGGCATGCAAAGAAAATGTAGCTGCTGCAGTTTTAAGATTGACAACTAGTTGGTTGCTGTCACCTTTTTTTTTTTTCCACTGCCAGTGTAGGAGTCAACTAACTGAACAGCAGCATTTAGCACATTGCCTCAAGGATCAGAGATCAGTGTCTTCAGCCTGAGAAGTCTCTGTAGTATATGCCAGGGAAAGCTGGGATAGTGACGCAGTCATTTCTGTGTGCTTTTTCTTTCTTTTGGTTTAGAGCATAGCACTTCTTAAATTATATTTCGCTTATCTAAACTGAAGGTGAAACAAAGGCATCTGTTCCCTAAAATTTGTACTGGTTTTAAATCATTTTCCCTTACACCATGGATTTGTTGGTCTGTGTGAGAATAAAGGATACTTTTATAAGATTGTCTGGGTAAGGGACTTATTTTCCATCTGTTGTTATACTGCAGGATCATAACAGCAAGTGGACTGACATTCCCCCTTCTTCCCCCTTTAACTTCTCCTTCCACTTCACCTTTCTGATTATCATAATACCTGGAGGACAGCAGGTTTTGTTAGTCAGATGCCATCTTGGTAAATGTGAATGAGAGAGTGAAGGCATTTGGTGTTTGTATATGGGTAAACACTAATAATCATGTTTCACTCGTATCTTGCAATGTCTCAAAAGAAAATGTCGTTTGTGAAAGTGGTGTTTAATAGACATTATTTTATGCATGCACCATTTTTCTGTGAGTGTGGGGTTGGTCAAGAAAGCCGAGCTCCCACAAAAACATTTCTGTTGGCACTATTATGCCTTCAAAAACAAAAGGAAAGAGCCTTCCTGTTTTGTATCCACTGAAGGATGGGCAGAGATCTACTACCATCCAGAAGGAAACACAAGCATTTTCATTCTTCTTCTGGTCTCCAAGGACCATGTGTACAGCATCTTGTGTTGATGATAAGGTTCTGCAAAATGAGTTTGTAGAATTATATTTTATGCTTTTCTTAAAGTCTTTGTTCCCAGTGTCCAGTGGCCACAAAATCTGTCTCTGTCTTGATTGTTGTTGAAGTCCCACTCACAATGTTTCCATTGAAAAGCTTTGTGATAGGAAGATATGCATTCCAAAAGCTAAAAAAAAAAAAACCCAGAAAATGATCAGTCAAGGAGTGTTATGTTAAAAAGAATAGTTTTCAAGTAAATAGTGGGAATTATTATTATCTCTCTCATGATTTTAGACTGCATATATGTAGTTTGTCATTTCTTACTTAAGGATCCTTGAAAGTTCCATTTTAAAGTTGTTCTAAAATATTTTGATTTGTGGATAATCATCAGGTTCATGACTTAGGAGCAAAATCAGTAACAACATCAATCAAAGCAAAAATTGGTGTGAAAAATGCAGTGGAGAGGAGAACACATTCAAATTGAAGAAAAAATTACTGAGGTGAGATCAACTTAAAGTATGATGGGAAACAATACAAGGTGCTGGGTATTACCAAACTCTCTCATCCTAATTAGTGAAATATTCTGTGACTAGTAACTCTGGAAGGAATTCAAAGAAGTTGGAAAAGAATAACCATTTCAGAGTGATTCTTCACTCTGCATCTTACATAGGAAATAGGAAATACACCTTCTATGCAGAGCCAAGAGGTTATTTTCTAATCTGTGTCTTAACAGTTTAGTCAACACACACCGGTCGTTGTTACTCTGGTAGAAATTATGTGAACAGTGTGAGTTACCTGTTTTTTTCAAGCAATTCACTTTCCTCAATTGAGTAAAACTGTTACATATACACTTGTTAGTAGCTGCCCCTTGTTCCTGTGTAGTGGCCCTTCTGATGACCCTCTGAGTCCTTTGGTTAGTGGCCTCAGTCTTTATCAAGAAGAGGAGGTGATGGTCAGCCATCAGCAGCCCAGTTCTGTAATTCTACTTCTTTGAATTTATTCTTCGAGCTGCTTGTTATCTTTGTAGAATCATCGGATGTTTTGAGTTGGAAGGGATCTTCCAAAGGCCCTCTAGTTCAACTCCCCTGCATGGACACAGATATCTTACAGTAGATTAGGATGCTCAGAGCCCTCTCCAGCCTTACCTTTAATGTAAGTCCAGGGATGGGGCATCCACCACTTCTCTGAGCAATCTGTGCCAGTGTTTCACCACCCTCATTGTAAAATAACTGCTTTCTAATATCTAATCTAAATTGACTCTCCTTCCCTTTAAAACCACTATCTCTTTTCTTATGTCAACAGCCCTACTAAAATGTTTGTCCATATCATTCTTACAGAGAGGTCACAATAAAGTTTTCCCTGGAGCCTGCTCTTCTTCAGGCTGAACAATCCCAACTCTCTCCATAGCCTGACTCTATAGTAGAGGTGTTCCAGCTCTCTGAGCATCTTCATGGACTCCTCTGGACACACTGCTGCAGGTTCACATCTTTGCTGTGCTGGTACCCCAGAGCTGGAGGCAGCTCTGCAGCTGAGGTCTCAGTGGAGTGGGGCAAAGGGGCAGAATCCCTTCCCTCCTCTGATGCCCACAGGGTTTGGACGCAGCCCAGGACACAGCTGAGCAGCCAGCACATATTTCTAGGTGATGTCCAGGCTCCTGTCCAAGTCTTTTCTCCTCTGGGCTGCTCTCAATCCATTCCATGGGACTGACCCCACCAAAGAATAGCACTTTGTATGTGACCTTGTTAAACTTGATGAAATTCCCAAGGGCCCAGTTCATGAGTTTGTCCATGTCTCTCTGAGTGGCATTCTGCCCTTCAGCCTCTCAGCCTCATCACTCATCTTGTTACCTGTATTCACTGGATTACATCCAAGCTTGTGGATTTATTAAAAAATCACCGAGATGAGTTTTATTGTGCATGGTTTCACTCATTTTATTAGCAGAACCCTTTCTCTGTAGTGGGCCATTGACTGAGGCACATTTGTACTGTGTTGTTAATGAGTGTATTAAAACAGCATAGCTCAGGTGTGACTTGGACAGGTGACTCAGTTCCAAGGTGAAGCCCTGTTGCATCTCTGGGACTCTGCTTGACTGCCAGTTGTGAATGGAGTTTAGACCGATGTTTCTTTTGTAGTCTAGCAGTGGGTGCTAGCATGGATCTTTCACATCATTATATTTCATTTCACCTTTTCTATGTTCTTTCAAGTCTTCTGCAAAGTTACTGAATTTCACAGTTCTAATGTTCTCTTTATGAGCATATCTTCTGTTTCCAGATGTGTTCTTCATTGTCTTGGCAGCTTATCTTTTCTCTTTCAGTGAAACCTTTCTTGCAGTACTCTGGTCATTAATGCATGCCTTTCTTTTTAACTCTTTGTCTGCTATTTTTTTCTGACACTTTCCCTGTTTGCTTCTCTCTTCCCTCCACTCGCTTAGGTTCATGTTTTCCTCATGCAAATCCTAATAGTTTTGTTGCAACACTCCTTCTGAAAATGTTTTCTTCTGACAGGCCTCTACATGCTCTTAATCCATGTAGAGACTGCTTCTGTGTCAGAAGAATCAAACTAACCAAGCGTTCAAATGAAATTTGCTGGATCCATTGTTAGTCTGTGTGTTAACACAGAGATCACTCAGGGTTTAGCTACAAGACTTGGCTTCTGTTCTCAATAAACATGTGCAGTTAGTTCCTGCAGTGCCCTGAGTGCCCTTAATATGATTTGAGTTAGTGATATTGAAGAGGGCTGACTACCTGTTAGCAATCACATGAATTTTGAAAACAGCTTCTGGAACTTAATTTGTCTTCAGATTATTTTGGTGGGTTACCTGGACTGGCAACCATCTGATAGATTATTCCAGGGAAAACAACATCTTCAGAGAAATGCAAACTTCTTTTGATCAGGATTTATTCCAGTCATACTTACCCTCAACAAGCTAACATATCCATTATTTTAAAGCCTGTCTGACTTTAGTGGTGCATTCCTGTCACTCACTGCTGTGACCTTAGAGAAGGTACAGCAGAACACAGTGGCAAAGACAGAAGCTGTGATGTCTGACGGGTTCAGACTGCAAACTTCAGAAGCTGAGGTTTTGTTCTAAGGAATGCATCCTGCTGGTACCACTTGTATTAATTTCTCTTGGTGTTTTCACATAAGAATGCTGGGCTAAAATTGTCTAAGGTCTGTGAGAAGCCCTTCTAAAAAAGTCCTGTGTATTGAAATTGTTTTATTTTTGTCTCTTGCTTTCTAGATAGTACAGATTAGGACTTCCTATGAGAAGAATTCTGGACAGAGAGATACATAAATCAAATTGTCTTTTCCTGTCTGTTATAAAACCTTGCCTGATGATAAGGAACATGCTAGTTTAACAGTGGAATGAATTTTATCCCTCTGACAGCAATGTCTTGATAAAAAGAAAGTGGGAAATCACACGCAAGTGAAGTCACTGGCAGCCACTGGCAGCATCCAGACAGTTCAGCTATTGATGTAAAAGTCATAGAACTCCTTCTGACTACATCTTTAAGTTTTCTGATTTTCTGTAAGTCCTGCTATGTCCACAGATCATCACTGAGACTCAAAGATAATTTGAAAAAGCAATGTCAAGGATTAGCTTGGGATAGTGTATCTGCAGATATCTTAAAATGGCTTTGGGGCTTATTTTGCACTGTAGAATCATAGAACTGTTAGAGTTGCAAGGAACCATAAAGATCATCCAGTTCCAGCCCCCTACCATGGGCAGGGACACCTTCCACTTGACCAGGGTGCTCAAAGCCCTGTTCCAGCCTGGCCTTGGACACTTCCAGGGATGTTGAGTCCACAACCTCTCTGAGCAGCCTGTGCTAGGGCCTTACAGAGAAGAATTTCTTCATAATACCTAATCTAAATCTACCCCCTTTTATCTTAAAGCCATTGCCCCTTGTCCTGTCACTCCATGCCCTTGTGAAAAGTGCCTCTGCAGCCTTCTTGTAAACTCCCTTTAGGTAACGAAAGGCCTCTCCCAAGCCTTTTCTTCTCCAGGCTGAAGACCCCCACGTCTCCGAGTCTTTCTTCACAGGAGAGGAGCACCACTGCTCTGATCAATGTAGTGGCCTCCTCTGGTCTCATTTCAACAGGCAGGGGACCCCAGATCTGGAATTGTAATATATGTGGATGCCACTGTGATGAAAACCATACACATGAAGTGAGAGATGCTAACTAACATGGTTGCTTTTAAATTTTTCATATATTTGTATGTCCACTGAGAGCTGGAGAGATGTCAAGTACATGCCTGTTCATTCTGGTTAAAAGGTGGGAAAAGGCTGTTATTTTGTGTCTTTTAGCAAGCATTGCCCTCTCTTTGGGATGCTTAGCTGTATCATACAATCATTAAGGCTGGAAAAGATATCACAATTTCAAGACTGCTGAATTCCAAAATTTTCCATGCTAGGAATGTATGATATATTAAATCTGATGCTTGTCACAACTTTTCTTTCTTAGATTTCATCCTTGTTACCACCAACACCCTAAATACCTCCATTTCTTTGTTAGAAGCTGCATGTGTTGTTTGATGTTTTGGAGCTCAAATACCTCTTTGCAAACAGGCCCTGGAATGAAAAGATCCTTTGGAAAGTAACTCTCATCAGGACAAGGCTGCAAAGTAATTTATACTTCCCCAATACTTGGAAAGCACTATCTTATGTTCCTCATCATTTGGGGAAGCTGGGTCTGTTTAGCTGTCACAGTCATTTTTTTTATGAGCAAGTGCCTCCTGTTGTGATAACTGCTGTATTGCTTATCATGGACCTCTTTTATGCCAATCATTATTAGAGTAAGCTTTGCTCCAAGGGACCAAACTCAGTACAGTGGCTCTTCTTCTCCCCACTGTCATCCATCTCCCTGTCAATTTCCTGCTGGGTTTTTTCCTTTGTGCCAGGATGTGCAATGGGGTGGGATTTGGAGACACTCCAGTTTTGTCCGTAGGAGCAGGTAAAAAATGTTCAGCTACTGCATACAGGGAGAGGTCCTCTGGGTCCAATTCCTGTTCATCAACACTGAGAGAGTGGTTGCACACTCATTAATACCAGATCGGTGCACTGTGGATTGCCAAGCAGTGGGAAATTTGTCTGGGTAAGGGGGGGATGGGGGCGGGGCGCTGTGACTGTGATTCTGTTGAACTCACTGAAAGCACAGTCTGGCTTTTCTGTGGCTTTTTGACAGCTGAGGACAGGCAGTACTTGGTTCAGAATGTAGCCTGCAAATGGAGTTAACCAGTGATCTTCTTTTCAACAGTTCTTAATTACAGCTGTTCTTAGTGCCTGAACGATGCATGGAGACACAGCTCTGGTACCTTTGATCCAGGGACTGGGAGGCTGAGAGCTGAATTTTTAGTAAAACTGAGACACAGTCTTAGCTGTTGCTGAACTCTTATTATTTGTGGAAGTGTTGTCCCTGCCTTTGGTGAGTGTACAGTCAGATCAACAATGTTTTGGAAAATCCAGGCCTGGCCATTTTCATGGCAGCTGTGCTCTCTGCAGGGATCATTAATTCATCCGACTGCAGGAGGAGCAGAAGCATCTCCCAGTGGATGTACTTGTCACTGACAGTGGAGGGCAACAATGAGGTCTGTGCTCGGACACTTCTAAATGACGAGCAGCTGAGACCAGCTGGGGATTAAAATGTCTCATGGGCCCCTCAGGTACCTTATCTGCAGAGTTTGGATGTCTTTGATGGTGTTTCCTGTGGAGAAGTGGACGTGGGCTAAAGCACCTTTTTGTTTAGGAGGAATCAGGGTCAGTCGCTGCTCTGTTGGCCAAAATGCCAGCTGTCACACAGGTGCTGGTTGTTCCTTCTCCACTTGAAAAGAGAAGGAGATGCATAATGATGGCTTTTAAACTGAGCTGTGTTATAGGATTGTTGCCTGGCTTTATAGATGGGATGGTACAACACCTCTTGACTCCACTGGAAGCTCTGAGAAGAAATGTGCAGTTCTTGTAGTCACATCATCTCAGTCCCTCAATATAGTTGGGTCCCAAATTTTCCTTTAATTTTTACTTTGAGCAGACTTTTCTGCAAAGTTGGATAGAAAAGCCAGGAACATCTGTAAGAGAAAGGTCAGAAGACAGGTATATGTCATCTTAGTGTTATGAGTGTACCAGAGTGGAAGTGGAAGCTTCATGCAGCTCCCTAAATGGTCACTTCCTTGTTTTTCATTGGATAGGAAAGGCCACCTAGGGATGTAGGTTGTAGAGTGGTACCAACTCTTAGAATCCAGGACTGTCCTGGATACTCTCCAAGAGTTTGCAAACCAGGAAGAATAAACACAACTATTGTCCTGTGAAGAAACCAGATGTGCAGGGGAATAGTGGCAAAGAGACAGGACAAGGAACTTGCAAGCTGAAGGATAGGACAGAAAAGAGAGAAAATTAGACGGAGCATGTAAATTGGGAGATTGTACAATTTAAGATTAGTTTTGCAGTGAAATAATAAGTTTAAAGTGCTGTGCATTATGAAAAAACTCATAAGCAAATTCACTATGAGCTTGTGGAACTGAGGTGGGACAGTTTGAGTGCAGCACTAAGGCAATGCAATGCCTCATCCAAGCTGTAAAAAAAGCACCTTCCAAAAGGGATGGTGGGGTAGACAGACACCTATTACTTGACCCAGTTCAGCCGCATTCTTCACTTGGAAGAGCAGAAGCTCACAAGTTCTGGTGTTCCTGTTAAGGAGATACTGGAATTCTTCATTGAGAATTTTGGAGCACCCTTTGCTGCTGGAATAAAGGAAGAAAAAGAAATGTACAATGAGAGACTTACAGAGTTGTCTCTTATGAAACTACTGAGCTGACCCCAAAACCTTAAACAGGCTTGACTGTAAAATTGGGCCTTTGAAATAAAAATATGTGCTCTGAGTGGCTTCTTAAATGAAGATGAAGTATTTACTTTGCCATGGCTGAATGAGAAAATGCTGTGCAAGCTTTCCCTGCAGCTGCTCAGTGGATGGCTATAAAAGCAGGGCTAGATGTATCCCCTGCAGCCACAAATCATGGTGCTGAGGAGGCACATTGGCTTCTGCAAGCTCTAAAAGTAATATTAAAAGGAGAGAGTTATGTTAGAGGAAAGGGCATATGCCAAATAAAAGCATATTTAGGTCAGAAGAGATTGTTGGGCTCTGCCTGTGGTCCATTAAACCAGTGGTCTTCGAAGCAGGGTGCATGCACAGCAAGGGGTGCATGAAACAGTCCACTGGGGTGTGAAAGAAAGATTTTGTGCTATTAATAGATTTCTAGAAAGATATTTATTTCATCTCTAGCTTACAGTTTTTACTTTTTTCTGTATGTTTTACAAGTTGCATTATATGTTGGGATAGTGGGGTGGAGGTCTCAGATTTTTTTTCCGTGGTACTGTTTGCAACTGCAGAAGTTTGGAGATTACTGTGGTAAACCATAGATGTGGCCATGATCTGCATGCTGCACGTAGAAAAGCTGTGGTGAATGGTCTTGCATCTAATTTTAGGGCTTAGAAATATGTGAACTACATGCCCTGAGGCAGAACCCTGGTATGAGAAACAGGAGTCTTTGGGAGGAAAATAGATGATTATAAGCTAAAGAAAAATCCTGGGGCTAGGAAAAGACAAAGAGGCAGTACAAACTGCTGCCTTTGCAAAGTGTGCATGAGGGGAAAAAGGTTGTGGCAGGTACCTTTGCTTGGCACGAAGGTTATGGAGGGAGTGTAAGCAGCAGGACAATGCTGCAGTAAATATCATGCTGGGACATTTGGGAGGGGGGAGTTCAGCACAAGAAAAGAAATAAAACCCAGCTCCCCCATCCTCTCTGTCCCAGCTGACAGCCTGTCCCTTTCTTCCTGAGGCTCATAGAAAATGAAAAGGTGGAAGCTGGGGAAGGCCTGTGGTTCTGGTAGTAGTGGGAGTCCACCAGGAATTAAAGGGCCCAGGAACAGCTGCATACTGTTATTTGTATTGATACCATCAAAACCCCTGGGTAGCAGGTGCAGAGAGTGATACCTGCTCTGAGGACAGCTGCCCTAAAGAAACAGGTAGTGAAAAAGAATGAGGGGTGAAGGACTTGCTTAAAGCAGAGCAAAGAAGGGATGCACATACCAGATGAAGCAGCCAGGGTGCTGTATTTGCTGCAGTATGTAATCCATTCCAGTGCCATGGATGTTGATGCCTTGGCATTTCTTGGCTTTTCTTTCCTTGTTCCTGTTTCGCTTGTGCTGTCACAAATGTGAACAGAGTGATGCAATATTTTTATTATATGTCAGCTCTCATGGATGAGGTGACAGGAGAAAAATATGATCTAAGGGAAGCAGAGAAAGAAGAAAAAATTTAAAACTGCATTAATCTCCAAATCAGAAAACTGTTTCCTTTGTAAGAATATGAATAATATTTCATATTATTAATATTAATTGTATTTAGTAGATTAGGGAATACAGCATTTCAATATGTAATTTTTTAAAAAATGTAAAAAATGGTGTGTAAATGAACATGTGTGTATACATACCTAGAAAAATGATGTCTTGTGCATTTATAAAATACGATGTTTGGAGCACTAGAAGCAGCGAGTGTACCTAGGTCAGCCAAATATAGAACTACTTTCCGTGATAAACTGAGTTTTAACAGAGTGCCTAAGTTCTTCAATGTTGTGAATGGCATGACTGCACCTTTGTCTAATACTGTCTTTGGGGTTTTTTTTTAAAGCAGAGTATAAATTGGTGGCCCTCAGATGGGCAGAAAATAACAGCTTTTTATAAAAACTAGTTTCCTCTATGCAAAAACGCTGTGTATGTGTGATATACAGTCCTACACCAATTTGATGGAAAGAATTTTTCCGTTTTTAAAGAGCTAATCAGATTATTTTTGTAAACTAGAATAATGGTATTTTAGAGGTGAGAGCTGTGCATCAGCAGTGGAGAACTATTAAACAAGACATGATGTTCTGATGGTCTACTTAGAAAAATGGCAGCAGACAGCACAGGATATGATGGCATATTTATATGCTTCTGCCAGATTTTAGTGTTCAAATGGCTGTCTAATCTTATTCTGACCAAGTCAGATTGTATGCAAAATTGTTCCCTTTATTTTCAGCCATAGTCTGTCATGCAATTTGCAGGCACCAGATGGATTTGAGTTTATATGAATTTGTATGCACACACAATCATGCTGGTGTGTAAGTGTCCACAAAATATTACAAGCTAACTTTCTGTATACAATTGACCTGAAATAGGTGCATGCCTCATTAAAACTCTCTTACAGAATGTGATTTCAGTAATATCACACTCTTAGGAGTAACATTAAGGTCTCAGCTACAGGAATTCAAGAATTCATCCTTGTGGGCTGAGTCACTTATTTGTAACAGTTTGTGTAGACTGGATTGGCTTTAAAAATCAAATGCCGAATAGCTCAAACAATGTCTGTATGACTTCTCTGAGGCCTCTATAGGTGTCACAAGACAAAAATACCCAGGGAGGAGCACAGACCTCCAAGAAGACCAAGACTTGTCCCTGATTAGGGGCTAAACTCCATAGAAGTGTTTGCAGCAGCCTTGCTGGATTCATAGGTGAAAAACTATACTTTTCAATCTATCAAAATCTAGGGCATCCTTGTCTATCGAAATCTGGGTTGTGGCCTTGTAGCCAGACAAATGCTATTGCCTTTTCTAGTAGCAACACAGGTTCTGAAATAACTCTGTGAGGACAAGGATTTGTCAGATCTCGGTTGTCAAGGCTTGCCTAGAGCTTTGTGCTGCTCTTTCAACTCTTACAGCAGTTGTCTGAAAGAGTGATAGGTGTTACCTGATCGGTTTTAGCTTTAGCTTGCTTTTATAGGGTTATATAATTTAGTGCCTATTTTTATAATCATCTTCATCAGTTTCTCTGCCTAATGGGTAGAACTAACAAGTCTCTATTCTTTTAGAAATGCGCCATCTGAATGGCAGCATGGAGAAGAACAGACATGGGATAGCAGCAGAGACCTGAAAACTGTGTACACAAGGTGGTACCAGAGACAATCAAGCTACAACTGGCCACCCCAACCACCAGTGGGTTGTTTATTAGACTAAAGAGGAATAAGCTCTCACCATCAGCCCTGATGCCTTTCTCTTGGAGAAAAGCTGTGGCCAGGACAGTTTGCATTAACCCTCACTCGTTTTCCAGACTAAGCAGAATTCAGGGAGGAGTCTGTGGATAGCATAACAGTACAGAGAAGGGAAAGTTATTACAAGGTCTATAAATTCAGAAATGTTTTTGTTATAGTTGGCTGTATTTTTATAGTAATAAATAGATTTGGACTAATAAATTTTTTGTTTAAGACTGTTGTAGTCTAACAATAAATTCTTAAATTCTTGACTTTCCATCCAGATAGTGCTTATGAAGCCTACATAAACTACATGAGCTGCTATACTACAGTACTGTCCTTGGAAGTGGGCAAACTGGGGCTATGGGGATTATACTTGGCTTCCCGTGATTGCATAATGGACACTGAGATAAAAAACAGGAAAGCAAAAAAAAAATTATTTTCATTGCTATTAAGGAGAGCTTCTACCAGGGTGTTTTGTATGAGGTAAAAGAGCAGGTATGCTGGAAATCCTTTGTACTCTGTTTTTGCAAGGGATGAAGGTGAAGGTTTATAAACCAAGTGAACTGTCAAAAGATCCACATAAGATGGAGCTGGTTGCAAGGTTTGCAGGAGTGTGAGTCTGTGCAGTCCTTGTGTGTCTCTGACAGCTCCACTGCCAATATGAATACCAGAATACCAGAGGAGCAAGAGACCCTGCCCCTGGACCTCGTCGCCAAAGGCTGCACTATGGTCAGGCAGTTGTTTGTTTACTTTCATAATATTACAGCTTGCAGTCAATACTCACACAGTTTGCTGGGCCTTGAGGGGACAAAATGAATGTGTTTTTTCTTTCTATCTAGAGTCCACTGGCTTGTGCCTGTTACATGACTAGTTTGTAAACCAGCTCACCATGATTTTGAGAGGAAATTTCCAATGCAGAATTCATCCTCTGGAAAAAAAAATTTGCAATAAATAGAAGCATGTTGATCAGCTGATTTTCATCCCCTTATCCTGTCTAGGATTGCTGTGCTCTGTTTCTTCCTGTGCTCATCTCAGTATTTCTGCCTGTTTATCTTTACAGTATGACCTATGTGAACGCTCTCCAGAAGTGTTGGCTTCCTAAGTTGTCATAGAAGGGTAGTAGGAGGAGAGGATTTTGGAAATTTATTCACAGATGTCCATCTGAGGCTGAGAGTAGCTGGCACTTTGCAAAAGCTTCATCCTTGTTCTTAAATGTGTGGATCAGCAACTTGCTTGGACTTAGGCTCAGCAGATATGGCATACAAGAGCACCATGCAGTATATATTTTTGAAATACGTTTTTAATATTGGGATTCCCAAAATTAGTTCTGTGCAGATCTGTGAAGCTCCATTATAAATAAAGAACAAGTATTTCTCATTCTTGCTAACACATAAGCAGCCAATTTTTTTAATAGCTCAATAGGTTTCAGTAGGATGGTTGGCTAAAGAAGTTTTATAAAGAAAAAAAGCCGGTTGTCTGGAGTAAAGTACACATTTTCTGAACTGAGGAAAATGTCTTTGGATTTTTTTTTTTCTTATAATACATTATTTTTATGATTTTAAAATAATACTAAAATAATTTCTGCAAAACCCTGATGTATTTGGGAGGGTTAAAGGCGGGGGGCGCTTTCTGAAACACTCTGATACACTGAAAATTTTCAGAAGGAATTCAGTGTCTCACCAAATGGAACAGACCAACCATGCCAAACAAGGAGAGGTTCACAGGTTTGAGATGGTTCAAAAGCTCGTGGCCATTTTGTTTGGCTTTCTGGATATAAACATGCATATACCTGCTATTCACACAGATATGTTTGGGTTCTATTTGACATCTATGAAATTCTGGCAAAGTGGTGTAAATGGAAATTTTGTTGACAGAAGCTGCGGCATTGAGATTACACTTTCCTCGCACAGTGAGAAATTGTTACGGGGCCTTTGCTTTGATGACATAACATTTGAACTCTCTTGAAGATGTAAGTGATGCAGAACCCTTATCAGTCTGCCTATCCATAGATTTTGTACTGTTGCTTATCACTGAGGCATGGGATAATTTTCTACATGAAGCTAGTAGCAAGGGAAAACAACTCTAACAGGATTCTTGAAATCTGAGGCATTACTTTCTTCTAGGAATCAAACTCTGCTTTGACACCGGGGATTCAGCAACGCATTTTTAAGAGAATGAATTTAGGAATCAAGCTAGTTCTTAATATAGCCTTCTTCATAATCAGGTAGGGTTTGTGCTAAGAGTTATCTTTTCAAATATGCTGTTAACTTTATTACTTAAGTATCACTGTTTGCCATAAAATGAGTGCTGAATGTGAAGATGTGACTTCTGCTAACAGAAAAGGGTCAGAATTCTCATCAGAGAAAGTGTCTTTCTGCCTTAAATGCTGCAAAATTGTTCTTCTGTAATGGTGAACATATGTGGGTTTATTTTGCATATTGTTTTTATTCCTTTCCTTGCTGTCATTATGGTACATAATTAGTTTCTTGTCCAGGAGTCTGTGGAGACAGCAATGAGAAGCACTTTCACTGACAGGGCAATTTATTTGGAATGGTGTAGCTGTTGAATGGTATAGTTCTCCTGGCAGAAACCAGGAGAGTTTATAATAAATTGTATTCTGGGGTGAGATCTAGATTCAGTAACCTGAGCTTCTACTTCACCAGTTCAGCTCCTTTTTTCGGTGTTCTGGCAAAGTGGGGCATTGTGCTCCTTTCACAGAGTGCTCTTGGGGACAGCCTCCAGCCAGGGCCTGACACTTGGCACACAACATTTATTTATGATCAGCCACTGGACAATTTCACTGTTAACAACTAAAGATCAAGCGTGACTCAGGACAAGCAGTGTCTCCAGTCTGACACCATGTTAGTGGTCTGGTGGCCATGGTGTTGATGGGTCTCTGCCTCTCAATTCATAGTGAATGGGTAAAGGGTTTTTTGATGATACAAGCAAATGTCTTCCCTCTTTTCCAAGCCCCATTGTGTGTAGAACACTTTCTTCCTCAAGAGCAACATGATCCAAAGAAGAAGTTTCTCATTTGTAGGTAAAAATTACGGTGTTGTGGGCTGTTGGGACAGCAAACTGAGTCCAGTTATCTGATACCTTCTAATTGTTGCAGCCATGATGCTATTTTCTTAGTTTTACTAGTTTCAGGCTAACAATCTGTGTTGTGTTTGGATGCAAGGCAGTCAAGCAGATCTTAATGTACAGTGTCATTTGTGCTTTTCATCACACAGTTTGGCTTTTGGAGTGATTCATGCCACTACTGTGGTTTTATTACTTTGGAAACAGTAAAGTCTGTACTTGGAAAATACTGCCGTTTGCAGTAAAATCTTACCTTTTATTCCTTAGGCTCTTTATCGTGCATTGATTTGGTTTGTGTGGAAGAGAACTCTGGGGAAAACATTTTAACCCTCTCCTGTCCTGTTGCATCCTGTTCAGAATTACAGGCATGCTGATGCAGAGGTTGCACTGGGATAATGAGATGCCTTTGGACATGCCAGGTGAAGTTACAGAGAGAGAATGTGAGGCTGTCAGATCTCAGTGCATGTTGGATTGGCCCTTGTTTTGTAAGGTTGCAGTGTGTGTTCTGCTGGTTCCAGCAGCAAGCAATCAGGAAAACCTGTATTGCTAAAATGTACAATGAGGACTGTGTGCAGGAATTACCAAGCCCATTTGAAGTGCAGGGATTGTGTTGTCAAGTGGACAGAGCACTTGACAGGAGTCTGAGGATAATGTGTCTTTCTTCGGCCTATACATTGAGTCATTGTGTGATGTGTGGCAAATTGCTTCAGCTGTTTCCCCCCACAGGAAATAGAAGACCCTGCTTTACAATGAGATTTGAAAGAGATAGTATAATATATAGTGATTATAATGGTACAGTTCTTTGTCAAAGCTTGGATAATCATTTTTAGCCACGGCATTAATATTAATTTGTTTCCTTAATTGAATGCGGGTTTGGCGTATGCAATTTATTTTCATTTGGGCAAACTGATCCTTGATGGACTGGTGCAGAGGTTTTTGTGGTATTTTTTTACTTGTAAAGAGAATCCTTATTTTAATGAGAGTAAAGGTCTTTATAATTTGAAGCCAATTGCCAGAAGAGGTTTGCAATGCTAATATAAGGTTCAAGTATTTACAAATAGGAAATACTGATGTTTCAAGTGTCTTTTACATTGTTACAGCAATAGTTGGTGTTCCTTCTAATGTAACATTTACATCTTATTTTGGAACAGTGTTAGCTGCTTCTGAAAACTTCGTGACACTGAGAGACAGAAATCCATTCTTTTTGTGTTTGCATCACATCCTGGTACCGAATGACCAGTGGTTACCTCCTCACCCTGGTCACAGAAGATTTGGGATCCTGCCATGAAGTGGTGTCCCACATGTGCCAGTGGCTTTGCTGCTGCTGTGGGTTGTGCAGCAGCTCCTGGATTTCTGGCTGGTGGTCCCTGAGCTACTGCAAAAGAAATATGCACTGATTCTGATTAACTGAAACATAATTGAAAACTGTGATGAACAGGGCCTGTTAGCATGTCTGGATTGCTGATTTTTTTCCACAGATGCCCAGGTATCCACTGTGACAGTATGTGAAATACATTGTTCATTTTCTCTTCCTCCCTATGCAGGACATGGCTTTAAAATCACAGCTTTAACCTCTGTCTCCAGAGGAACAGACCCCCAGTTAACTGGTTTGATGGCTGGTCACACAGAACAACAGTTGAATGTACTGTGTCTGCTGCAGGAACTTACCCTATAGAAGCTCAGCGAATGCTAGTTTGTCCTAGATACGTCCTTCTTGCTGTCTGCCACATGCTCACATAAAAGGCTTTAGAACATACCTGAATGGGGCATTCTAAAAGCCATTCCCCTGGATGGATCCCTGCGGCAGGGAAATCTCTTCAGCTTGAATTCTCTTTTTCTTTGCTGTCCTTCTCATTCAGTTTTCAATTCACTTATTCATACTCTCTGTCTCCACTTGTTCTCTCAGGAGATGCCAGACAATAACCTCTTCTGCTGTAGATCAGGGGCTCTCTGAAAATGCACAGGTGAGGTAAATTGAGCAAGATGAGAACCAATTTTAATTAATTCACAAATGTTGCATTTTACAATTATATATGTTGTTTTAAGAGTGGAATAATACCAGTGCTCCAAATTATAAATATTCCCTCTACAGTGGTCCCTAATTAGTTAGAATAGGTTTGATCAGTTCTACTAACATACCAGGCCTGAAAAGGTCACAGCTAGTGGATCTAAAAAGACTCTTACAGTTTTGCTCATTCAATTCAGTCAAGATGATAAAAAGAGAAATAATAAATGGTGAAGGCTGGTGCTGATATTATAACTTTTATTTGCTGTTTCTTTGGTCAGAGGCTTTGCACTATGAAAATTAGCTCAGTGTGAAGAGATCTTCATGAACTTTTACTTCTTTTACATCTTATTATGATTATTTGATCAAAACTGGGTTATCTCTGGCTGCTGTGCAGGCTGAAGCATCTGGGGTTTGCTGTAATCTGTGTTTTGCTGTCAGTATCCCTAGAGGATTCATTGCCAGCTGAAGAGAGACAAAAGATGGTGCTCCCACCAAGATCACACCTTTGCTTCCCTTTACTCTTTTGTTGAGCAACCTGATGAAAAGACCAGCTATGACAAGCACTGGCTAGCTGAGAGTTTTCCCACAATCTGGGAAATAGCTGATCATGCAGCCATTTGCTCTCTTACTACTTAAGCCTGACACAAATGTGTCATCACAGCGGAGAGAAGCTGGCAGGTAAAATGCTTTTCCATAGGCAGCACAGTTTTTTAAACCAGTGGTGCACAATAGGCTTAAAGGAACAGGCGTAGTGATAAATATCTGTAACATCAGGGATCCCCTAGTGTTAAATCAGGCAATTTTATATGGCTATGAACCCTCAGTTTCTCTGCTAGTTTGTTCAGTTGCTTTCAATCATCTGCTGTGAAAGGTTTTTAAACTCTTGGATTGCCTTGCATCCCTCTCTTTTGGTTAGGAATACACATCAGTTGAAACTGGAGGCATGGCTTGGAGTTACAGTATGGTGATATGGAAAATCTTGGTTATTTCTAACCTTAGTCTGGCAAAAGATTCATGAAGGTGCTGAGTTATTAATGTCCCTGTGCTAAGCCATTTTAAAAACTGGATTTGCTAAGTTATTGAGAGTGTATCTCCAGGGTACAGAAAAGTTTCATTGAATAATGCTCTGTAAGCTGCTCTGACTCTTTAACTTGCTATTCCACCAGGTTCCATGTGTTTGCCAAGTTACAGGGAGAGCCACATGGCACAAGAGCTGGAGGTATTAAAAGTGGTGTTAAAAAATGAATTACTGAATTTTTTCCACTGTCCAAATGGGATTGGATTACCTAGTCTTTTTTAAGCAATGACACTAACCTCTGAGATAAACCCCATTTTATCCAGTAAGTAAAATGGAAGTCTGTTTGGAAAACAAGGTGTTTTGAGAATATCTGTATTTTAGAATAGTACAGTGTAGGATGGGAGTGTCTGAGGCACATCACAGGTGACATTCCTGACTGTTTTGTTTGCCCTGGAACTGCATTTCTCAATGGTTAACAGTTCAGAATCTCTTCTTGATAGAGAATGTGGCCTCACTGGAGTCACAGTAGTGGTGCTGTGCCTAAATTCATCATATACATTGTAATTTACAACTCTGGGTCAAACTGTGAAGAGCTGAGATAAGGGATGCATTAAGTAGTTCATAGGTGGTGAGACAAGAGCCTGCATCACGGTGCAGGTGGCAAACACTCGCGGCTGATGCTCCTCCATCGTAACCTCAGATGAACTCTCTTGTGCTGATCATGGTATTTCTCCCAGTAACCCTGCTGAGAGCTGGTGAGAAAGCACTGACCCCTTTGTGAACCTCACAGGCTCCATATGCCAAGGCCTGAATTGCCACCCAGATGCCAGTGAGGTCAAAGAGTCACGGGAGGATGCTGTGCAAAGCATCTTCTGCAAAATACATCAGCTTCCACCTCCTTCCTCCTCCCTGGTCCTGACACATGGACGTGCTTGTCATCAGGGCAGAGTTTTTTTGTGAGCGTTGGAAGTGAGGCTGGACCCACCTAAATATGTGCTCTTTCTTGATGTGCTCAGGTTAAAATTGATAGCAGAGGATTTTGATTCTCTTCTGTGTCTCGTGCTCTGAGCAATCCTGCATCTGGCAGCTCTGGGCTACACACTGCTTCTCCAGCTCTGCCTTCCCTCCTGCTCTTTAGCTCCTGTAAAGACATTTAAACCAGATTTAGCTTCTTGATGTGTTGCCTCATGCATGCAGAAAAAGACACACATTGTCAGTAAAATTTCTTTGTGTTCGTCTTCTTTTCTCTGCTTTTTCTACTTTTAGTTCAAAAAGAGTGTCTTAGCACAGTGTTACAAGGTTATGTTAATTAGAATAGCCAGTCCCAAAGTAATGCTAAGTGGGTAGAGTTTGGTGTGTTATTGTATGACTTTTTATCAGGACAGAAAGGCTCTGCAGAAAGGGCCCAGTCCTTCATCATGTTTTTGTTGCATTTGCTTGTTAGGGGTAGTGAGTTTTCGTGCACAACACATGTTGTCATCTTGAGCAGATTTATACAGATAAACATTATGATCACGTGTACAGTCAGTGTACTGTAAGTATGTCTCTTAAAGTGCAAGTTTACAAGTAAATTACCAAAATCTCCTGGTTCAAAACACACTGAAGGCAAGTCAGTGGGCTGAAAATGTGATTTTACAATTCTGGGGAGGAACCTTTTGCTTGGGAGTGGATTGTATTTAAGGAAAACTGTTGTATTCCTTATCACCCTTTGTTCTGTATATGATGTATCTTGTAACCTGTGTCTGTCTCTTCTTTTGTGCTGGAAAGGGAGAGCCTTCTCAGGGTGTTTTGTACACAGTTAGACCTTAATGTGCTCTGAAGTCTGTGTCCTTGGTCTGTTGGGTCAGTGCTCTGTGTTATGAATCTCATTTTGGAGTTTGCAGAAAAGTGAAGTATACTGAAATACCTCTGTCTTTTCTTTTTCAGGATATAAAGTTTTGAACAGTGCCTCCGCAAGAAGTGTGATGAGAAATGGCTTTAGGAAACAATACCCAGAGAAGTTATTCCATCATCCCCTGCTTCATCTTTGTTGAGGTGAGTACAGCATTCAGCTGCCAAGCCTACATAGAAGGCAGCTCTTCCCTGCAAGAATTAAGTAATTTGTTAGTCATATTATTTGTAGGAAAAGATGCTTTCTTACTTGATCACATAGATATCCACCTTCATACTTAGTGCCATCAGATACCTCTGAAAAAAGTCCTGGATAAGTTATCCAGATCTCAGGTACAGGCATGCAAGAAAAAAGTAGAGACACTCTGTATCCAAGACTTGTCTGTCTGGTTTTCTGGCTAGTCCTGTGGTATTTGGCAGAGAATGGGCAGTCGCTGCAGGTGTAGGTCAGCAGCAACTGATTGCTCATATTCCCATCTCTTCCCAGACCTCTCTCCATCTCGGTACTTCACAGGGACTAAAATTCATTCAAGAAAATTTCTGGCCTCACAGTCTGATGGTTCACAGGCTTGGGAAACAACGCTCAGCTCTGATTTCAGTTCAGGTGGAACATAAAATGTAGATGAGGCATGCCTGACCTTTAAGTGTGATGAAGAAGCTTGGCTAGCACAAGTTATGCTTCATGTCTTTGTTGAGGGCAGTTGGTGTGGTGGGTTTTTAAATTATTATTTAATCATTATTTATTTTATTATTTTACTCCATGCAAATGGCAGTTTGTGGTTCTTTTGCTGAACCCAACACTGACAGACTGGCCAACATTCATTTTTCAAATCCATGATTGTTCAGCTGGTGCTTATAAGGCTGGGATGGTTTTCCTGGCAAGGGAAGCAACTCTGTGTTTCCAGGGAGGGTGAAAGCTTCCATCAAATTTAGATGGTAAAAAGGAGATAACTGCCTGTGAATAACCACCTTCAGAGCCACCTGGCTGATGTTGCTTGGATGGAATGCTCACTCTTTGGCCCAGGTACTGAGGCAACCTGAGCTCTTCCACAAAAGAAGGGCTATGAGCTGTCAAAGGATTAATTGTTGTGATGGAGACAGTGGGTCACTGCTTTATTCTAACAGCTAGAGAAAGCGTAAAAATGGGTGAAAAGCAGAAATGAGATCAGAAAAATTCCCAATAGAAACAATCACGAATGAGATGTCTCCAATTTATTGCTTAAACAAGCAGCTCTGAAGAGTTCTAGTCCTCTAAAGGAATGAATGATGGGCCTGGTTGGCAGCTTATGACAGTGACATAAATTGTTCCTCCTGTAGACAACACTGACATGAGGATTTTTTGCTCCACAAATGTACATCCCTTGTCCTTTTACATACTTGATTTGCTGATTAAAACACATGATTAAATTAAAAATCAGTCAGAACCAGAGAGGTAGTGTCTGAAAAGATGTTCTCTCTGCTACGTTTGATAAAAATGTTCTTCCCTTCTTTGTCCACAGTATAGATTTTTAATGTAGCACTACTGGGACTACAAATTCATAGGCTCGTATCAAGCATTGTAGCATTAAACAACAGGAAATCTAATTTCCTGCTGGGAGTGCAGAGATGATTGATAGTAGCCATTCCATCTGAAAAGTCCCTGTAAATCTTAAGGCACACTGGAGGTGTTGTTGTTTTCCCACTGCTGTGCTTCTGAGACTAAAGCAAGTGCTTTTTTTTTTTCAGAGGAGCTGCCCCAGACACCAAGCCCTGTGCTGGATTACCTGGGTTAGGATAGACCCTATTTTTGTTGCTTTGAAGCAACCATGAGAATTGATTAGCAGTGTGACACCTTGCTGCTGCTGTGAAAAGCAGGACAGCTAAAAATAGTGCTGCCTGCTTTCCTGACAGTGTTTTTCTGTGGGAAAACAATGCAGCAGCAGCCATGATAGCTGATCATGATAGGAAAGGAAAAGAGATAGTCAGTAAAAATTATCATAGGCCTGGTCCCCAGAGTGTGCTGCCCCCCCTCCACTGGAGTCATGTCTAATTAAAGGTTTTGAGATATTAGCTCTTGAGAAAATAATGCTGAGCCTTGATTGTCATGTCAGCTGCCCTGCCAGTAGAAATTTGCTCACTGCCCACTCTGCAGTGTGCCTTCATGAAAATGTGGTGGCAGAGGTAGAAATGAGGTGTCACAAGGAGTTTGGACACTTTAAGTATCAGCATGCTTCAGTCTGTACAAGTATGACACAGTTTCAGCCATTATTCTAATTTCCGGTTTTTTCCCATTTAATTTTCCTCCCACTGAACTAACTTGTAGCAGTTAGTTATTATGGAACCTGACCTGAAGATGAATGGCTCATTATAAAAACTTAAACCCTGTGTGTGACTCTACAAATTCCTTTTTATGCTCAAAATATGGAAGTTTTAATAATAAAGAGATAACATGTGATGTCTAATCTGAAATGACAGAAACGTTAAATCAACATTTTCATTCCCTAATTGGAAACACAGTGTCACGTTATGAGTGGATTTAAAGGCTAAATAGGAAATCATTAAACTAATTTTGATCCACTTATCAAATCTGAGTCCCTCTCCCAAATAATGCAGGCAGCTTTCTGGATTACTCTTTATTTTATTATAAGAGGTATCGTTACAGTCTGGCATTTTTCACCAAATGTCTGCGAAGATTTGATGTAGTACATTTTGTTAAACACAAACAATTAACTAGCGTGTGCAGACATGTTTTGTCCAGAAAAGTACATTCCTTTTTCTGCAGCTGAGGAATAAATTGTCAGAACAGCTAAGCTCCCTGAGGTCTGGGCAGTGCCAGGGATAGAAGGGGGAGAAGTGCCTGGCAAATCCCAGTCCTCTTCCTGTGGGACTGGTGAGCTACCCGGAGGTCTTCATCCAGCACTGTTTTCCATGCTCTGTGCTCTTGCACTCTCTTTGTTCATCTCATTTTGATGGTCAGCTTTCTAGGAGAAAACTCAGGCTAGGGGGATGTAGGACAGAGTCCAGTATGGCTTTGAATTTGATAGGTCAAAGTGCTGCCCTTGCTTTTGAAGCCTATTTGATGCTTATCATTAGTGACAGGAAGTGCAATTGTGCAAAATGTGATAATTGCATTTAGCAAATAGATGTTGGAAGGATATTTTCATACTGTGAGTAAACAGCATCCCCACAACTGCACATGACTTCAGGGGGAAGGCATGAGAGCAACTTTAGACCCATTGTGTCTGCTTGAAGGGTGGTTTTTGAACAAGTAGTATCCTTTTCTTCCTGCAAAGAAAACCCTCTTCTGAGTCAACAACAGTTAGGACTGTAATGGCTCTCTAGGCAACAAAAGAAGAAATTTGGTCTGGAATTTCTGCTGATGAAGCATTTTCTACTTTCTTTTTCTTCCTCCTCACACTGGGAGTCCTGGCCTGATGGCTTGAGTTGTTTCAGGGAGTTCTCTAAGGATTTATTTTCAAGTGCAGTTACTCCTGAAGGAGTTGGGCACATCTGAGGTTTCTCTTTGCACATGGAAACACTAAAATTTTCTGGAACCAGATTTAATTAAATTGTCTTAAATTGATCAAAGAGTTACTGAATACCAAAAGGCTTTGATATATGACTGATTTATATGCTTCATTGTGGATTATTATAATTCTGATTTTGACAAGGTAGTAGGGGCAGACTCAAATATGTAACGCCATCAAAACTTAAAACATTGGACACCTTTAAATTCTGTAATCTGAAGATCCCACTTTTTCACACTAAATCCATTAATCTGCCCTCAGGAAAACTTTTGCAGGTGGAGTGGAAACTGTTCCTTCTTTATAAACCAGTACAGGACGTTGCAAAGGGCTGAGAATTTAATACGGAAAAGACCTTCTCCTCTTCCCCCAAATAAATAAAACAAAAAATCTGAAAAATAAAAACCTCTAGTCCTACATCTATTCTGGAACAAACTTGGATTTGAACTGTAGGTATGCTGTAGCCTCACAGGATTTCTGTTTCCACAGGGGGTACACTGTCCTTTAGTTTTTGCTGTTTTATGTTTGGACAGATTGAATCATCTTCAAATATCAGTTCAAGTGTAATTTTAAAAGTTTCTACTTACAGAAGCACTGAAGGAAGGCATTCTTTTTCCTTGCCAACATACATTTTCCTGTCAGTATTTTGTGTAGTCAAGCCAACAGCTGAACTACCAAGTAGCAGGAGAATTCCTGCAATACTGAAATAATTTGTGTAAGTGAGACAAGTGCCTCTTGAACTTCTGTTTGTCATCAGCATCACAGCAGGGCTTAGGGAGCTGTGAAAAATCAGTGAATTTAGAACATTCATGACATATGTGGCACTTATTATAATTTTTGGTTAGGTGTTCTAAAAATTCAAAAGGTTTTGTACATTTGAGTGTACTGGCTGGTACCCTGTAATTTTGAGCAGTATTTGAGGAGTGTGAAATGACCCCTTATGTGTGCTGTAGTTGTCAAAGTTACATTTGTAAGAGACATTGAATGTATTGGAAGAGACTTTTTATTTGTTTATTTTTTTAAAAAGTCACTTTGCTCATAATAAAATCTTGCTTGTTGCATTAGAGCTTTAATGATACCATTAAAATTTCATAAAGGACATAGAGACGTAAGATTGCAGTTTTGGATATTCAAAATACAGTGGTTTTGTAAAGATAATGTCTAGTTGTCCTAGAGAGTGCAGAATAAATCCCATCAGAATTTAACATAACCTTTGACTGGAAAAGCATCCCAAGGTGAACAAATTTCCAAACAGCTGCAGCGCTCAGTGCTCTGCCCCTTCCTTCTCCATCCATGCCATGCTTAGCTGTGCTGTGCTGCTCCACTGGGATGCTGTGAGGACAAAGTGCCCCCAGGGATGTGTCATGTGCTGGTGTTGTATAAACTGCCTGTCATTAGATCCCCCACTTAGGCTGGCTGCACCAATTGGTGCGGACAGATGCTGTGCAAATTCAGAAGGGCTCCTCTTGTATCAGGGTGATGTTTCTGCCTAATACCTGTGCTTCTCTTTCTTGGGATTCATTGTTTCTGATTTTATTCACTCAGCACATATATCTGTTTTCCCTTTATGTTCCCCATTTGCCAGTCATTCCTTAGCATTTGCTTTCTTTGTCTGTCCTCCACATACCTCCTTTTGTTCCAGGTGACTGGATAACTCCATGTTGTAAAATTGGCTTAATCTCAGTGAATAGGTGTCTCTTCAACATTGGATTAGTTTTGTTGAATTGCTAAGCAGCTTTCATATTACCTGACTATAAAAAAAATCCTTCTAAGCGCTTCACAATTAGGCAGAGAGCACAGAAAACTCTTGGCCAAAATAGGCACTGTGAAATAAGTCTGATTCCTATTTGACTCTCCTTAGCTTCTTGAGGACCTCTTAAAATTAACATTAAGGGGCTGTTACGAGAGATTAGGCGCTTTACTGAATTTTTCTTTAAAACATAAGCGAAAGAAGGATTGTATTCCTGCTTGCAGACATGTGAAGCCTTTTTTTAATCCTTCCCTTCATCTTGAAAACTTCCCATTACAAATAATCCATTTGACAACCTGAATAACATCTTAGGGTTTCCACCAATGAATCTGGTAAACTTTTCAAGGAAGGGATTAAAGGTACCAAAAGTCCTTTGTCTTTATGAGTAATAAAATAATGGATTTTGAAGTAGAGAAAAATGCTGTGAACATATTGCTTTAGCTGTTTACACTATGCCTTGAAGCAAGTCAACACTTCTAAGAGCTACTGTAATTTGTAATATGATTGTCTATTTAATCAGGTTTTTAAGAGAAGGAATTGTGCAAGTTTTTAAAAACAGCCAACAGTTAGGGAGATTGGATTTGCTCTGGTTTTGAAGTACAAATGCATTTTTCCCATTTGTTGGTTAAAAAAACCCCATAGCTTTAGTAGATTTTTGCTAGAAAAACTACAAATCAGAAAGTTTGTGTAAATCTTTGAGAAAGCAGGTTATAAACCAGGCACTGCTCATGCAGGTGTTCTGTGTGTGCAGAAGTCTGCAAGCCATATTTGAAGCCTTCTAAGTTGGAAGGTATTTCCAGTAATGACTGAGCAGCTTTAACTAGGCTTAAAATAGACAGCATTGTGAAAATACACAATAGGACACAGTATGTAACTGCCCAATTCTTTCCTTCTTTCTTTTCAATTTTGGTTTCGTGGATATTGCTGTAAAGCCCTTAATGTGTTAACTTTTGTTTGTTTGCCCACCTCAGAAAGCTAAGGGATTTTCATGTTTTCTTTCACAAGCACACAACATTGAGCTATTTATTTGCTCAGATACATGAAAATTTGGAGATCAAGGAAGGTGCAGTACATTATCAAATTATTGACTTCTCTGTGACTTCTCAGCTGCACCATTTCCTCTGGTCTGCATCTGTGAATAAACTTTTTTTTGTTTTGGTCTACAGGAATACCCCTGCATTTATATATCATGATAATTTGCATAAGTTACATGAGGTTCTAAAAAGAAGTGGAAAGGAATCCATAGGGACTCACAAATGCAGTCTAAGTAATCTTAAATACAACAGTCAGGCCTTTCCAGAAGTGATCAGTAGGAAAGACACGAAAAATATAGGAGCAAAGGAGGATGCTTAAAGCATATTTTGAAATATCAAACCTATCCCAACTTTTTCACAGTGGCTTTGACATCGGGAGAATTTTTAAAAGTGGAATGGGTCTTCTGAAGCATCATGCCCAGTTTTATCAGGACTTGATGTCTGGTTCCTGACCAGCCACTCCAGATGTTGAAAAGGAGGAGTTTGTTTTAGCAGTGGTTCAAGGGTGAAGTCATCAACATCAGCCTTATGGCAAAAAGTTTTGTTTCAGTGAATTAGCTTTGAGAGAATACTGGCATTTTCTGCTCTCTAGAAATTCCAGCTGAGTTTTAATATCAGCTTTAGGAACTGATCTGCCAAGCCTTGTGCATCCTATACAAACCTAAGGTATTGCATCAACCCAGAACTTCAAGCTGCCAGCAACATTTAAATGCCTTTGTGCAGGTAGCAAATAGATTCTAAATTGTGAGATCTTCTCCCTCTAAAGCACAAATGATAGTCCAGTTGCCAGTTCCTGAGTAACATGAAATAAATAAATCTATTATGAATGCAGCAGAACGTGGCAACAAAAAAATTATGTCTTTCTAGATAAATGATACTTTATGTTTCTGTATTTCTAACTCACTTGGCCAGTGCACCTCAGGTTTCATGATCTCTTTTGTAACTCCTGGGGCATTCTGAAGGGACATCTGGTGCTTCTTCTCAGTCCATTACCACATCCCAGCATTTTCTCAATAAACAATTCTTCTCTGGTATGTTTCCTTCACTGGTGTATTTCACCAGGAATTTCTGTGAGGTGTTGGATAGTAGAGCAAGAAGTTTGCAGATTCCATTCCTAAAGTCAGGTCGTATGCTTTTTACACAGGTAGGTTTGCACATGTCATTTTGTCACAACTGTGACTACTGCTCAGTGCTGTTGAAGAGACTGAATGAAAATGGATCAATACAGATGTGTTTGCAGGAAATAAGTGAGACAGCAGGAATTGATGCTTTGAGAAGTTGTTGATTCTTGAGCACGTGATACCAAATGGGCACTCAGATCTTAACACACATGAAAGTGTTACTTGTGATGGTGTGTGCTTACAATGACAGATTGACTCTCAGTTTTAGAGTTTGTGAGTCTTCATGGATTATCTTTCAGCTTGACGCCATGCCTGAAGTACTATTTCTCATTCAGAAGTTCATGCTAGGGTCAGATTTAGGATATCAGTGTAAATTCACAATGATAAATTGTGTTAGGTCTTCCTGGAACACTCCAGTTTCAAGTTTAAGAATCAGGAGTTAATCTTCATCTTGAGACGGAGTGATTTAATGGTCAAGATTTCTGTTGCAGATAGATTTTCAGAAGTGGTTGTTGGGTGCATGGTTGAGAACACAGTCGATTTTTAAAGAGTTGTTTCACAGTTAAGAAACCAAATGGTTGTTTATAATGGTGTGAAACTCTCCCTTTTGAGTGTTGTGTTTACAGCACCCACTGGGATTAAGATCTACATCACACTACACATCCTGAGAGTGCCATGGCTGGCTGCGATCTCTAACAGCAGAGATTCTGCTTATTTGCAGAGGGTCAGTGCAAAGAGCCCAGAAGATTAAAACATACTCCAAAACCTGCTATGCACTTCTTTCTCTTATAATTTCCCTTATGACCTAAACACAGGAGCAGATCAATGGAAGAAACCATATAACAGGATGGGTTTTAAATGCATTTGAGTAATTTGTTAAGTTTTCACAGTTCTAGGGCATTGTTAACTTTTTATGATTCTAGAGTAATTATTGACGAGACCTATGAAAAATATGCTGCAATAAGATTAAAGCAACTTGGAAAAAATGATACAGTTATTACTGGTGTTGCTGTCAGTTTTCTCATGAGTTCAGTGAAGTGCACTCTAGAACTTAAAGGATACCTACCCTTGGTCTTAAAATGGCCAAATTATTCCTGTGTTTCCTTCTCCCACTTATTAAATGCTGCATGTCTATCCCCAAAATCTATTGTTCATTGTGACTTCTGGAGTTTAGACTTTGCATACCTGGCAGGAGCTGTAATAATAATACTAATCCTATATCAATACTTGCTATGTACTTTACTAAAACACAGAAATTTAGTGTGTGATTATTACGTGCAGATGTAAAACATTTTTGAACTAATACCACCTGTATTTAATTTACACCATGTATAACAGACTACTTGATATCTCAAAACTTTTTGTACGCTTTGCATGCATCATGGAGAGAATGAAGTTGGAGAGGCTTCAAGATAGTTTGTGGTACTTTTTCACAGTGGAACTATTGATTGAATTTCCATTTGATTTCCTGTGGTCTCAAATTAACATTGCTCTTTTTATAAAATTAAAGCAAAAAAATCTGTAAATACACTGCATAAATATAGTATATTTCCTTATTAGAATCTGACTAGTGTAAGATTCTCATTATAATGGAGTGAATTAACTTTTCAAATAGACTGGATAGCAGATTGTACTTTTATTAGTTTTATAGTTGTGCTAATATTTGACTTGCAGCTAGCTAGGTCAGTAGTCATCAGGGAACTTCATGATCTTATTTAAACCAGCCAAAGCAAAAATCAGTTCAGCTCTGTTACAGTGGTGGGGAACATTCTGACGCTCTCAAACTCATCCAGTTGTGGGAATAGAAGTGGTTCATACAGCGCTAGTATCTTGTGAATAAATATCAGCATTGGTTTAACATGTTGAGTTTCAGGCTTTTTCATTCTTTCTTGTTTCATTCTTTCATTTAGATGTTTCTGAAAACATCTTTCTGTAGAAAGGAGTAAAGCTGTTTGGGACTTGGGAAAAACTCAAACTAGATGTGTTTAGACAAGAAAGGCAGTCAGGGTCAACCAAGTGAAAAATAAACCCACATCTTTACTCCTCTGAGTTAGAAAGAAAGGTCATATACTCATAGAATGATTTAAGTGGGAAAGGTTCTCTGTGGGTCTCTAGGCATAATGCAGCTCAGAGCAGCAGCAGCTGGGTGAAGTTCCTTTGGGCCTTGTCCAGATGAGTTTTCCGATTGTCTTACAGGCAATCTGCTTAGTTTTTGAGTATCCTCATAGGAAAACACTTGTACTAATATTCTTTCTACTAAAGTGATGCAACCTGGTGTGAAAGAAAAGGAATCTAGGCTCAATGACAGAAAAAAGAAAAGGGAAGATGCAAGAAAAAAGATAATGGCAAGAAGGCAATAAAGGAATGAATCATGTAAAAAACCTTCCTTTTTGACTTTTAGAGCCATGTGCAGTTGGAATCCCATTTTGCCTTCCCAGTCCCTTTTTCTTGCAGGAACTTCACGTAGATATTGGCATGCCCAGTATGAAAATGTGTGTTGATTATCAGTGGTCAACATGTAGATTTCCTTGTCCATGTTCAATATTTTAGAAACCAGCATGTTGGAGAAAGATTCCTGTTCAAGCCCTGACACCTCACTCTATTTTATGAACCCAATGAGCTGCATTGCTATGCTGCCTTTTCCTAATATTTGCATCCTGAAGTGGTTTCCACTGCACTCTTCTCCGTACCATCCACTATTCAGCTTCCTACAAAAGCCATGTGTGCAACTTTGTGCAACCCCTGCTGCTGGTTTAGTAAGACTTGGTTTAGTAAGGAGATTAAACTGCCCTTAGTGTATATGGAGACTTGTTAAATGAGCATCTGGAGGAACATCAGTAATGTTAAATCCAGGTTCAGACATGACTGTTCTTGAATTATATCCAAACCTTGTCACAACAAATAGCCATAGCAAATAGCTTCAAATACTTCTCTTTGTTTTGACAGGGCTAATATTGAAAAGAGAACAGTATCTTAAGTGAAAGGGGAAAAAGTGAGCACCAGAACCTGATGGGATTTTATGGAAGTTTTCAAACCCCAGGTTTTCTCTTCTTCTTTACCTTGCATTCAAAATTACATAGCAAGATGATTACAAGTTCTGAAAAATGAAGCAGTCATTATTAATTTTTTAATATGACTGCCTGCCAGTGTTGAAGAATTGTACAAAAGGATTGGCTCAGGCACAACATGACTTGCATGCAGCAGAGGAGATTCAAAGTGGTAATTGTTTTTTTAAAAGCTTCCTGTTCAGCTGGGAAAATGTTGGAGGCAAATAAAATGGATTTCATAATGCATTATACATATTAATAAGACTGTGAAGTAAAATGTCTTTGATTGTGTTCTGTTTAATTTAAAACATTGTCTCTATTTGATTTTTATGATTGGTCTAAGAGTCCTGCAATCTTGGTATCAACAGATAGTTTCTTTTGGCAGTAAGTGCTGCATTTATCAATGTCTAATGACTGTAAACCCACACTACTCTATTAAATAGCATGGATCTGGAAGCACATGCAAGTATTATGAATTTTAATAAATGCTGTTCTGTGAATTACAAAGATTCAGAGCTCCAGCCAGCTCCAAGGTTGTCAACTCAGATGGAAAGCTTTTATACCTGGAAAAACAAGGCAAATGAGCAAGCATCTAAGGACATGATAAGGTCAGTGTTGCTAGAGTAAGGCTGGATTTGATTTTCTCTCTTCTACACATGAATTCTGCACTGCCTTGATATCGATGGACCTAGTGGCTTTCACTGGACACAGCAGTTCATCACAATGGTGTTGGAACACAAAATAGCTAAATACAAACACATCAGGAATTTCCATCAAAAAACTCTGAAATTAATTTTTTTGGTATAAATTTTGATTTGATGTATTTACTGAAACTCCAATAGTAAATCCCATGTTGCCCAATTAGTTCATTTAGAAAAGAACTGACTATGCTGGATTCTTAAGATTCATTGTTGCATGTTGTGTGTTGATACAAACTCCATAAATTTACCACGTCTGTGCCTGCAAGGCATTGCCACCTTTAAGGCTTCTGCAGGATGTTGCAGACTAACAGGAAAGTGAGGAAGCTGCAGTTCTGGTTTGTACAGCATGGCTTTTGCTTCTAGGAGAGGCCCCATCTTCCAGTCTAGGGGCTTCATTTCTCGATGCTAACAGAGAGAGCAAATGGGGAAGGTGGAGTTGCAGGTTCTCTGCTTTGTGATTTAAGCCACATCAGCTGCTTGGAGATACACACCATCAGAGAAATATTTCAGAAGAAAGTAGCCTGGAAACTTTGGAGCTGAAAGGTATCTTCCAGTGATTTTTTTTTCCTAAATTAAATTTGGATTCCAGCATGCTTTGCTCCTGTAGGATTTAGGACATCTTTTACCAACAGAACGTAAGGCAGTTGTGAGCCTCATCTTGGTGGCTGAGCTCTGAACATCTGTCATAACCAGGAGATAGCTAGAGAAGGGTATAAAACAGGACTGTTGTATCGTGGCTGTCTCTGAGATGGTGTTGCTACATCCTCTGATAAGAAGGAGTGTTAGTCTACTTACTAGTTTGCTACAGATTTTTTTTCCCAGAGTTTTTTTAATTAAAAAAAAAAAAACCCTTGTAAATTCCTGGCACCCATAATTCCAGTATCAGGGAGTTTTACAGCTTTCTTATGGCATCTGTATTTTTGCTTATGTCAACCAATAGCTTCAGTAGGTGACATAATAAGTAAAAACTACCGTACCTAGCACTTGAAAAGTCTGCAGTCTTTCCCTGTTTGCCAGATACAGCAAGTGACACAGCAGTATCCCCCTCTCCTCTAAGACTTTCTTGGTCTTCTGGGAACTTGTTATGGGTTGTCAGGGGAGTCCTGGAAACCCTTGGAGGAGCATTAGGGTGCAATTGAGGACAGCTAGATGAGCCCTTGGCTGCTAGCAGCAGCTTCTGGTCAGCTCTGCCAGCTGCTCCTGATCCAAGGAGGCTCTGAGCTTGTAGATCTTGAGTTCTGAACAAGAAGTCTCAAGTGAGACACTGGCACAGGTTGCCCAGAGAAGCTGCAGCTTCCAAACCTTGAACTGCAGCAGGAGAACAGATGGAATCACCGTTCACCAGGGTTAGAAAGTGGAAACTCCAGTGATGATGAAGGTTAGAAGCTGGTGGCTTC
Source organism: Eopsaltria australis (assembly GCA_034509425.1). Classification (NCBI taxonomy): domain Eukaryota; kingdom Metazoa; phylum Chordata; class Aves; order Passeriformes; family Petroicidae; genus Eopsaltria; species Eopsaltria australis. Next base: position 124,437 of record JAVTVJ010000837.1, on the reverse strand, counting down.
TGGCCCTGTGGGAGAAAGCCCCTCCTCCACGTGCAGATCTGCAGCTATGAGAAGAGGTTCAGTGCCAAGGCAGCTACCTGGATGAGAGCTCTGCAAGGGAAGTACTTGAGCCAGCTGAACCTGAACCATGTGGCAAGAGAAAAGTGAGTGGTAGTTCTGAGATATCCTCTGCCCCCATGAGTGCTTTCCTTGATACTGCCGGTGAGGAGGAGGATCTGAGGAGGACTGGATGGATCCAATGGGTCTGCACTTGAGATCACAGATCACAGAATAGCCTGAGTTAGAAGGACCCAGAAGGATCACCAAGTCCAGCTCTAAAGTGAAAGACACATACCTCTGTTTGTCCAGCTGATGCCAGCAGCAGGGTTTGGCTTCTGTGTCCATGGGACCCTGTTTGAGGATCTGGACTACTCAGCCTGATCAAATGGAGCAAAAGCAGCTTTGCCAGCAGCCTGGCCAACCTGGAGAGGAGGGCTTAAACCAAGAGTGATGGGTTGGGAGTGGAAATAGTGACTAACAATCATGTGAGGAGGTGAAGGAACAGGTTGGAAGTATCAGTGAAGGACGAGGACTGAGCAAAGGACCCAGCATGGTGTGAACAGAAAGGGCACTAATCAAGAGGAGAACAATGAAATGGAATCCCACCAACCAGAAACACATAAATAAAGAAGTGCCAGGGAAAGTTTTCAGTCCACTTTTGGGAGATCAGCACAACCAGACACTTCTCTGGCACACCACATTTAATAGCTTGTGAGTAATTTCAGTCACCATGACACAACCAGATTACACAAACAGACATTCAGGATTCAGGATTATGAGTCTCAGTCGGCAAGTAATATCTGTTCCAAACCGAGTAGTAACCAATTCCTGAACCTTTGTTCCCAATTACCATCCTCTCACTTCTGCAGAAAAGGACAGATTTTTCAAGCAGTGGGAGGAATCCCTTCCTGTTGGTGTGTTAATAGGAGCCACCTGTCAGCAGCCTGTTCCCAGCACAAAGTGTTCACAAAGTAAGTTCAGATTCATAGCTGGCATAGCAAGCAAGTCCTACCATTAACAGGTTTTCTTTGTCTAGTTTAATGGCAGGTGTTCCTTGTCCAGCAATTGGCAGCTTATTTATTGGCTTCAGTGTTTCATCTTGAGACCGGCTTTCATGGCTGCTTAGTTTGGGCATTTCTTCAACATCTTCATAAATGTCTTGGATGCAGGACTGAAAGGGATATTAAGCAAGATTACACATGATACAAAACTGGGATGAGCTGTTGACTCCCTTGAGAGCCGGGAGGCCCTGCAGAGAGACCCTGGTGAATTAGAGAACTGGGCAATCAGCAACCATATGGAGTTCAACAAGGGAAAATCCTGGACTCTGCACCAGGGATGAGGTAGCCCCAGATGTACAGACAGGCTGGGGAATGAAAAGGGACCTGGGAATCCAGCTGGATGGCAAGTTGGAAAGGAGTCAGCAGTGCTCCAGCAGCCAGGAGGGACATCCCTGTTGTGAGGGGGCACCAGGCCCAGCACGGCCAGCCAGGCAAGGCAGGGGATTTTCCTGCTCTGTTGTCCACTGGGATGGCACCGCCTCAAGCCCTGGGCCAGATTGGGGCACTACTGCATAAGAATGATATTAAACTGTCCAAAGGAGGGCAGTGAGGTTGGTGAAGGACCAGGAGGTGAAGCCATACAAGGAGTGGTGGAGGCCATTTGGTCTGTTCAGCCTGGAGAAGAGGAGATGGGAGGAAGACCTTATTGTGGTCCACAGCTTCCTCATGAGGGGAAGAGAAGGGACAGACACTGATTTCTGCTCTGTTGTGTCCAGTGACAGGACTTGAGGGAATGACCAGGAGTTGTGTCAGGGGAGATTTAGCTTGGATATTAGGAAAAGGTTTTTCGTAATGAGGGTGTTCAGGCACTGGAACAGGCTTCCCAGGGATGTGGTCACAGTCCCAGTCTGACAGAGCTCAAGAAGCATTTGGAAAATGCTCTCAGGCACAGAGTATGATCATTGGGGATGGTTCTGTGCAGGGCCAGGAGCTGGACTTTATGATCCTTGTGGTTCCCTTCCAACTGAGTTTGTTCTATGATTCTGTGATCACTCAAGACCAGGGCTGCAAACTCAACCTTTTACAATACTCAAAGCCAGGAACAAGTGCATGGTCACACTCCCTGACAGTACACTGAGGTAAATGCTGTGGAAAGCAAATGTGAGGAATTAGAGGTCTGAATGCATTTGCAAGGCTGTGATTTCCCTGATGCCACAGTGATGTGGAGATAGCTCACATGAGTGGAGTGCCCTGGATAAACAGGCGTTTTCAGAAAGGGCAGGCTAGGACAGCAAGAAGGTAGATGGCATTTTCAGCAGGTCAGCAGGGATCATCATCTCTTCTGCTCAGTGCTGGTAAGATACATGTGGTTAAGGTATGTCTATGCTGGGTTCCCCAGTAGGAGAGAGACTCCTCTCTGTGATACCCAGGGAGAGGATCAGAGGCAGTGGGCACAAACTGCAACAGGAAATGGCATTTAACATAATAAAAGCTGTCATCCTTTAAGGGTGATGAAACTCCAGGTTAGATGATGCGGAGAACTTGTGGAGTCTCTGTCCTTGGAAGATCTTTAATACCCAACTAAACATGGACTTGGACTGCCTGCTCCAGCTGACACAGATTCAAACCAGAAGTCAATCCAGGTGATCTCCAGAGAAGCATGCCAGCAGGATCAATTCAGACACAGTCCAGCACCTTCTTCACAGTTGTTTGTAGCTGGTGGCTCCATTTAAGTGTTCCCTTGTTTGCCATGTCTCCTTGATGCTGAGATTTCTGCGGTAGCACATATAAGGGGAACTGTATTTTATTTTTAACAGATGCGGCACAGGGTGACTTGCCTGCCCTTACTCCTTTGGTGAGGGTCAGAATATCAGTATCTGCATATGACCTTTTTTATCTCGACTTGTGCTTCAGTCTGAAGGCATGACTTGTCTCAGATTTACCTGAGGAAACCCAAGTGCTTGTCAGTAGCTGCTATGTGAATACTCGCCTTTTCCCTTCTTCATAAAGCTTTTCTTTCTTTAATGGTCTTGAACTATCTGTAGAATTTTTTATAGCTAAAGAAAAATCTTTTTCTCTTAAAACTAAACATTTATCAACTTCTAGCTCCATTGCACCAGCAAAACATTTAAAAATATATCTTAGTAGTAAATAATTACAGTCCTCCGTAAAGCTGCTGGCTTTGAAACACAATTGCTCAGCCTTTCCTTTTCTTCCTTTCCTCAACAGGTAGCAGTGAAGCATTAGTCATTTAAAAATCAGACAAAGGGTTTTGATGCATATGTGGAAAAGAGGCGGGTTACAAAAATGCTTAAATCTGTCAGAGTGCCATGCCACTGTAGGAAGAAGAGGTAGAATACTGGAGAGACTGCTGCAAGAAGTAGTTAATAATAACAAAAGAAGAACTTGGCAGCAGGGCAAAGAATTAAACATTGTAGTTTGTTGTAACTGATTGAACTATCAGAGCATCATCTTTGAAGAAAAGGAACACAAGTAAAGTCCAGGTGCACGTCAGTAAGCACTCTGACTGCAAGGACACAAAAGATATGAATGCTTGTCCAAGTCCTCGTAGCAGAACAGTGGTTCTGTCACAACAAAAGAGCAATAAATAGTGTTCATTTTTGGCATGTGACTGTTGGAGGGAGAGACCCTGCTGCAGAAAAACTGCTGTGACAAAAAGTCTGACCACAGCCTCTTGTCTCGGTGTGCACATCCACTGTTGAGAAATTGCTTGCCCATTTCTAACCCCAAGCACCTGCCCAGAGAATGTCCGTAAGTAATGAAACTTTCAGAGAAAAGGCTGACTGTAACACCTTTCAGAAGCAATGCAAACAGGACCGCGTGTTTCAAAAGCAACAAGAAAGGGGCCCAAGAGTGTACAGTGTCTAGGGGTTTGGCTTCTCTGAGGCTTTGTGTTTACCCTGGGATTTTCTAACTAAAAGAAGTTACTGCTGTTCTTCTAAACCTCATAGCTCTCCAACTTGCAGTTTACCTACAATGTTCACTAAAGAAAAAATGTGGGTTATGTACTGATTTGCTTTGGAATTACGCTTCCTTTCTGCTCACTTTTGCATTGCCCAGAGTGACATCTTTTAAGAATCTGACAGGTTTGGCTTCTCACTGAGATTCTCTCCCAACAGGCAGACTGATGACCAGAACAAAAGAGTTGAAAGTACTGCCAAAAATGTCTGAGAAGAGAGCAGATTTGGCAAGTGCTTTCAGTGTGAGGAAGGTGAGAGAATGAGGAGCTCTCTGAGGAGCTGCTCTTCCTAACCATGTGCACTCTCTGAATTTATTATGAGGTTTCTATCCCTGAAGAGATCTTCCCTGAACTTGCAAGGCAGAGATGCTGAGAAGAGGAAAACAGTTTCCCCTTCCTTTAGCCAGATATGGTCCCAGCAGCTTTTAAATCTGTCTGATGGATAGCTTTTTTATAGCTTTTTTGGTCTTCCTGGTACAATGATATGTGGCTGAGGCAATGGTTTGTGGATTGTAGAGCTGCTGGAAAATCAGTAGCTCCTTTCTTTCAAGGAATAATCTGGGAATCATCTTCTGGACAAGGAATACGCGTGCAGTATAAGAATAAACAACCATTCAGTGGGATGCAAGTATGTACTACTATACTGCTGTTGCACTTCTTGGTGTTTGTTTACATGTCAGAATGGGCAGAAGTCCCCTCTTAACTTCTTTTACTTTGAATCCATCCCAAACACATAGCTAAAAATGTCACCCAGTCCATCATTAGCATCCATAAACCTGCAGTCTGAGAACACACACAGGGAAGGTTAGGATTGTGTTTTGGTGTGGTTTGCTTTTCACTTTATGCAGATCTTTGTTCCTTTTGCATTTTGCTTTATCCTAGTTCTCATTTTCATCTGACTCTCCCACTGTCAGTCCCTTCAATTTTCAGTGAGATGCTTGCTTTTCTGCCCACAAGGACACATTAGAAATCAAAGTATACCTCTGCATCTCCCTGAGAACAGTTTTGCTTAGGTACCACGTGAAGATACCAGAGAACAATCATGAAAAGCATACTGAAAAGGTATATATTTCTGTTGTGTCAGAATCCTGTGTCCTGTCAGGATCTGTTGCTTCTCGATACTTCAAGAATTGATTTTTCTGACACCTCTATGTAAGTGAAAATAGTCATTAGATTAAAAAGCCTTTAGAGTTCATGATGGATTTAACAGCTTTTATGAGCCATTTGTACAGTGAAAAACCATTAGTCAGTGAGCCATTATCAGGGTTGCAGGGCAACTTGGAAGCTGTTTTAGCCAAAGGCAGCTTTTCAACTTTCCAGAGCAGTCCCTGCATTGGGCATTTTTGGAGGACACAGACCCATGGAAATAAAATGCATGTGTGTGCCTGCCAAGTAGATGTTTTTTTAGGGAATGACTGTAGTACTTCAAAGCTAAATAAGCCGCAATTTTGTGATTTTGGTTACTGAAACCAGGCAGACAGTGAATTATGACAAGATTTATCATTATTTCTTGTGCACTGGATGACTCATGTAAGTGTAGTCCAGGTAAAGAACTGCTGTCACAAAGAATCAAACTCAAACCAGCCTTTCACAGAAGAACACATCTTACTCAAAGTAAGAAGGGCAGATTCAACACTGAGGTCTCATTAAACTCTTTGGAGTTGCTCTGACTTTTCAGGACTTTTTAGTTTTTCGTTATGTGCAAGTATTTGAGCAAGTTTCATGAATTTGGGTGTTTCTGAGGCCAGAGCAGACCAATAGGTAGATTCAGAGCCTGGTTTAGAGGAGCAAACCCTGAATCCTTTTAAGCACAATTCAGACACCTGTTTTTTGACAACATCCTGGCAGATTATTTTCTATGTTCTAACCTTCTTGTGGGCAGTTTCCTGAGGTGCAAAGCACTCCTCGTGCATTTAGAAGAAGCAGTGAAACATGTTCCAAGTCTTCCAACCAAACAAGCTCTTCCAAAGCAGCTGTTTCTAGCAGTGGCTGTTCAAATGATGCTTGAAGTACAGAATTTTTACTAGTGTGTTAGGTGCTGGATTCCCTGGAGTCAGTAAGAGCTCCCTCAACAAGCCCTGGAGATGATCCCAGCATTCTGTACTGTTTGTTTTAGGCCAAAACTGGATAGGCACGATAACCAGTCCTGGGAGTGTAACTCATTTTCAGTCAGTCCCAAGTGATCACAGGTATTTGCCACCTCAGTAACTCAGTTTTCTCTCTCCCTCAGCTTCAACATCAAGTTTTTAAACTTGGGGAAAGCTGTGTAGTGCTGCATTGAGAAACGTGCCTGGTTTTGTCATTAAAGGTGCTATATACCTGGTGCTGATATGTGCCTGAGGTTCAGTGGTGTTCTCTTCATTTGAAAAAGCTGATTCTGCAGATGTCTTGATGGGGAGACGAGGAGATGAACAGGACAGGACAGGAGAGGAGGGCAGGACAGTTCTTGGCTTCTTTTAATTTAATACCAGAGTAGTCAAAGTACATCTCTGCTCTGCTTCTGTTGCTAAAAATATAATAATTTTGAAGAGATGCCATTTTAATGCAGACTTTGATGTTAAGAAAATTTCTTCATCTTCACCACAATTTGTAGATCATTTTAAGGTTTTATGTGCTGGAAGCAGCAGTTTCCTGGATGTGTGCCATTTGGAACTGGGTAGAGCATTAATGCCACCTGCTGAAAAGCCTCATGGGACCTGCTCAAGGGAAGATAAATATGCTATACTCATGGCTTGGAAGTTTTAAACAACGCTTGGTAATGGTGATGATGTTCTTCAGGTGCTAAATAAAAATAATTTTTTTACATCTGTTATATACTCTGTCTTGACAGGTGAAAGTTTAATTCTCTTCTCCCCTTGTATAAATCTCATCCTGACATTTATCTGAAAGGCTATCTGACCTCATGTTTCTGGGGCCTTAAAGGAAAATTATTCCCAGTTTTTATTAAGAGATGAGTCTTGATTTTCACACATAGAAGATAGCCAGTGATTTCCCAGGAAGTTCAGAATGTCTGCATTTATACAGCTGTTTGAGGAACACATTTCATTTTGCTATTGTTTTTTCAAACTGATTTTTTGCCAAAACAGAGGTAGGAGTCTGAGTGTACCTGAGAAAAGGTCATTGCATGAAATACATGGTATGTATTTGAGGGACAGAAAAAGAGTGGGATGTACCATGATGTCCCAGATAAAGGAGGCAAAGCTGGAGAGTCTGGCCCTGAAAGCAAGGCCTACCTAATTTTACAGAGTAGTTTGCTGCTATAGCAGGCAAGCAGCTTTCTGATCCCCATCCTTAAAGTGTATGTCTTCCAAATGTTGCTTAAAGTCCTAGTGTTACTGTGTATTTAAAATTTTCTTAATTTTCCTTTAAAATTCCATTCCTGCAGTCAAGTGGTAATGTGAAAATCTCAACTTTAGTTTAAAAGAGTCAGCTAAATTTCCAGCTTTTTATTGTGGGAAAGAAAATCTATTAATGTAATTCCTGTCAGAATTTTAAATTTATGTCTCTTTACACTACACATACAGACAGACTGGGGATTGAAGTAAATTACACAGATTTTAATCCAGGAAGGTCAGACCAGGTTCAGTTAATTTTATGCTATTAGTGAACAGAGTGAGAGTGAGATCACAGTGTGCCAGGATCTGAGAATCAAAAGACCAAGGAGCAGAGCCAATGCAGTGGAAAGCTCTTCCTTTTTAGCTCTGAGCCCTTCAGTTACCAGCTCACAGTTAGATCACCTTTCTGACAGAGAACCTTTGTGAACCATCTTCAATAAGGTTTGGGGATAAAGAAAAAATACTCTTTTTGTTGTTTGTTGCAACAACAAAATCCTATGGACATGAACTCCTGGGTTCGTTCTTTGTAAGTAAGAATTTGCATTATCAGTGTGGTTGCTTTTAGTTCAGACTCAGTGGAGAGGGAAAATGTTGCGATTTAAAATTACCTTTGGGACACACCTCCTTTCTCCACGTCAGTAGCAAAGTCAGAGTGCAAGCATACGAAAGTTGGGTGCACAGTCTGATGTCAAGGAGCAGCTGATGCTTGTGAACAAATACTCAGCAAGATGAATGAACCCACCTATTCTTCCTGTTCGCGATAATCCCCTTTGAAACTGCTGGCTGCAAATTTACTGGTCTTAAAATCATTCTCTCCTCTTTCAAACTACACAAACCAGGGGCAAAGACTTCCTTTAAAATCAGGATGAAGCCCACAGTAGGTTATTAACCAAATTACTATTACCACCAAAAGACCTGAAATTCCAGCTCTACTTTAAAAATTAGATGATGTTGTGAAAAATACAGGGGAACCCCTAAATATATTAAAAACATAAAACGTTACAGGCTCTGCATAGCTGTTTGGTAGTGTGGCATTTGAAATTTAATGTTGCATTAATGCCCCCTGCTGATAAGCCTTCAAAATCTACTTTGAATCAAGCTCAGAATTTAATAGTCTTCTGCATCAGTGCATCCTTTAAATTAAAAAAAAAATCTAGCATATATCTCATCATAACTGTGTTCTTCATAAATAGATCACATTTCTTTTAAGTCTGCTACATAACGAGGTCTGTGCTGTCACAAAAACAGTAACAACAGCTCCTCAGAATTGTCCCACATGAATCCCTTCTGCGCTTGGTTTAGTTAAAGGGACAAATGATGTAGCATAACTGGATAGAATCTAAATTTAAAGGAGGAAAAATAACCTTTTTATGATGATTTCATAAAGAAAGAAAATTATTATAATGAAATATAGCTTCCCAAAAAAGAGAAGTTGCAAGAGGGTGAGCAGATATTCAAGGTTGTACTAGAGGGAGCTGTCACAAAATCATTGAGGGTGGAAAAGCCCCCTAAGACCGCCGAGTGCAACCATTAACCCAGCACTGCCAACTCCACCACTAGCCCATGTCCCTAACCTATATTTTAAATGTAAGCCTCTTCATAGCTTTTATGATCTATTTTCCAGGTAAATAAAAGATACATTTAGTATTGATTTTTTACAGAGACTCTCTTGCTAATAGCAACACAGGTATTACCTGATTCCACAAGAGAAAGGGTGGTTCATTTCCTCCATTTTCAAGCTGTGGGAGAAATGCTTTTCCTCTGCTGTCAGTGATTAAAAAGACAGTACGGTGTTTTTTCCAGTTTCTATCACCTGTGCTGCTGCATTTTTCCTTTGTCCATTCATCTCCCTGCCTCTCTGAGGTGCATTAGCTGACCACCTGAAGCTTGTAGGGACTTGTGCCCCTGCATGTCATTCCCTCTGAAGAGTGAGAAGATCTGTGTTGTCCCTCTCTAGCATCAAAGGTTCAACTTCTCTCAGACAGAGCTGATGTAAAGAGGCTCTCCCAAGCCAGCCCAGCTCTTTGTGAGTGCAGTGAATACAGTGAAAGCAGGCTCAGGCTGTTACATGACACACCGTGGGGGTAGGTGTCCCTCCTTCCTTCAGACTGACAGTTCCAGCCTGTGATCAATCCATGGATTGTACTTACTTGTCAAAGAAAGTAAGCTTAAATTTATTACATAAGAACCACTGGCAAGAAGTAAAAGGGTATACATGAAAAGCTTGAAAAATATTGTTTTAAACTGAGAAAGCTAGAGCAGTGTATAAAGTGCACTGAGTTATATCTGAGTTATATAGATTGAGGTAATCAAGGTGCTTCATACTGTTGCTTATTTTATTTTCTACATGTGAAAAGGTTCTACTGGTTAGAGCATTTTTATGCCTTTATGTCTGTTGCCATTAAGGGACCTGTACTGCTTTAACTGCACAGTTAGAGCTGGAGAAATCTGGATTCTTTATGTGGGTGAGCTCTTAGGTAACATTAAGCTATTGTGGTGTAGCACCTCACCATTCCTCAAGGACCATTACATAAAAAAGAAGCTGAAAGAGTTTTTAACCAGATGCCAGTATTTTTAGAGGTCATGCTGCTTTCACAAAACAACTTCTCCTGAAATAAGTGCCTTAGGAAGACATGAAGTCTTTTTTTTTGTCTGAGCATGTCTTCTTCAGCCTTACAAACTATAACTAATCCATACTTAATGACTAAAATGGTGAAATAAGACAATATGTTCTTGAAAAGAACTTGTAAAAAGGTCTGCCGAGACTGCTTTGATTTCTTCACAGCTCCAGCTTCAAAAGCCTGTGTGCTTTAATAAGCCTCTCTGCCTCCACTGCCCAGCTTGTGCCTGCACACTGAATGGACTTCAGAACTCCTCTAACAAAGCCATGTCCTGTGTTGGGCTGCTGCAGTCACAGGTGCTGTGTCCCACAGTTGCACAAAAAAACTGATTTCAGAATCAGTCACATAAGCTGAGGAAGAGAGAACAACTTGAGGAGTGGCAGTGTAGAAAGACCATTGGATTTCATATTTAATCTCACAGCATAAAATAAATGGTTATTCAGCATAATGAAATCATTCACTTGTTTTATCATTACATGGAATTCCAATAGAGGTTCGTTTTTTCTCTGTCTCTTTCATTATACAATGTCATGTCTAATGAACAATCCTGTGTCTGGTTTTTTATACTTTGTTGTTTTGCAGGATTTTCATTAAAAGTAGGTTGTTTGCTGCATTCAGTTTTTTGACAATAGTAAAAGATTGTGCAGTCAGCCCGGCCGTTCTAATCCATTACAAACATTTGCTGCAGTTACAGGCTTCAGGAGCCTTTGCTATCCAATACACTTCCCTTTCCACAGACCTGGGTCTACTGCACAAGTGTGAAGGTGAAACCTTTAAAGGCAAATCACTTGTGATAAAATGGCACAGAACAGACGCTTCACAAACTGCTGTAGGCCGAGGCTTTTGTTGATCCCTGAAGGGTTCATCCTGCTAATTCCCATTAACAGCTAATGGGAGACAAGCACCTGCCATCCTCACACCTCAGTGTGAAATTCCAGCTGCTGGCACACCTGGATCAGATGGGCTTCAAATTATGGTAGTCTACATCTTCTTTGTTATTTGCAAATATAGGTTTGTCCTAACATTTCTTTACCACTTGACCACTCTACAGTCTGAAAATATAGATCCTTCTTAGAAATTATAGTAGGTCTTCCAGCATAGATGATTTCAGGAGCCCTGGAAAGAATTCCCAGCTAGATACTGTAAAATGCCTTGGCAAAATAACTGTTTCAAGTCAAATCACCCAAATCCAGTATTTTCTAGGAGTCTGCAATTCTTCTGGAGGAAAGAAGTTTGTTTATATAAGAAAACAAAATATAACTAATGAGATGTTTTCTTTATGTTGGTTACAAGCACTATGAGCTGATTTACTAAGTAGAGATCAGCTGGCCACAAATAAATACTGCCAATATTTATAAAAAAATACTGATCCCTGAACCAACATGAGTTTCTGAGGCCTCACCCTAATCAGGATACTTCAGGTAACAGACTTGGTAATTCTTAAATTAGAGGCTTGATCTGCTTTTAGAAAGGCAAAAGTGGGTCTTTGAATTTAATAATAAATGTGATTTGTTCCAATTTGCTGTGCTTCTAACATCCCTCTGCTGCAGCTGCAAGACTGGAGTTCCCATCTCCAAGGAAAAATGGACTGTCTCCCTTCACAGAGACACCTGGACTCATCCCTGGGCAAAACAGACTGGAATGCAGAGTTATATATTTCTGTTATTGTCCAGTAGAGAGCAAAGACACACCTTAACAATTCCTTTCAGCAGTAACTGAGGAGTTACTGTGGAACACACATATCCAAGAATTGTTGGATGCTCCAGTGTGTCTATTGCAAGAGTCATGCTTTCATCTCCTCTCTCAAAAAAGCACACCAAACTGTTTCAGGTTTTGCATAACAGTGGGTCACTAGAATTCAGGCAGAGGGGGAGGTAGAAACATGATCAAAATGGGTGGAACTGTGAGCCACAGCCTGTGTGTCAAGGGTTGAAAACACTCATGCAGGTTTGTGGTGCTCATGAAAACTCTGGGAGTTTCAGTTAAAGAAGTGGAAACCACTGAAATTTGCTGCAAACAAAGTGAGCAAGGGCAACAATAGATGTCTCAATGACTATCCACAGAGGAGCACCACATGCAAAATACTGGTTTGGCTTCTTTCAGGAGGAATGAGAAAGTCATATTTTATGTTGCCATTTGTGTGCAAGAACAGTTTTTCAGTTTTCAGTCGTGCACATTAAAGGCACTGTAAGATATATTATGAGTAGTCTGTGGGAAGGCTGATAAGCTGAAAGAACTTACCTATTTATGTATAAATAGCAGCAGTACTTAGGGGGGTTCAAGTTTACTCCTATGGACTTGAAATACCACTTATATGAGTGACAAAACACACAGCAAAAGGAGATTTTTGCAGTGGCTGTATGCCTGTCATACAGGACAGACAGGTTGTATGGCTAAAGGGTACACAAGAAATTTTCCCAGCATCTTCCTTAACTCCATCAGTTTCTTACTCCTCTGTTAAGAACTCTGGGGAGTCTTCAGTGTAGGCTGATCAAAAAATTCTGTCTTCCACAGTGTCTTCCCTCTTCTAATACTGATCTCTGTCTTTTACAGTTTTATGCCCTTTTCCCAAGCAGAGTTGCCCTCTTGCTTTCTTATTTGCAGAAGAGGGGCCTCTTTTTTCATTCATGCCTGATTAACTCTGCACCAAACAATTACTCATTGCCCAAAGAAGATTGCAAGACTTGCTTCCTATGTCTTGAACATTGAAGAAAATGATTTTTTGACTGCAGAGAATGCAGGTTAAAGAGGAGCAAGGGTGTGCAGTGACAGGAAGGTCTGCAAGGGCAGAACCAGCGTGGACTTGCAGAGCAGGACAGAATTTAATGGTGTGTCAATGGATGGATGTTAAATGCTATAATATTAATCCATTTAAATGGCTTACTTTGAGGGAAAACCACACCCCAGTTGCTTAAGTCCAGCTTGTCAAAACTGATTTAAATTCATCAGGAATTTTTAAATGGGGCTGAATCCAACACACAATTTGTTTTCTTAACACTGTCATGAATGATCTTCTAAGGAATCAGGACCTAAGCATATATATCATTGAGCCTTTTCATGTGCAGATTATTGACTAATCCAAAAAAAATCTGGTCCAGAAGAAAGATAAGTCTTGCCTTTGCCACAGGCTCTGCTGTGACCTAAGGGCAGTCATTTTATCTTCTCAGCTTTTGTCCCCTCTCTGTAAAATGATGATAAGAGCATTTTCTTACCTTACAATGGAGCAGTAATGATAAATATTAAGGATTATGACATGGTTAAACACTGTGGTAATGGAGGCCATTAAGCACTTTAGACTTATTAGCAGCCTTCTATTCATTGGCTGCCTTTCTGAAGTCACTGAGCATTTTTAATTTTTCCCCAAGTAAACTCAAGGAAATGAGTTAATAAGGATTAATAAATAAACACTGCAAAATGTTAGTGTTAAACTGCACTGTGTTTTTTGAATTATGTGATAGGCTGTTCTAGTTTAAGTCAGCCTACCTGCTCTTCTTTCCTGCTGCCTTCAATTATTGTAAACCTGAAAACAGGGAGAAAAGGCAAAGGTGCCACTTGCTACAAATGGACCACGGCTACAAAATTCAGGCCCACTGATTTGGACCCCAGAGTGCTTATATTCCAGGATGTCTGCAGTGCAGCACTGCAGCTGTTCTTTATCCCAGCACCCAGGGAAAGTTTACTGTCTTGCAGGGAGTCCTCCTGTCTCTGATATCCCTGCTTCTGGCCAGTTTGACCCCTTCTTGCACTTGAACCTTCTTGCTGTCTGTGCCAGATCATTCCTCAGTCACCAATTACCACAGCTGAGTGGCTACAAGTAGAATTTTCCCTGCACAAACAGCCAGTTATGGCATTTGTGTTAAACACGTATGAAATAGTTACCATGTGGAAAGGAAAAAGGGAAGGGAGAAAAAAAAGAAGTTTATGGTTGAGTTTTGCTGAGAAGATGCTTGAAGAAGTGACTACGCAAGATGAGGCACAGGAAGTTGCCACAGAGAAGTGATCAGTTCTTCACTGACTGTATGAGCAGCAAAAACTTGCTCACGTTTGTGGCAGTAGCTGACTGTACTTTCAGTATCTCACATCATCCCTTGGGATATGGTAGGATCTTTTTAACTGGAGGTCAAATTTCTACTGTCTGCTGTTGCTGCTTCCCTGAGATGGTGGATGTCACCTACAGGATACCATGTGTCCACAATTCAAATCTTTTTTCACAGATTATATGCTTTTTTTTTCTTTCCCAGAAGAACAAAACACAGAAACACAGGGAGTGTGAACAGCATTGGGTTCATTATTGAGATGTCTCAAGACCAGGTTGGAAGGGGCTTGGAGCAACCTCTTCTAGTGGAAAGCGTCCCTGCCCATGGCAGGCAGATTGGAATGAGTTGAGCTTTAAGGTCCCTTCCCACCCAAATCATTCTGTGATCCTGTAATCTGTGGTGTTCTAGGTCAATATCAATGTTAGTCAGTCAAGAACTGTATTTCATATGCAGAAGGGGTTTTTGTGCAGCACTGAGTTAGCATTTGACAATAGAAAGATCAAGGTTAGTTGTGGAACTGCTGTCTAGAGACCATATTTGGGATGAGTGACATTTTCCTCCTTTATCTAAACACCTTATTTTTTGAAAAGTGTTCTTTTTTCCATATGACACCCAAAGAAGGTTAAAAGTTCAGTAACCTACTTTCTCCCTTTTCCAGTAAGAGGAGAAAAACCAGCTGTCGTATCATTTATTCCCTGTGTTTGCCAGCTGGGGCTGGCAACCTGAATTATTTCTGGGAGTATGTTTGGGATAGGAAGGGTGGGTCAGATTGCTTTTGACAGCTCAGGTCATGTGAGGTACTGGAACTGAGTTTAAAGACCTCTATATCCAAGCATCCTGTAATCTCCTATGTTTATCCGGCCATGTCAGGTAAAGTAGTGATAGTGTCATTGTCTTTCTCTGGTGTTAATTAACAAAGCTAAGTTGCCCAGGTTGATCAGAAAATCTATAGCTGTTCAAGGAGTTAAATTCAGATGTAAATTAACTCCTGCATCCTTAGTTTGTACTCATCGCGGTTGCTGTAAAGGTCTCTGGGGAACACACAAATAGCAGCATCTTGCTTTATGTTTGTTAAAAAGAAAATTTATTCTGGACAGGTATGGGGTCTTGAAAATAATACATCTACAAAATGAGATGGTTCATTTTAAGGGTAAAAAATGGGGGACAGAATGTCACAACTATGGCTTCACTGTAACATTCTTTTAAGTCTGTCTTACAAGTGACACACAGAGATTGTGAAGACTCCATCCTTGGAGATGTTCAGAAGCCATCTGGGCATGGTCCTGGGCAACCAACTCAAGGTGTCCCTGCTTGAGCAGAGGAGGGTGGATCAACTGACCCCCAAAGGTCCCTCCTCACCTCAACCACTTTGGGGTTCTTTGGTCTTCTACTTTCATCAGTGACTAATCTGATTTCATGATATGTTTCTAATTTTAGTCCAACTCCTACTCAAATATACGATGTCTTTAATGGCTGGCTGCGTGTGCAAGGACACATGCCAGAGGAGTCCATGAATAGTTTCAACTGTGTCTTTGAGATGGCATTACCAGAATTAATTTTCAGAGGCCTTACAATAATCCTGCAGAAATACAGTTTTGATGCAGAGATTCTGGAGGCAAAATACTAAAACCAAGAGTTGGTTATTCCAGTTTTTTCTATGGTGTAGCAAGGTAACTTGTATAGGTATAATGACAGAAATAGTTGTATAGTGACAACTTCTGTAATAGTGGCAGTAGTCTCCATAATGAATATTTTCAATCAGATCGTATAGTCACAATTTAGAATCATAGGATTTGAGATGGAAGGAACTTTTAGAGGCCAGCTAGTCCACCCCATGTGGAATGAGCAGGATAGACCAGGTCGCTCAAAGCCCAGTCCAGTCTGACCTTGAACTTTCAAAGATGGGGTATTCATCACCTCTCTGTGCTATCAGTGCCATTTTTTTACCACCCTCATTGTAAAATACATCATCCTTGTACCTAATCTGAATCAACCCTCTTCTAGCTTTAAAACCGTTGCCCCTGAAAAAATAAAACTGTTATAAATCAATATTGCTATTTTTGTCTTGGATGAGAACTGTGATATGAGATTTTCTTTGCAGTAAAGCAGAGGGAGGATAAGAATTAGTAAATCTGCTTTATTTTCATGAAGTGAGGTTAGGGACACCTTTGGTGAGGTTGTTGTGACATGTTGCTGAAGCAGTGTGGGAAGCTGATGCAGATGCTCATGCTCAGCAGCTGTGGCTATATGCAAAAAACGTGGATCACTGAGCTTCCAACCAACCCCTTTAGGCGCCATAAACTATGAAAAGAGAGACCGTAAAGGCTCCTTGCAGTTCACATCTGTGATATAAATGAAGCTTCAGACTAAAGCCAGTTTTTTCAAAAGTGGCTGTGGTGGAGTGGCTAAGTCAGGCAGAGCACAGAAGCCCCCACAGGTTGCTTGGAGATTTCTGAGTAGACTTGTAAAGCTTTACTCATAAAAAGCAGACCCAGGGGAAAGGTGAGTGGCAGGAGAGAAGCCTTCCTCAGGATGCCTCTTCATCTGGGACACAGAGGGCTCGTCTGGATTAGCACAACATGCACGTTCTCCAGCACGGGCTTGCAGCTGCAGCAGGGAAGTGTTTTGGCTTTAGCTTCCTCTAGGCTTTGTAATAATCCTTTCCCACTCCCTGCCGCTGAGCACAGGTTTTAGCTGTCGCTGCTGCTGCTGCCTCCTGCCCTGCCGCTGCCATCGATCCCCGTTGCACTGACACTCACATGCCCTTTGATAACGTGGAGCTGTCAAAGCTCCCGTCCCCTGCACGCCGCAGACCCGCTCCTGAGACGTTCATTAGTGTCCTCTGCCAAAAGGTTTATGTAACAGATGTTGCAAAGCAAAGGCACAGGAACACACACGCACACGCACACACCATTATGGCAGGGGTTGTCAGAGTGACGGTGAAGGGAGGATGGTCCACAGGACTGGAGTAGCTCGCCGACACAGCTGCATCTGTTCAAAAAGCAACTAACGCCTCTCTGTGACTATGCTTTATTTTCAGCTCGTCATCATGGCTGGGACTGTTCTGCTTGCCTACTACTTCGAGTACACCGACACTTTTCAGGTGCATATCCAAGGTTTCTTCTGTCAGGATGGCAATTTGATGAAACCGTACCCTGGGACAGAGGACGAGAGCTTCATTTCACCTCTTGTGCTGTACTGTGTGCTGGCTTCAACTCCAACAGCAATTGTGAGTATGAGGAATTATTTGAAAACCCCATGACAGCTTCATAAATAATAACAATAGACCTGTGATATCTTTGTCCCCTTGCCTCTCTCTTCAGCTGTAATTGATTTACACTTAGCTGGATCTCTGTTTTGCCTCAGCCTAATATGATCTTCATCAGTTATCTCCAGGAGTAATTATTCTGAGGTAATCACAAGGCAAGACTGAGTGTTAGAGCTTGTTAAGCCTTTTACAATAGCTTGCTTACTTCACTGATTAGTCGTGAATTTTGTGGGCTCCAGAGAGGCTCTAATGCAAGGGTCATATATTACTGGAAATAAGAAAACAGGATCAAGCTGAAGTAAAATCCAGGTCAGATGTGCAGTATATCCAGGATTATTTTCTGCTATATTAAAAGGACTGTTGAATGGCTTTAAAAGGCTTAGATGAGGAGAAAGATGCTAAATACAAAGAAAAATATGAATGCTGCTTCCTTTTTGTTTATAATCTCATTCGTTTCGACAGTCATGTAACTTTTTTCACCTGATTTTCTTCACTATTTAGCCAATAAACTGCAATGTAGCTGTGTTATGCAGATGAAAATATTCAATTAGCTGAGTACATACAATGCCAAAAAATTTATTGCAGTCACTGGTTAGCAAAACTTCAGCCCTTTTCCATTTTCCACACAGAAAGTTGCAAATTTTACCAACAGCCCCGGCTTTGCTGAATTTGTAATTACATTGATAAATTCCAGTCAGATTGTGTTTATAGACTTTGTTTCATTTCTTTCTCTTTATTTCTTCCCAGTTAGTATTTATTTCTTACACTGATTTTGCTTTCATCCCTTTCAAGAGGCTGTACATGACATAAATGGTGAGTGCTTCACCAGAGTATATTTTAAGTTTTGTTCTGCAGTAATTTTAGTGTATCAAGTCATGTTCTTGTCACAGAATGTGGTAAGAAGTGTGAAAGGGATCTGCAGAAGAGGCTATAGATTTTGGTACAGGACACTTTCTGAAAACAACCAGGTGTTTTGAAGTGGATTACATCATGAGTTTATAAAAAACATCTGCAGTAACAGAGTTCTTTTGTGTATTGGATCTCGTTGCACGTCAAGGCTCTCATTTTACTTTGTGCTGCTGTGATAGATTATTTGAGATTAATTTTAAAAAAACAAAAAACCAAAACCCCCACATTTTGGAACTCCCCTATCAACATAGTGCCAATGCTTAGGGATGTAGCTTGCACAAGTGCTTTTTGTAAAGGTAGATGGAGGGTCACAACCATGCCTTGATTCCAGAGCAATGACATTAGTGGGAGGTTAGTCCCTTGATTACTGATACAATGTTGGGTAATGAGTGTTGCTCTTTTTTTTGATCTTCTGTTTAAATCCTTGCTCTGCCAAAGTTTGTTGCTAACCTTTCGAGTTTTGCTCCACTGCATCAGCATATCTTTGCTTTTTAGTTACCCAGGAAGCTTTTCCTAATTACTATTTTTTGTGAAAAGCTGAATTGGAGTCTTGACTTGGCAGTCCTGGGTTAATGGTCAGAGTTCATGATCTAAAAGACCTTTCGAACCAGGGGCAGCTCTGTGATTCTTGGAAGAGTATTGTTTTTGTAGTTTCCATAGCCCATGTTAAACACAAAGAATGAATGGTTGTAAGGTTGTTGGGTGCTGAAGAGACCTTCAGCTTAGTGCTGTGTGGAGCTGGACTGTGTGAACCAACCCATATGATGCAAATTGTGCAGAAATGCTAGCCTGGGTCTATAAGGACAGTCATCACCCTGGGTGAATGGATCCAGGGCTGGGTATAGGTGGTAATCCCTGCTTCTTGGGCTGTGCTGTGCTGTTACACTGGATACATTGCTCCACACAGAGAAGACATGGTCAGGGTCAGCACAGGGCTCTTGGCACTGTGTTTAGCACCAGTGATCTCTACGTACAACCTCAAGGAGACAGCAGGTCAAACTTTCCATGGAAAACATTTTTATTTCAATTTTTAATGTAGTATTTACTAATGCATTGTTTAATCCAGTTTTTTAATTAGTTGAATCATTGTATTGTATTATTAATACATAATTCAATTATTTAATGTCCTGTTACTTAACATCGGGCTGATCTTCAACCAGGGCATGTGTCAGAGGTATGTTTTTCTGTCCTCCTGACTGGTGCTCATCACAGGATCTTTATAGGAGTAATTTCACTTTATTTCTCATTCCCATCTTTTCCTGAGAGACCTTCTTCTGTTTGCACAGTATTTTCACACTTTGCTTCAGTTTATAGCTGATTCTGCAGACTGAATTTTGGCAATGATCATCAGTAAAAAGCTTATAAATGACACAGAAAGTGAGCTCAGATTCTCCCTAAACTCTGTAATGCATTTCCCTTCTGGTTAGTCCACTCAGAGTGTGAGCATCCTCATCTGTCATACTGCATCCAAATGGGTGCTGTCTCTCACTCAGTCTGTCCACAGGCCGGGAAGAGATGTTTGATCCAATTGATTCTCCCAGGGATTTCAGTGCAAGGAGCAAATGCAGCCATTTCTATTTAATCTTTGATGATTTGTGCTCTTTAAAAAAAAACCTTCAAAAATCTCCACACAAACAAAAGAGCCCATACAACTGTGCATCATGGGAGGGAGCATTGTGTGCATTCATTGTCAAAATTAAGTGGTAGCTTCACTCCTGCTCTCAGGGAGAATCACTGACATTGTGCAGCTCCACCATGAAGACATGACTTAAGTCAAAGGTAATGCGTGTCCCTCCTAGCAAATACTTGTTTCTCCTCTGGACAACACTTTCTGCTTCACTTCCTAATGGCAAAATGATTGATTTGGCTGAGAGGAGTTGCGGTAGCAAACCTGATCTCTCTGTGTTGCCTTCACATTACCACTGTCCTGACACCTCATGACATGAGAGGAGAGATTACTGGTGGAACCCAGCAGCAATGAGGTACCAGCTCATGGTGCTACCTAAAAGGGCTCCTGGAGCTATGGAAGATATCCTAGGGGTCTGTACAAGCTCCCTCATCTGAGACACAAGCAGCAATAAGTGCAGTCCTGTGTGCATAGGTCTGGGGATGACTCAAAGCTGTGATTTCAGCACAGCTGTGAGGTGTTAACAGTGCTTCCAAACCAAAAGGGAACATCTTTGTGAACTTAATGGAATACCTTGGTGTCTCTGTCGTTTGGCTACAGCAGTGGACATGGGGAAAACGAATGCTTGTATTTTATTCCTGAGAGCACTTTTCAGAAGTGCTGCTGTGGGTTGGTACCACTGTATGTGCATTTCCTTGCACTTTTAGTGGCAAAATAAATGTGACTGGCCTGATTTTATGCAGTTTTATTAATTGTTTTTGAAACATTCCCCTAAAAATATTCTGGGATGACTCCACCACATTCATCAGTGTCCCTAAAGACTAGCTTTCCCTGTTACGAGGTTACTGCAAAGCAGCCAATTCCCCAGCTGGTACTAAACATTCCTTCCAGAGTTCAGCACTGCTGCCTGCTCTGCTCCATCCGATGTGATTTATCTGCCCACCCGAGAGAAGCAGAGAGGCTTAGGAACAGAGCCAGCTCACTGAAATGAATACTGAACAGTGGCAGAATGCTTCAAGGGCACTGTTCTCAGTGTTCTTCATTACTGTAAAGTGAATAGATAGTGCCACTACCATTTTCACACAAACTTCAGTTTCTCTCCTTCTGTTTCCAGGTTTGAAGTGGCAGCCTAAATGTAATCTGTTAACTGTCCAGTGCCATTAATTTGTGCAAAGGAGTATTTGTTTTCAGATAGTGTTAGAATCAGTCAAAACAAACCAGTCTGACTATAAATTAGAAGCTGAATTATGTTTATCTGAAGCAGGACGAAATTGTTACAACTTCTCTCTGTAGTCTGCACTTACCTCTCAAACTTCAGAAACATCATTCTTCTAGACGGTTCTCCTGTTCTATCTTGATTCCTTGGCTTTGGCTTAGAACAGCCGTGTTACTACCGTGATTTACTTCTGTAAGAGAAGCTAGGGAATCTCTGCCTGTCTTGGCTGATTCCCCTGTGGCTGCTCAGCAGCAGATGCCAGGAAAACCAAGAACATCTGATGCAGCTCAGAGCTCTATTACAGCAGCTCCTTCCCGGCTTCTTCAGGCAGGAATCACTAGGCTCTGCTGGTGATGGTGCTGCCAGAAGGCACAGCCCCTTGTGCCACGGGCTGCTGCCCACCACGCTTCACCCCTGGGCTGGCACAGCCGGCTGTGTCCTCTGCTCGTGGTGACCTGGCTCCCTCTTCTGGAGTCTTGCAAGGGCTCAGGTCGTGTGGTGGTGGATGACCAGCTGGGATACAAAGGAATGAGGCAAAGGTGTGTAAATGTTTGTATTCTGCTATTTGCACACCATTCTGGAAGAATAAAAATACACTTTCTTGGTTTGGTGCAACACTTTCAGGCACTTCCATTGAGTGTCTCCTGGACCTTGTGGTGGTCCCAGCCACATGCCAGTTTGTGAGGAACAATGCAGAGCTGCAGAAAATGTATGTTCTCTTCCTTAGAACGTCAGTGTAATTCTTTTAGACAGTTTTACCACAGTGTAATAGATTTTTGAGCAAAACACTAAGAATTTTGGGGTTTGAGCAGGCTAGAATATACATTGTGGATTTCAACCCTTTTAACTTGAAATAAAAAAAAGAAACCAAACAACAAAGCAATTTTCTTGTTCTGGAAAAGTGCTTGTAAGTGTTCTTTGCTATTGTTTTCATTCAACAACAACTACCACCCACTGAAAAACAGAATGAGGTGAGTAATTGAATGCAGATTGAACGCATTGAGTTTGTATCCTTGGAAAATTAAGAGTGGTCTGGAATTGCAACATTCAGCTGAAGACAGTGTTTCATTGCCTTGTATAGTTTTGCAAAATACAATATGGATTCCTGGGGGCAGAGAATACCTGTCATCTAGGGTGTGATGGCAAAGACAAGAGAGTGTGTGAGGGAGCTCTCAGCTGGTCCCTCATTCTCAGGAATATCAATGATAGTGATCTTATTAGGGAAAACCTCTGCCCACCTGGGCAGGCTTGGGTTGGGGCCCTGTCTGTGGATCACAGCAGAAATCCTGTGTCCTGGGGAGGGTGTCAAGGCAGACCTCAGCCACCCCTTGCCTTCTCTATATAAATGTTGCCTGGTATTTGCCACCTGGATTTGACCACTGAGTGTTTCAGCTTCACAGTGTCAGTACTGGGTCCTGAGCATAGCAGATAGGATGGCAGATCAATATTCCTCAGGGGCTAAGGCTAAATGTGAGGGAGATCTAAGGGATTAAGGAACTCACAGCAGTAAGTGAAAGTCAATATAAGCCATGTTCTTAGTGGGGACTGTGGAGAAGAGGGAAACAAATTGTTCAGATCACAAGAGGCCACCTTGCAAGGGACACGAGCTTAAAAAATGAAATTAATTTAAAATTACACAAACTTTAACAATGAGAGTAGGCAAACACTGAAGGAGGGGCTGTGAGATCTCCATCCTTGAAGGCATTTGTAATGTGACCACTGCTCACTGGGGTTGTGCTGGCCTTGCTTTTTGAAAGGGGCTGGACTGAGGGGCCCCTTCCCCGCTAAAAGTGTGATTCTGTGCTTCCCCATTCTCTGTGGTTTGTGAAAATCTTCAGCCATTTAGTGACAGATGAATGGAGACATGAGCTCCCATGCAGAGCCTGTAGAACATCCCTCTCCTGACTGCAGCTGTTCTGATACGAACATCAGAGACACCACAGTGCAAAAGGGCAGAACTGCTTTTGGCCCAGCACAAGCCAGTGCTGATGAAACACCCTCTGGAACATTTTGCAAAGGTCACCTTTTGGTGAAGTGTCCTGCTTCTCCCAGGGAGAGTGTGTGGAGTCATGCTGAAACTGGCTGGTTGGGATTGAGAGCCCCACAACCCTCATCTGCTGCTATTCTTTGTTTTTGACCCCTCTGCATGTAGCTTGTTTCACAGCCAGTGCCTTCCTCATATCTGCTCCTCCCCTTGGCTGCCGTTCGAATGCTGCAGACTTGATTAATTTGATTCTTTCTATTCGTGACATTAAAAATGCAGCCACACGCATCCTTGCACAGGATTTGGGAAATGTCATATGGCTTGCTGAAACCTGCCCAGAACTGAGAGCAACGATGTCTCAAGACCTACGTTCAGTTTTGTTTGCTGTGGAGATTTTTGTGTGTTACAGCATGTCCCTGGGTGGGGTTTCAGTGTAGAATGTGGTGTTAACAAGGACTGACTGTGTCACAAGGGTGCTGTTAGAGTAAACAAGTTGAAGGATTTAAAACCTCACAGAAATCAGAGTAACATTAATTTAATACCTAGGTAAGACAGACAGGTCGTGTCTGCATTTCACATAATTCTCCCTAATATAGGAACTCCATTGTCTTGCTGTGATGGGAGATGACATCGCTTGTACTTTTTCATGAAGAGCAGCAGAAGGAAGTAACTTTCACAGAGAGACAGACTTGAGGCAGTCCAAAGCTGTGGGCACAGTGGTGCATCCTGCATCTCTCCCATGCACTTTATCAGTGTGGAATTGCAGCTGAAATTAAAACACTGGGAACTTTCACACAACCCCAGTGTTCAGCACTATCAATAATTACTTTTCTAAATTTAATACAACTCCTTAAGCCAGCTCCCCCAACCTTGCCCCTCTGCACAATTACCACAGGAGGGCAGCTCCAAGATGCCACTCTTCTGCAGCCTCCTCTTGGTTGTGCCACAGACCCATTCCTGAATAGTTTATCTTAGTTTATCCTCGCAGAAACAGGTCTTCTTGATAATTACCTTTTTTTAATTAATTTTTTTTTCCTTTGGAACAAAGTTGTGCCAATGATCCTTTGTGTGAGCTTATCAGAAAGTGCTACAGGGGAAAAAAAAGATTCTACGTCTCTTTAAAAGCAATAGTTCCATTATTTTGTTGATTAAATTGTTAATTAAATTTACAAATTGTTGGTACAAGAGTGCAGGGAGTATCAGGTGCTAATGCTGTGCTGAGAACTTGAAAGGGGAAGATGAGACATTTCACTGTCTGAAAATGTCAGCTGAAGGACTATCGTGGATAAAAGATTGTCAGAGAGGAAAATGGGCAGATAATTTTATCTGCTGGGTCAGGATGAGCCAGGAAATAAGTAAAGCATGTGCAGCAGAGGGCTTTGAGAGCTGAACATTGAGGGGCAAGTATTTGGTGACACGGCCAGTAATGGGAATGCAGGGAAAATTGGAGAAGTTTTCTCACTGGAGAGGTTGAAATCAGCAGAGGAAAAATGACTGCTGGGTAGGTACTTCTAATTCATACTGGGGCTTTGGGTCATCCTCATATTTTTACCTGCTAGTAATAGGAATTGGAATGTGAACAAGAGTTCTCAAGCAATATATCCCCAGTGCAGATGAGCTGCTGTTGCATCCAGGAAACCAAGGACAAAAACATGTCCAGGGCACTGCCTTTGCTTCCCTATTACCTACATTGTGCCAGACTGCAGATCACTTATACTTTCAATCCTCAAGCTCCAGTGCAATTCTCTTGACATTTCTACTGTCTAATTAAGCCAGTATGATACAGAAGTTCATTAACCTTGCATTATTTTCCCAAACGGAAACAAAAGCGATTTGTTTGCTCTTTTCTTTTTCACCCATATTTAGATACAGACTCTATACTTAGATATCAGCTATAGAACTGATTTGTAACCATTCCTGGAGTGCTGATTCTGTTTTGGCAGGAGCTGAGGTACTCAGCAGTGCCGGTGATTGATTTTGGGAGGCCAGCTGGACAACTTGGCTGGATATGGACCCTGCTCATGCAGAATCATCAGGGTCTAAATCATAAGAATCAGTGGAGTTACTTGATTTCAGAAATGCCTGGAGAGAAAAAAAAATACAAGTTCTTTGAGAGCTATTCAGACCACATTCAACTGATGACAGACAGATTAGCTTTCAGAGTCAGGTGTCCAATTGCCCACTGAGCTTTCAGGAAACAGAAAGGCTGACTTTCTAGAGAGCCTATATTAAGCAGATAAGGAAACAAATTTCAGCAACTAAATTAAGTGCCAGAAATGACATGGCAAGAATCTTCCAGTTATGTTGAATCGCTTTGTATCTCCACACAAACACAGCTTTATTGCCATATACCTAAACTCTGCATTAAACCAGAGGCAACATTCACTT
Organism: Eopsaltria australis; assembly: GCA_034509425.1. NCBI lineage: Eukaryota > Metazoa > Chordata > Aves > Passeriformes > Petroicidae > Eopsaltria > Eopsaltria australis. Next base: position 99,032 of record JAVTVJ010000837.1, on the reverse strand, counting down.
TAAAAAAATCAAATTTTGAGCTATTATGCTGTAGGAAATCTGGGATAACTCTGCTTCAATCAGTGGAATGGAATTGAACAGATTTACAGCCTGGCGAAATTTACTCCTAGATGTAAGTGGAACTAATCTGTGCACATGGGAGTTGCTAGGAGTATGCCAGACAGCTAGATTTATAGAAACAAAGATAGAAATTGAAGTGGGAAAATACTCTTGTTAACTTCTGATGTAAAGGAACTTTAAAGATGGATGTATTGTTACAGGAGGACTATTAGTATGTTTTATACTAAAGTCTCTCTTACTTGAAAAGCTTAGGATATTTTTAAATCGAGTAGGCCCTGTCTTCATAGAGTAGAATTCCTTCAGGGTGTGAATTGTCTCTCCGTGTGTATGTACAGCTCCGGGCAGATAGAGAGCCAAAGCAGTAATTCAAACTTCTGAACATTATAATAATTCAAATAATAAACGGTTTGAAACAGAGTGTCACTTTCAAACTGCTTTAGTGCAGATGGTCTTTTTCTTAATTCCCAGCCCCATCGTTAGTGAGTTGAGCTTATTGAACTGCTTGCCAATTCTGTTAAGAGCAGATGGAGTGAAACGGGATAAAGGCAATATTTCAGTGCAACTCCCGTGCATCAGCTCCCCTCCAGATGCCATTATCGACATGCATTTTACAGCTCCACATCTCTTGCCATCAGCGGGTAGAATTATAAAGAGGTTGAGCATACTTGGCTTGAATGTCAATAATCAATAAGGACACTCATCTGGCTTAATAAGGATAAATTGTTGCCCCTGAAACAACACACCATTCCAGCAGTCATAGTGAACTAAGGTGACTTCCTTGACATTTATACCAACTCTGGTTGTCTGTGCCACTGTGTGTGTGTGTGTGTGTGTGTGTGTACACAACCACTTCTGTTATGTATTCCTCTGACTGTTCCCTAACACTATGGATTTCTCTTGTGTACATCCTGTTATAATGTATTAAATTAATAATTTTGAATGCTCCCCCTAAAAAGCTCATTTCTTCAACTTCAGACAGGCTTTTTTATTTTAAAGACTGTAATGACAAACTCTGTCTTTCTAAAAGGGTCCTAGTTTCCCTTTCTAAAGCCTGCTGACAGAACATGATAGGTGGTATTTTCAGAAGTTCCTGCTGTGTGTGGACCATCTAAAGCCTGTGATTAAATTCTGTCCAGCTTTAGTGAGGGTAGATAGGCATCAGTCCAACAGAACTAAATTAGTTCTAAGTGCTTAAGAAATAATGATCCTACTCCTATGGGAAGCAGCTATTATGTTTATAGAAAGCATGAATGTTCAGATCATACAGAAATATGTAATGTATAAGCACAGCTAACATCATGATCAGTGGTTCTGTGGAGACTTCATTTTTGCTAACAGAACATTTTGTCAAATCTTGTTTTTTCTCACAGTGTTTTAATAACAACAATCCTTGGTTGTTACCAACAGTTCTGGTCTGTTATTGCCAGCAGTCCTTTGTTGGCTCCATGGCCATCCAGCTATCAGTGTTTGAGACACATTACCCCCTTATCTTCTGGGAATTGAGAGCTCAAAAACTATCTCACTTTGAACTGTTGTTTAGAAGGCCACAAGAGAGTGGGCTTTAGTTATGGTAATTTTCCACCCTGGGCAGAATTCAAGTTGGTAGCTTTTTTTGGAAAGTTCAACAACAAAAATATTATTTCACTTGGGTTGTTTTTCAGACGAAAAAAATAAGTTTCCAAGGCTGTTACTAAAAAAACAGGTGCTTGTTAGACAGCAGGAGTTCCTGGGAACAGACAGTGTTTCTGATAGGCTCTGGAGGAGCTTAGTCCAGGTGCAGCTCATCAAGGCCAAAGCTTAACAAGCAGCTCTCAGCTCGTAGCCCACCAGGGGAGGGGGAGAGATGCACCATCACAATCTACCCTGCAAGTGAAGCCAGCTTCTCTGGGTCTCTGCACCATTGAGTGTGAGAATGATCCCTCTCCTGGATGGGAGCTGGGTGTGTGTCAGTCCATGCTGAGCCCCACAGTGCAAGTACAGTGTCCCCAAAGCATGCTGCTGTGACTGTGGGCTGGAACTATTCACCCATGTTTTAATGTTTCCTCGTGTAATTTTAAACCTTCTGCTTCTTTTCCTTTCCTGGCAGATTTTTATTGGTGAGATATCCATGTATTTCATAAAGTCAACCCGAGAAACCCTCATTATTCAAGAGAAAACTATTTTGACTGGAGAGTGCTGTTACCTGAACCCGCTGCTTCGAAGAATAATACGTTTTATAGGTAAGCATCCTGTGCGCTTCAAGCTTGGACCCTGTTTGCACCAAACCAGAACAGAACACCCTGACGAAGGACATCACAAAATTAATTAAGCTGTGAAATCTTTGCAGGCATCTTCCACCTTAGAGGGATAGTCCCCTCAGGATTTCCAAGGTAACTCAAAATTTGCCACATCATGCTGGCTGGAGTTGGTTTAGATCATATTCTGCTGAGCTTAATGCTTCTTTGAGACCCTTAAAGAAAGATTATACCAACCAAGTCCTTATATGAATAAATCCATCATTGCTAGTTTATGCGAACTACCCATTTTAGTTACAAATTGGTCCTCACCAGCTCATCTATTTGGCATTTTTCTTTTCAGCTCTAATTTTAACATCCATAGCTCTGCCACATAATGTTCAGCTGAGCACAGCGTAAAAAAATCCCAGAGCTCACTTCAAAATAATATTCTTTTCATGGTATTTGCTTTTTCTTAGAGCTTTCATTGAGTTAATTGCTGAGAAATGAAGTTCTGCCATCAAACCATTTGGAGGTTGCTTTATATGGTGCTTGCAAATTGCTTTACCTTTTTCAGTGTTGGTGAGTCCCAAGTTCACATGTGGGATGTCTGGCTGCTGGCATGGGCCAGTGGCTCCTCAGATGCCTTCCCACTGGCCAAGAGGAGCTTTGCCCACAGAGCATCGAGGCACTGCCCTGCTTGTGCACTCTTAGAAGTGAAGCACCCTCACACACTGCCTCTCACAGAGAGCCTCAGTTCCCTGTCTGACTTAAAAGAAGCAACAGGGAAAAAAAGCTGAAAGTGTCTGGGGCACTTCTTCTCTGTCACTGCTGAATTTCTGAGCTTTACCTGCAATGAAAATGTCTGCTGTGGCTGTGGCTGTGTTGTGTTGCTTCCATGGAGCAATCACTGGCTGCAGGCAGGGGTGCTTCCTCAGAGCATGGAGTTGAAGGTCTTACCCTGTGTTAGCATATTTGCCATCAGCAAATATATGCTGCAAAGGAGGAAGAACCGTGGTTTTCCTTTTCCCTCAGCTCCCTCTGTGCTCCTGCTTTATGCGTGGAAGGCAGGCAGTGAAATGTGCCTTTTGCCACCACAGAAGTGGAAGCAAACCACCTGTGATTTGTTACTTGGGCTTGGTCTGTGTGCTGCTGGTGGGAACAAAAAGACACAGAAATGCAGTTAAAAGTAAAACACCCTTGAACTTCACATAACCTCCAGGATATATTGATGGACAGCAAGCTGCTATTAAGAGAGAAGCAGGGTACCAGAGGCCAATGGGCCACTCAGGGCTTTTTGACTGTTCCAGCACATTTGGCATGTTGCAAAGTCCCAATCAAACACTCTTGCCTGTTGGGTCAGCACTAGAAGTCCTTAGATCATGGAGGCTAAGCACTTGCTGAGTATGTTGTTTTTTAATTGGCTTTATTCTTAAACATTCATGCTGTTGTTTCTCTTTTGGTGGAAGAGAAGGGGGTAGCAATGATTCAGTGGACTCTCAGAGAGTAGCAGGACACAAACCATGCTGGGGAAATAAATATTGGCTTTGCAGCTATGTTTGTTTTCCTGAGAAAAATGAAGTTAATATTACTTGAAATGGCTTGAAGTCTTTGCCTTGTCTTAAGCTACTCTAGGTGCTTGTTTTCTTCTGAAACCTTTTCCCTGCCTCTGCATTGAAATGAGAGAAGCAGAATTTGTTGGATTAAATAATTTATGAAAGGAACTGAAGATAACTGCATGTTTTTCATTTTGCATTTCACCTGCATTTTGAAAACATCATATGTCCGGACTGAGCAGCTGTACCTTGTGCCTGGATGATCCAGGGAAGTTAGCTCCATACAGCTGCTTACTCTAAAATGAGGCTTCCTGCATGCTTGGCTTTGCAAAGACAACCAGGTTGCTTGTACATGGATTTCTGTGTGTGTGCCTTCTCTCAATAAACTTTAGGGCCAAAAGTTATGGAGCTAGCTAAGTTCTCTTCCCTAGCAAACGGTCTGACTTGTTGCAAAAAAGTTTGCTGCCAATTTAGTTTTGATACCTAGATGTTTAAGCACGTCTTAATGAGTACCTGCAAAAAGCAGTTATTTAACTCCCTGGAAAATTGGCTTGTAAGGCATTACAGTTTATATTATTCAAAACGATGAGAAAAATCCTGCAGTGTGTCTAGGTTCTCGTGTGCCAGGAAAAATGAACACTACTGTCTGACCCTGCAAGGCACATCATGGAGAACTTTTGAGAGTTGCTGCTCCCAAATTTTAGAAGAGCAAAGAGGCTTTTTCTCCCCCCATAACTTTGTAATGGAAGTTGCTGGGAAGAGATGGGATTTCAAGAATTGTAGCCTAAATGTGCTTTCCACAAAACAAGCAGAAAGGTGTAGATACTTCACTGAACATTAATTTATATTTTGCAAAGAAAGAGGTACAAAAAGGGAAACGTCATGCTGTCTTTTGGTCCTGTGAAAGACAAGGACCCTTGTAATACAATCTGGGTTTGGTTGCTAGATTTGAGCTTTTCTGCTCTTACTTTTCCTTCACATACACAGAATGAAGCACTTTTTTGCAATTTGAAAGTGGAGCAAAACAAAAAACCTACAGCTTTTCTGGAATGCTGACAAAGCCCCATGTTCGTTTTCTGGTTTTTTCCTATCTTGTTTACTGTGCTCTCTGTTGATTCTCTCCTTGTTTTCCTCAAGGTCTCAGCATATATCTATTTCTAAGAGCCTCCTCTCCTGAGTTTATTCGTGGCTCTGGATGTTGAGCTTTGTATTAAATCTCTCCCTGATTCTTTGTCTACATGAAGCAGAGCCACAATTTCTTCTTGCTTCTTGGCCCAGATAGGAATTCTTCATGCTGATAAACATTTGCTTTTGTGGCAAAAGACTGTCTTTCACCTTGGTGCAGCGTATATCAAGTCCTGTATTGCAGCCTAGATTGGTGAAACCTGCTATGTTCCCTATATTTAGAAAACCACTTTCTTTATCAGTGAAAAAGCTGGCTTAGCTTGGAAATACCAGACTTTGATGCATACCGCAATTTGTTCCATCTTCCTCTTTATCTTTTACAGCTACCTTCACAGACATTTTTTTGAAGATTTTGAGGTCAAACTAGTGGTGTGCAATTGCTTCAGAACTGTTTTTTCTAATATATTGCTGCTGCACTGCTTTACTTTAGGCATATCCTCTTTCCTCCCTCCTCTCCCCACCCTTCCCAGCAGTTCTATCATCAATTTCTGATGCCAAAACATGCCGTTTATGTGATGAACCTGTGATAAACTAATTGTTAAGGGTGGCTGTTTCCTGCCTCTTCTCCCCTCTCCCAGCTTGAGCATACACAGCCTTTTGTATATTTATTCTTTCTGTCTTGTAATTTCACATTCTGCGCTTTGTTGACGTCCTTCCACCTTGCATTTGCTTCTCTGTTCTACTTAATCTTTTGTATTGCAAGTAGAGGTTATAAAATATTTTAGTGAATGGTTTCAGTCAAGGTTTTAGTCTTTTAATGTACAGCTGCTATCATATCCCCAGGATCAGGGATTCAGACCTCCCTGACCCAGTCTGACAGAGTGACTACAGCATGTATTGTGTTGCATTTCATCATATTAGGTTTCTAATCCACGTGATTAAGTTGTCTACCTGCAAAGCCCTGATAACATGCAAGTAGCCCCTTTCTAGTTCAGATATCTAGAAATGCAGCATGCTTCATCAGCTTGTTACCAATGGCTTTCACTTTGGATGCGCATAATTTGCTGTTAACAAATGGTGCAGATCAGCTTCTGTTGACAACTTAATTTAAGCACGGTGACACCTCACAGTGGGCAGCTAAATAATGAAATTAGGGCTTTATTTCAGCAAATTAAGACTTTAGTTCAGCAAATAAAGGTTTACAAGATTTATACACACACTGAGTTTATTGTAATAGGATAGATATACCCCAGAGCTCTGATGTCAATTCCCTGAGCAGCTGCATGAGACAGCTTACCTGACCTTGTCCTTCTGTCTGCCTTGCATCTGAAGTTCACTGTGAAACAGTGCATGTTCTCTTATTATCTGCCTTTCCACGGGGCTCAAGCTGTATTTGAGGGTCTTGCCCCAAACCTAAACTGCTGCAGCAGCTTGAACTACTGTAGATGTTATCATTGAAGAACCTCCACAATGAGAAACAGGTCACTGTGCTGGGGACAAATCAACCCTTGCTGTTCTCTTTGATGCCAGGCTCTGAGCTGGCAGCTGCCTCCATGAAAAATGGTGGTTGTGAAAGCAGTGAGGAGGGAAGATACCCTGTGCATCTCTCAGGAGGAGTCTTGAGCCTCCAGAGTACTTTTGCACTGGGAACTGAATTTCTTCTGGCATGCTCAGATCATGTGTGTTTTCCTTCTTACATCTAGGGAGGACAGTATCCAGGCAGGAAACCCACAGGTGAAGCAGGCAGACCCATGAGATCCCTGGAGTAGTCAGCTTTGTGGGGTCTTCAGTGGAAGATCAAAGCCAATCTTAGGATGAGGTTATGAGTGCTCAGAAGCTTGATGTTGAGCCTGTTCCTGATGCCATGGCAACAGGATAATAAATTCCCCTGCAACCCCCATCTCTCCTGTTGTAAAATGAATTAATGGTACAGATCTCTTTTAACACACCCTTTAAGGTGTAAGGATGAAGGGTGGTTTAGCAGAGTCTGAGTCACAGGACTATAAATGTATGGCTTTATTGGATGTACAGGATTCTTACAGCAAAACATTCAGAGATGGGCTGAGGATCAGCATTCCCATAGAGCCCTGAGTCCTTCCAGGACACTCTCCAGTGAAACTTTAATCTTCCTTAGAAAAACAGATGGGTGGTAAAGGGGTTAGGCAAGTGTGAGTGCACATGTGAAATACAAACATTTTCCAAGCAAGTTGGATTGAGAGTGACAAATTCAGGTAATTGACTGGGACAGAGAGGAGTGCCTAAATAAAAATCCTTGATAGAAAACATGATGGTATGTTACTGAAGAGTCCAGCTTCTCATGAACCCTTCAATGCATTGTTTCTTTCGTCACTTTACTTAAGGGTTTCATGATTTTTCTGTAATAAAGCCTTCTACCTCCTGATTCTCATTTCCACCCACTGGCTTCTCACTTGTCTCTTCCCAATGTCTTTTCAGCTGCTCTTCTACAAGTCCCAAGGGGGTTTTTGTTGATTTTTGTTGTGGTGGTGGTTTGGTTTTTTTTCAAATCAGTGGTATTTTAAATGCCTCTAATAGCGAGAGTTTCCACAGAGTCAGCAAGCAGCTGCGGTGGCTGATGTTACACAGATTCAGGATGGAAGAAGAGAGCTTGAGCATGAATTGCAGGGTGGACAGAATGTTGTATTGAAACTACAGTGAGTGAGAAGAGCTGGATCCTTCTTCAGGGCAGACGCCTCTGTTAGCAAAAGCAGCAGAGCTGGAGGTGGCAACACTGATGAACCGCCACACAAGGAGCTTGATAGGAGATAGAACAGGAGAGCAGGATGTGGGTGAGAGCCCAGAAGTCAGAGGGTCATGAAGGACTTTTTGACAGTCAATTACAGGGATGTGTAAGTGGAGAAATTAAAAATGAAGCATTCAAAATTGAAGCTGCTGAATACTTAAGACTTTTCTGCCAAGGCAAGTTTTAGTTCAGATGAGATAAAGCTGGAAAGTCAAGCTTCACTTTGTCTATCCCCAGCATTTTTCAACTGAACTTTCCTTGTTTTTTCTTTTTTTGGCTTGAACATTTACTTTGTCTAAGGTCTTTCTCACTGGAGGTAAAGATATGTTAAAATCTGGTCTCTGTTTTCTTGGACTCTGGAGCAGCTGAGAGAATAGCAGGGAGTACAGCCTCCCCTCTTATATCTGGCCTAAGCTAGTATCTCTCCCAGTTACTTTCTGCTTATTGTTTTGTCTTCCAGGCGCCTCTTTCTGGCTGCTCCTGAGACACAAACACAGCTGAGAGTAACCAGGACACTGAGAAAAATCAAGAGGCCTTTCCAGACACAGCTTCTGCGCCTTCTTTAAGGCCTCTTTTTGCAGCCAGACTATGGGACATGTGTGGCTGAGGGGAAAGATTGGTTTTATGTAATTGCAATTAACCTTCATCCTTTCTGCTAGTGAGCAGCTGTAGGTCTGCTTCCCATGTGGCTTGCACTGTTCCATCTTTTCTCAGCATATGCTAAGTTCTGCACTACAGTTCATTCCCAGGTTTTCTGGCCCAGAGTGAGCACACTGAAATAAAGCACTTGCTGCTAAGCAGGGAGACACCACCTCCCATTACACCTGAGTGTCAGAGTCTGGAAGAGGCACATCTTCTCCCTTTTTCCCATTCTTTCTCTCTGACATTATATCACGGACTGGAGCTGTACGACCCTGAAGAGCTGGGGCTAGTTGCCCTTCCCATTAAGCCTTTCAGAGCAATTTGTCTGTCTCTAAAAAGCTGGCAATCACATCACTGCCTTTTTGTACTCTGGTCAGTTAGTTTAGCTGCTGTAGGTCATTGAACAAATCCATTGAACAGATGGATTCTTGAGGTACAAAAACCATCAGGGGACTGTCTACCACTGCCCAGACACACTGGCATTGCAGCCTTTAAATCAATTACAGTCAACCCTTGCTGCCAGTCTCCAGAGATGCAATGTGTAATCAGCCTGCGAGGGTCACATCCCTGCCAGCCGGACTCATTGTTGCACATAGCTGTGATTTTCATGGAGCACAGCTTGGCAGAACTGTGAGAGAGGAATTGCAGCAGCCAAAATGTACCACAGTCAGAATGTGAAAAAGGTTTCAGCCATGGCTTGCTCTGATCTTCTCCAGACTACTGCAGGCCTCAGCAGCTGTGTCTGGGCCAGCACTCTCTGTGCTACCAAATATTAAAATGCAGGTGTTAAAACGTCTCTTTTTTTAATGGAGAAAAGTACCTTTGTATATATGCATGTCCTAGAGATTGAAATAGTTTTGTGAGCTTTTTCTGAAATGTCTTGGTTCTTGGCTTGTACTTACATGATAAAGAGCGTGAGCCAGACTGCCTGACACCTAAATTTCCTCTAATTATTGTAAAAGGCTGGCTAATAATCCTTGCTTCACTCCCTGTAATTTGCACAGCACATCAGAAAGTTGCCATTTAAAGCAACCTGTGCCAAAAAAAAATTTAAAATTTTGACAGTGCTGTATATAAAACAAGATTCATCTCTGTCAGATCTTCAGCTGTTTCACCAGGCTGAAAAGATAACCTTCTGCCTTTTTCCTTTGATACCAGAGGGATAAAGGAAATAAAGGAGCAGTGTCAGTGCTCTCTCCTTTTAAACACACCTAGCAAGATAAATGGGAGAAAAACCATCACACTGTTGAAAAGACAGGGGCCAGTCCTGCAGCCTAAAACCAGAGGAAAGCAGCCTCCTTCTTTGGCCACCACTGGCTTTTTAAATCCATGATCACATGCCAGTTCATTAATAATAAATAAAAATAAACTTACATGAAGGATAGTAATACACTCAACCTCCAGAATCATCTTACTCTGTGATGCTCCTTGCTAATCCTGGGGAAGGATGGTGAGGAGGATCAGCTCTGCAGTCCTGCAGCCCCTCTATGCTGTTGCCCAAGGGCAGGGCTCTTCCCATCAGTACCCCAGGGAGGGATGTATGCCACAGAGACACCAAACCATCTCTCTGACTGACTGGCACAGGCAAGCTCCACTCAACACTTGTACAACAAATCCATTTTAGTTATTGTTTTATTTTATGTTACTGTCAGTGCATGCTGCGTTATTTTGCTGAGTCCCTCATATTTTTTTGTGTCTCAGACTAGACCAACCTTTTAATCTTTTTTTAACTCAGTATATATAAGTAGTGAAGATGTTACAATCATAGTGGTGCCAGCTCTTAAGATTTTATCACAGCTTTCCTAAGATGATTTCCCTGGAGCTCCAGCTCTTGGTCTTATTTAAATACGTAGCAATCTCAGCTAATTTATAATTTAATGACTTTTGCTTACAGAGCTACAAAAGGGTAAAAGCAAAACTGCATGACCCTCAATATTCCTACATCAGAAGTCACTATTTATTTGTTCTGTGTTTTTGTGACACTTTAATCAACCTTAGTAATGTGATGGGGAAGAGGAGAGCTGATTTAATCTTTCAGAACATTTGGGTTTGGTAATTTTGCAAACCTGCTGTTCTGTACCTTTGGTGTGTAGGCAATACATGCATCTGAAAGATCCTCATATGTTCATAGCAGGTATTGATAACACTCAAAGGGAATCAGTGAAGGATGTGAAAACTGCAGTATTGATCAAGAGATGCTTCACAACCCTGGAAAAGTTCCTGCATTCAAGTGAATACTTCATCTTACAGATTGTGGTTATGTGCTCCTGGTGACACAAGCTGAATTGCAGCTGTCTTCAGAGCAAAGCACTGGGTTGCTTCCAAAAGTACATGCCAAGTATTGCTAGGTCAGGATTTTAATTTTTCAACATCAAGATGGTGAAGAGTCAAAATCTGAAGGGTACTTAATCCTAGGTAGTTGTGTTAGATAAGAGAAGTATTGCGTCTCAGCACTACACTACTCTTTCAGGTTCAGAAATCCCATTTTTTTTGTCACAGATTTGTTATAAGTACATGATACTACTCTCATTATGTCTCTCCCTCTCAGGTATAGTGATATTTTCTAAACCTGATTGAATAATCACTGTTTTTAACCTTTCCTCACAGGAGTGTTTGCATTTGGACTTTTTGCCACTGACATCTTTGTAAACGCTGGCCAGGTTGTGACTGGGAACTTGGCTCCTTACTTCCTGACTGTGTGCAAACCCAACTACACTGGAAACGACTGTCGGGCCCACCACCAGTTCATAAACAATGGCAACATCTGCACTGGGGATGTGGAGGTGATTGAAAAGGCCAGGAGATCCTTTCCATCCAAACATGCTGCTTTGAGCATCTACTCAGCTTTATATGCCACGGTGGGTGCCAGTGATGACTGCTGACTTGCGTGAGAGGTTTCTGCATGTGCATCTACACGGGTCATCTTTCTTACAATGGATTTTTGGAGAAAAAGAATGTTGTTTTGGGGACAGCTTTTTTCTGTATCAGTAGGGGAAGATCCCAGTCTCTCTCCAGTTTACCAATCCTGGTATAAGCAAATGAAATGCTCATTGCTTTTTGAGGCACTGCATGTGGAGGCATGAGGTCCTAAACTTGCCTTTGCTGCTGATTTTCTCATTCAGTCTTCTCTTCTCCCTGCCCCTGTCTCATGAGCATTAAAATGAAGCTGATCCTTAAACAGCTTCTGGATCGCTATATTTGCTCTTGTGCCATGTGTTGTTGAACATTTAAAATTTTAATTGCGCTCTTTCAGTGGGGGTCTGACGTTAGGCTGAGTTTTGCTTCGCTTGTTTAGGACCTGAACTGACATTGCAAAGAGGATTCTAATAAAAGTCAGTGCCAGAATTTTGTTGTTATCACAGAGAAATGCACCCCAGCTGACACACTGACAAGGTGACTCTGCCATGCAGTCAGGAAGGAAACTGTCTTACAAAGTCTGATGAAATAGATCAACTGCTCCTTTGTGTTCTCTGGCTAAAGTTTCTGTGATTCTTAAAAATTGATCCAAGACTCTTACTAACAAAGTGGAAAACCTTGGTAGTTTTGCCATAAAGATCCAAGGACTTAACCTGGTTCTGATCTCAAAATGCATTAACCTAAGTCTTTTCTCTCCCTATAGTTTGACTCAGAGTGGTGTCAGAGTCTGTCTGTAGGTCATCAGTATGCAAGAAAAGCCTTAAAGTTATTAAAGACAGGGTATTAACTGAATATTTTGCCCTGTGCTCTTGGTAGCAGACGAATGAAACACCACATTACTATTTCTAAAATGAAGAGTCCACCCACTGCTGTTTCAATATCCATCTGTTTGCACTGAATGTTGTGTGAATAATGATGGAGAAATAAACTGTAATTCCTTTGATCAGGATTTATTGGGAGCTGTTCGGAGCATTTTTGTAACATTTTGTGCACATTACTTCTGAACAGTGCAACCACGTGTGAAATACAGCTCACAATATACTCAACATGGTTGTAGCAGCTGTTTAATAAACTCTTAGGTGGAAGTTCCAGGGTCAGGTTTAGTCCTGGTTCTCTCCTAAGCTAATAACATCATTTCGTGGACTTTCCCTGCCCAGCCTCTCTTGTTGCCTTCCTGGGAAGGCAAATCTTCTACAACAACCTGACTTCTACAACTGAAGGGTAACACTGATTTCGTTCCTGAGCTTAAGCCCCAAGTAGTTCAGTATTTCTGAGCTCTGGTTTTCCAGAAGTATCTGCAATGGGCCTGCATTTCGCACATAGGAAGATGTCAGATGGAGCCAGGACATGGAATATTTCCTGAGCCACAAGGTCATGCAAGTTTTCCCTTAAACCATTTTGGCCTAGTCCAATTTCAGTCCAGTTCTCTGCCTGAAGGCACCTTCTAGAAGTAAAAATGTTGTCACTTCTCTTTTCTTTGTTTGTCAGCTGGGAATAACATGAGCATTACACAAGAAACGCATTGTTCATATCCAGCTTTGCTTAATAACCGTGCTGTGCACAATTTTTTGAGAAGTCTCTTGCTGATTCTAATATGCATGATAATGTGGCCTGCTGAACATAAAACACAGGTTATTTGCTTAGTAATAGCTGTATTTTGCGTAAAGCTGAAAAACTGAGCCATGGAGGAAGAAAAATAGAACAGGTACAACATGAGGAGGCTGGAGAATGAAATCAGCACAGACATGGTTTTCTTATTATAAATGTCTGTTGAGATCTGGGAGTCTCCTTCTTCCACTGAACCTCAAGTATCCTGTGCAGGTGTCTCTGTATTCCCTTGTTCATTAGTCTGCTGCTTAAAACATTCCCATTGTGACTGGTTTGGCTTTGTTTTTTTGGTGTTTGCTTTTGGGTTTTTTTTATAATCTAGGGCTTATATTTAATCAACTAGACTTTTCTTTGTCACCTGTTAAAGAAGCTGAGGAGAACCCAAAGCATCATTTCTGTGATCTCTGCAAGTGGAAATGAACCTTGTATGCCCAAAGTAGGGGAAAGAGAAAAGGACTGGCAGCCCTGGCTTCCCATTCTTAAAAAATTAAGAATGTCATCTAAAGAAGTTTTATCAGTTTCCCAGAGTGATCACAGGAAGTGATGGCAGTCACTGTACCTAGTGCAAGCTGCTGTTCACTCACATTAATTCAAGTTCCTTTTCCAAAGAAAAAGAAATGCTTAGAAAAAGAGATCACCATTCCTGGTTCCAGCATGAATCCACCTGATGGGATGTCAATCCTGGTTTCAGCATTGATCCACCTGCATTGGCCCAGCCCATGAGATGTCCAGGGTCCTGGGAGCACTGCCTGGGCTTGGGAGGATACCTTTTTATGGGCAGGATTTCCCACTCCAAAGATGAGCTCCTCACTTACTCTGTATATTAATAGTCATTTGAAATCCATTCCTTCAGGTCTTTCTGGAAGTGGATGGAGGGTCTCAGGGGTCTTGGGTAGTTTTAATCCCACCCTGTAGTCCATTACCATTTCCTGTGCTGTGTTGTAGTTGCTTGTCACAGAAAAATGCCCTATCTCTGGTCCCCCTTCTCCAGACAAAACTTGATCTTTCTCATGGCCGTGTTAACAACAACAATCCTCGGTTATTACCAACAATTCTTGTCTGTTATTTCCAACAGTCCTTGGCTGGCTCCATGGCCATCCGTTTACCTGTGTTTGGCATACACATTACCCCCTTATCTTCTGGGAGTCAAGAGCTCAAAAAGATCTCACTTTGGAGCCTTGTTTAGAGGACCCCAAGGGTTTTAGTTATGGTAATTTTCCATCCCAGCCACAATTTCAATCAGTAACTTTGTTTGAAGGTTCATTTAAGAAAAATATGATAACAACCACTCGGGTAGTTATTCAGGCAAGAAAAATAAGTTTCCAAGGCTGTTCATTGAAAAGCAGTTGCTTGTAAGACATCTCTTATGTCTTGGGAACAGACAGTGTTTCTGATACACTCAACAGAGGTTTACTCCAGGTGCAGCTTGTCAAGGCTGAGGCTTAACGAGCATTTTTCAGGTCATAGTGCAGCCAGGGGAAGGGGAGAGATGCACCACCACAATCCACTCCATGAGTGAAGTCAGCTTCTCTTGATCTCTACACCTGGACATGAATCCTCCAACATTTGGAAGTGCTGAATAGCAGGGGACACTACAGCAAATACCTGCTGCAGCCCTGGTCAGTTCAAGGCCTTGGCATCCTGAGCAGCTGCACTGAGCATCTTTGTCAAAGGCTCTGCTTCTCTTTCACTGTAGGAATCTCTATGGTAAAAGAACAGATTGTCTGTAAAAGTTATAGGACATGGACTTTTGCAATATTGGTATGAAATTTTGAATTTTCTAAGGAAAATAAACTGTCACAAATCTCCTCGTTTTCTGCTGAAGGGACAGGACAGATTTCCTCCACTCTGCTTTTCTCATTATAGATATGTGTTCTAAATACATGCCTATATTTGCATATATATATATATAAGTTTATATGCCTGTTTTAAACTTGCAGAAAGAAAAGCCTCCTTGTCCATGATTTTGTCTCTCTAAAAAACATGGGAGAGAAATCACACAGGATAAATGCTATCACACACTGCATATTGCTGAATACACTGCTTGAGTGTACAGCAAAGAAGCTGAATAGACAAAGTATATAGTTAAATCATGTGTAGTTTATTTTTTTAATATGTTTTAGACATTTTTTTATATTCATGTCTTTCCTCCTCTCTGGTTTTGACATTTCAAGTTTTGTAAAAAAAATTTATTCTATGGATAGCATTGTGGGAAATTTTCAAAAATACTTGCTGTATGTAGGAAACCAAATCTAAGTGGCTTTGACTGAGATTTTGGTCTCTTGCATAAAGCTCTGAAGCCATGCTCTAAATGTTGATAAACACTGTGAGAATCCTAAAAAAAATCTCGGCTTATGGGCCTGGACAATAAAGATCAAGCTGCAGTGATTGGGAAGTCTGATCAGAATGGAGAAGCTCTCCCAGATATTTCTGAACATAGCGTGTGACTTAGGGATGAACTGGAGCCTGCCTTCTGGGAAAACAGTTTGTCTTACTTTAAACCCTCCTCACGAGGGTTTAACAGATTTTCCTCAGCAATCTGTTCACACGGTTGATTACCCTCCTTGCAAAAATGTTCTTTTTACTACAAGTTTACATTTTCTTGGTGAGACTTGTGAAACTCCAATTACAGATACTTCCCATCTGTGATAAAGAGAACCCTCCCATGTGGGTAGCCCAAAGATCCAGCTTCATCTCATACCTGTAAGGGAACAAGCATGTGTGGGTTGCTCCTGCAGCTGGGGCTCACAGCTGTCGCAGCAGGACTGCATTCTTACTTTAAAGAGGTGATGGATTTTCCTTCGGACACTGCAAACAGCAGTAGTGCTTCAGTGGGGAACAGGAAAGCAATCTGGTTCCCAATCGCTCGACTAAACTGACTAGAAGGAGTGCATAGGGTGAAAGGGTGTGTGGTAATTATTCACACAGTGGCAATGGTTTTATTTTTTTCCTATTGTTTCCAAAGAACCTTAAGGTGAGTTTTGGTTATAGGTGCAGCTCAGCCTGCCAGCCAAGACTGGGGCAAGGTTGCCACCTAGTGCTCACTGTTAGCTGTCATAAGGCATCTGCTGCAGTCAGGTTCCGGTGGGAAAAACAAGGCAAGCAGGAGCATCCCAAATTATCACAGCTTTGGAAATCATGCATGCTTGTTGGCTGAAAAGGATTTTAATGAATTGCTTGGTCATCTGGCTCAGTTTGCGTGATATTTGTTATTTTGTGGCTCTGGAACTAATGAGAGGCTGCTAACTGTGACCCACACATTTTTACTCTCTGTCAGAATGTATTAAAAAAAATCCCCAACAAACTGCCAGAAACATGTGGGGCTTGTTAAAAAGTACTCGGAGAACAGTGAAGCATCATGCTCTGGAATTTTGTTCTCAAAATAAACTTTGTTTTGAAAGAAACCTCTCATACTCTCATGTGTATTTCCTTTCATCTTGCAGGGAAAATGGCTGGAATGGCTTTTCTCAATGTTCTCTGTTCCTTAAACTGAACATTATCTAGGAAACTGGAGCAGTTAGTTCATACCAATTCTAAGCACTCCATCTTCTGCACATTACCATTTCTGCAGGAGTATAAGCATGAATTCCTGAGTCCCTTTGCAAACAATAAGTCATGTGCATTCAGAGTGTGTATATGCCACCATATGAACCAGCCCTGCACAAAATCAGTAAAGCTGAGTCTGTGAATAACTGCTCAGAAAAGGCCCAAGAGGATAAATGCAAGAGGATATTTCACACCATTTAACAGTATTGGCTTTGTACTCCTAAAAGTGTTCTCTGAATTACCTGAAACCTCTTCCTCCATTTCCCAGTGCCTTTTTTTTTTTTTTTTTTTTTTTTTTTTTTAAATTACTCAGAAGATTTGTCACATCCTTGCTGGTTTAGGATTTGTCTGGGTGGGAAAGGTGCATTTCTGGTGGAGCCCCTTTTTATTTTTGGTTTGCCCTTTCTTTCAGATGTACATCACAAGCACAATTAAAACAAAGAGTAGCAGGCTAGCCAAGCCCGTGCTGTGTCTGGGAACCCTGTGTGCTGCCTTCCTCACCGGGCTAAATCGAGTGTCTGAATATCGAAACCACTGTTCGGACGTGATTGCTGGCTTCATCCTGGGGAGTGCTGTAGCCTTGTTTCTGGTAAGTCCATCAGTTCTTCTGTGTTCTTTTAAAAATACCACAGTTAAAAAAAAAAAATAAACACTAAAAAATTGCTAATCGCTTGTAGCCTGCAAGATCTAATTCTAGCCCCATCTAATTAAATTTATTGTCAAAGAAAATCCTAATATGAAATTCATACTAATTGATAAGTCTAATTTGGTAGCATTTGTACATTTTATATGTATTTCAATTATTTGAATTACTCTACATATTCTTACTTGGTCTGTTCTGGAAAATACTGCAAAAGGTGGTGTAGATTTCAATATCAAAAGGAGAGACTCCTCCTCTGTGTTGCAAAACCCCTCTGTGTGCCTTGTATCTGGCAAAAATGTGAGCTACAGGGTGTTTTCTGGGGTTCTGAGCTGTGATCCTGGTTCTCCATTTTGTTGAGGACAATAAAAGAAGTGCAACAGAAGGGAAGGTCAGGATAAATTCCCGTGGAGACAAAACTACCTTCCTTTGCATCTTTTAGAGTCAAGCTGAAATAGTTTTCACCCCCTCACAGGATAACAAACATACTAAAATGTATCAAAGGCCTTCCCACAGAATCTAGGAAGAGCATCTGTCCAGACTCTGAGGGTAACTGGCTCTCCTGTGGGCTGTGTGGTGGTTTAAGTGTTTTGTTTGGTGAGAGGTCTCTTGCTGAGGATTTACTCACACAGCAAGCAGTCCAGGTCATTCTCACTATTACCAAGAAATATGCCTGGTTCCATTTAATCAAAATATGCTTCAAAACTCTCCACTGCATAGCAACAGACACTTTATCCCTGTAATCAGGAGGGATTAGGTTTCAAAGATCCCTTAAATCTCGATTGTCCTGTCACTGATTTTTTTTCTATTCTGTACTGTAAAAAGCAACAACAAACCTTCAAGTGTCATTTATTCCTGTGTTCATTTCAGATAAAAAGATGTCTACAGCCTCTGACCTGAATCTCCTTGACTTTAATGTGAATAATTTGTCTGGTTCCTGCTGGGAAGGGCAGTTTAAATCTCACCCATGCAATTTAAGAGGCAGTTGCCCCATCTATCAGGCCAGGACAATGTCTGTGCTCCCAGTACCTGTTGGTGGCAGTGACAGCCTGTCCCCCGCTGCATTTTGACTTTGCAGACCTTCTGGCACCTTGCAAGTGTCACAAGTTGAATTTCAGAGTGGTGGAAGGGGTCTCCTCAGAGAGGTGGTGTCAGATACCTGGCACAGATCCTGCTGGCACGGGACCCAGCCAGGCTGCAGCTGGCTTCTTGCTCAGGTCTGTGGCAGTGAAGGGGAACAGCCAGCAAGGAGCTGGCTGCAGGACTCACTCCACTAGCAAATGCGTCAGCTCCTGCGTACCTTTTTCTTTTTCCATGTCCTCAAGCCACACACTGCCATGCATGTTTGCTCTTACTGGCATCACCATCACCATGTGGGTGCTGTGAGTCTGTCATGCATGAGGAAGGGGTTTGTGGGATAAACACCACAGCAGTGGTGCTGGAAGCATGCAGGAATGGTGATAAATGGTGTCATCCAGATGTGAGGGAGATTCAGCCATCCACAGAGTTATGTTCACTGTTTGGAAGTGACAAAGAGTGTGAAAAGAGTACTTGGCCAGTAAAGGGCAGTGTGTGTTTCTGGGATAATAAAGCATAAATGGGGGTCTCTGTTTTGTCAAATGTGAAATGTAAAAAGGCTGAGAATGGTTCATCACCAAGGCAGTCCATCATGCCCAGCTGTGTCAGTAAACACACTGCACCCCAAGGCTGAAACACATGATGCCTTGAACCTAAACCCAGGTTAAATTTGCAAAAACTGGCAGTTGTGATCCCCATGCATGGTAATTCCCCCTCCAGGTTTTTCCTGGGGACAGAACACACTGACCTCACTCTTGTTTGTTTCTGCATTACACAGGGGATATGTGTTGTCCATAACTTTAAGGGCAGTCATGCAGCTCCTTCTAAACCGAAGCCTGAAGACCCACGAGGAATGCCACTAATGGCTTTTCCAAGAGTGGAAAGTCCTCTGGAGACACTGAGTGCACAGGTACTGTAAATCCTCTTAGCCAGACCATCACCAAGCATATTTTCTTTTGCAGCAGAGTAAAGAGTAGTTTACCTAGCTACACATGCCTCACTTTAAGCCCATTGAACAGAGTGAATCTCTGCATCACGGCAGAGTTTAATCCCCAAAACTAGCAAATACTGTAAATCATCTGCCCCCATAAACATCTATAGCTAAAGTAGGATTTCACATGCCTCACAAACTTTTGCTTAGAAGAATAGAAAACTGAGAGAAAAGCAAAAGTAATTCTGCCTAATTACATTTCAGAAAACTTTTGGGATGTGTGAAGGATTTACTCCTTCCTGAGGATAAATTATTCTGTCCTCAAAAATATTACAGAGATTAGGATTTTTATACTTATTCCTGTTCAGTATCTTCTATGATAATAAGAAAGCATATACTTTTTTCTATCTCTAAGTCATCAGAAGAGAAATTAATAGCATTCTTTCAAGCCTGCAAAAAAAATAGCTAGTGGGAACATCAATATTGATGGTGTTTCTGTTAAAACTACTAACTTCAAATGGCTTGTGCTGGCATAACTGCATCACACCCAGTCCTTTCAAAACAGACAAGTAAATGCAACCTGCCAAGAAATTCTGGGAACAAGGAGAAACTGCAGTGTACGAGTTATGTGAAATACACTGGTGTAATTTATTTGTTCTTCAAATTGTATTTCCTGCAACAGATGGCCTGTCACATATGATGTGTGGCAAAATCAATAGCGATTTTTGTTAAACTCTTTGTGAAATAAAATGAAAAGAGGAATTTTTGTTTAAAAATAGGAAAAACACTAATGTCTCTAATGTCCGGAAATACTTCGCTTAATTGAAGAATCAATTTTGATTAGGCAAAGATTTACTGGAAGACTGTCCACTAAATCTGCAGAACTGTGTGCATTAGACGTTCTCTCAATGGGTTTATAGTCCAGCAACTAAGTGCTACTGATATATCCACATTGTGCTGTGTAGACAGAAGGGCTGAGCAGGTGAAAATATTCATGAGCTGTGAGAAAAATTTTGTCCACTCAGCTGTTTATTGCTACTGGTCTGTGAAGACTTTAGCTGTTGATGTCCACCAGAAATCAACAAGACAATTTTCTTAAATTATAATTACTGACCATAGATCTACACTAAAGGTTTCATCAGCGAAGATTTTTCCCATTGCTTTTGCACACTAGGGTATGTCAGTGCCAAACTTACATACGTTGTATACAAACATTCATGTTTGCCTTTTCCTCTTTGCAGAATCACTCTGCCTCTATGACTGAAGTAACCTGAGATGGGAGATCTGCAACTGAAGCTATTTTTTACTACCCTCCAGTAAAATACTCCAAGACACACAGTTACTAAATGTCTAACTGTGATGACCAGTATTATGTTATGTCTAGTTAGAGGCTAATGTTTTGTACTTTTTTTGTATGAGGAAGTGATGTAGCTTGCCCTGATTTTTTGTCAGCTTTAATATTATTATGCCAGACTTTAAAAGCAAAACAGAAAAAGAACAAAAAAAACCCTTTTCTTGTTTAAAGTGTGCACTGAGGAACTACATCTATGGAATTGTTGATGTTGTTATGTGATATTTGTACACAATTTTTTTCTTCTCAGTTTTGAATTTATATATCTTGGGGGGAAAAAAATTCACTTTTACCTTTTCTTACCATAAGAAGTGCTGGGTTAGATTCTCATCTGAGTAAACTCAGCATGGATCTGAAGTAATTGCATATACTTAATTCATATTAAAATAACAGCAATCAGGAATCTAACCTGAATGGTAACTGTCAACAAGAAACAAAAATCCACCCTTGATTCAGTGAGCTACTTAAGTGTTCCGTAGGAGTTAATGGATTTCTGTTACCACCCAGCTTCCAAACTAGAAACATGTTCTTAAGCACCTCACTGAATCCAAGCCTGATTGTTCTGTTGTGGGTGATTGTGCCAGTTATTGAAGAATAACTAAAACAACATCCTTGGTCCGCAGTATAGACAGACTGGACGTCAAAATTTATAGTAGTAGCTGATAGCATGTGAGCTGACTATATCATCTCCCTAGATCCTCATTCCTCCCTGAGGCCCAGCTAAAGCTCCCAGTGAAACCTGGCTTCAGGAATTGACTATGGGGATATACAGCCACCACTGCGGGGCTGAGGCTGTGCTTTAAGTGTTTCATCACTTCATCATAGATTTGTGGGGTAACTAGTGACACTGGTGCAAAGGAAAAGTGACGCCACTCCTTCACCGGGAGCGGACATTCCTTGGCATTCAGATTGGCATAGCCAAGAAGCCAGTTCTGCTGCCCAAAATGTATTTTTTTTCTGAGGGGCTTTGACAAGTCAAAAACAAAGACAGAAGGAAAGTCAGACAGACAGACAGGAAGGAAGGAAGGAAGGAGCAAGCTGCATCTGTAGTAGCAGTCTGCATTTTTTTGTAAATTCTGCCCTACAGAATTTTTATCAAAACTCCTATTTTACAATTTAACAACTTTGTCTAAGCAGATTATAAAGACAATTAAGTATGGGTTGGGGATGGGAAGAACAACAACAAAAAAAGCCCATTTACAATGGCTAGAACTGGGGCAAAGGCTTCATTAAATGATTTTTCACTGTTTCTAGGATTTTCCTGCATCTCATTTTTTCTAGCATGGTGATAACTACTGTGTGTCTCCTTTAAAGAATGGAGCCTCTGTACTTTTACTGGAATGTTTACCTCACATTTCCATGTTGGTTCTTCTTGGCTTTTTTTTGTATATTTTTTCCAAAACAGAAGCAAAAAAAAATTATCAAAAAAGCAAACACATGAGCCAGTCTTTCATTTGCCTGTGACACAAAGAAAATCTGGAATGTCTGTGTCTGGTCTTGTGGTGTTTCTTCCTTCTTCTGACTCTACTGATATCTCCTTCTAGCTTAGGAATATAAGGATCAGATTTGGGCCATGCTTTCTGTAGCCATGAGGAGTCCATCACTACTGCTGTAATCAAAATTCCAAAGGGAAAATCTGTTCTGAATCATTTTGTTACGAAATACCCCCCCAAGCTGGCTTTTTCACACTTTCTTCTGATCTTCACTACTGCTTTGGCCTAAAACAAAGAAAGATGCAAGGGCAGGGCTTTTATTTATTTATTTATTTATAATTCAATTCAGTTGAAGCAACAAACCTTTGAAAGCCGAGAGATAAAATGATTAAGGACATAGAAGTCTTGCCCTTCCACAGCACAGGCACTGCGTGCCAAGACTTCAGTGTCATTTCAGATTTCTGCTTTTTCAGCTTGTTACAAGCAGATAAATGTTTTGCATCTCAAACGCCCATGTCTGATCCTCTCCCCTTGTACTCCAGTCCCTGCAGCTTCCTGTGCTGAGCAAAGTATGAGGTCTGCACCTCCAGGGGACTGGTATGTCTGAGAGCAGGGAAATGGCAATCTGACTCAACTCAGACACAGCAAAACATGAGACAAGCTGCTGTTGAGCTCTTTTCTTGCTTGTCTTAATTCCCAGTCCAGTTTTTCACTCTGTTCTGATCACATTACATGAGCTATCAAAATTACATCCTGGGAGAGACACAGAAATGGGAGTGAGCACAAAGTGCAGCAACAACTGAACATGTTTTCTTAGATAGTGAATATTAAGAGGAAACAAGGAGGTGCAAGTATCTCTGGTTTTGATGAAAAGATGTAGTTCCATGACAAAGTAACTTCCAATTCATTGCTCCTCAATAGCCTTTGAAGCCAACAAGATGACAGAGTTAGCCATTTGTCACACTGTTGTTTCAAATAAGCTACAGGGGAAGAATCTGTGAACATTCAGCTTTCCCCGGTGATCTGTGAAACATCCCCAGTTCACCCCACAGTGGAAGATGGAGGTGTGCACTTACACTATTTTGTAATTCTCTGACTCAAAAGGAGAAAAGGGTTTTTTAAATTTCTTCAAGGCTTTTGAGAAGAATGCAGCACTTGAGAAGTTTGCTGAGTTAAAAAACTGAGCACTGTAACACACAAAAGCAGCAGTGCCTAGGTGGGCTTTATGCATCTGCATGCTGAAGGAAAGCAGGGGAGTAAGGGTTCAGGACACAGAGTGGTATAACCAGGACATTTCTGGATTATTCCCAGAAAGATCACACACACACTTTCAACTTCACTGGAAACAACTTGTTTCAAAGAAAACTCTCATTAAGTACCATGCTCAGACTGCTGCATTTATTTTCTTGTCCTCCTGATTTCACTGCTTGCCTCCGCTGATTCAAAGCAGACCTGCATCATCAGTTAGATGGGAAGAAAAACTAACATCCAAAGAACTTAAAAAACAGGGCCCTTAACAGACTTTGGAGAATTCAACAAAATGCTTCAATGGCAGCTGATTTTATAGGGCCGTTGGAGACTTCACCATTACTGAGTGAAGAGATTTCAGTGAACCTTTATTGGTGGAATTCACAGATCCCACCCCAGCGAGAGGGCTCTGCTGCTGCCCTGCAGCACAAGCCGGGTGCAGGGATGCTCCGTGGGGGCACTCACTGCTGCCAGATGATTTTCAGGTTCGGGGGCAGCTCCGCAGCCGCGAGTTCATCGATCTTGGTGCCGTCCTTCACGGGGCTGCGGTAGAAACCCAGCACGTCCCCGGCGCGGCGCATGAGGTGCAGCTGGGAGTTGGGGACAGCGTGTCCCAGCTCTGCCGCCAGCCGGGCCAGCAGGCGGTGCTTCAGCCGCTTCTCCTGCAGGGGAGTCTGCTGCCAGTCCTCGGCGAGAGACGGCCCAAAGACCTCCCTGACGTGGCACTCGAGGCGGCTCTGCAGGTCCTCGGGAGGGAGGTAACTCCGGCTGCGCGGCGTGGGGCAGATGAGGCTGGGCTCGCTCCTCTCCTCCTTCCTGGGAGCTGCTCTCTCCGCTTCCACTTCTTTTTCCTCCTTCCTGCTGGCACCAGAACAGAAACATTTTCAGCCTCCGGGTTACTCAAGGCAGAGTCAGAGCATTTTTGTATTCGTGGTGTTCTAAACCAGACTCAGAGCAGGCAGTTCACACATCCCATGGACTCATCAGGTCTGTTATCCAGGAGGGCACAGGCAGGGTTTGGCTGCCCCAGGTGCTGCTCCCCGCACAGGCTGCCTCTGCAGAGCCATCACCCACCCATCTTATTTCACTGCTCTGAGTGAAAAGAGCATTTTAACAAGATTAGTTACTTGTTTTCTGTTACAGCTCCGTTTTCTAATTTGCTGTGAATAAAAAGCATAACAGAAAACAACCACTACTACGGGAGAAAATCAGTGCCCACATGTAAAACAAAAAAAAAAATCACCACTAGTTTTAAGTAAAAAGACTACCTTCTCATATGCCACAATCTAGCCAACAACACATGCATGGTTGCAAAATGCAACCCATCCATGTAGCAAAATGCTACAGAGGAACTATTTTTCATTCCCGTGAAATCCCTCTTTTCCCACTCCTAAAAAAAAGCAGTAACAGCGCTAAAGGCTCCAACCCTGTGCCAGTGCACCCGCCCGCCAGCAGTGCACCTCGGTGGGCGCTGGCTGCCCACAGAACCCGTGGAGTCTCCTTCCCTAAGGAAATTCCAAAGCCGCCTGGACAAACCCTGAGGGACTTGCTCAGGGGGTGTCAGGGTAAGTGACCTGCAGACGGCCACGATCCGGTGATGACCCAGCATGCGGAGAAGGCCAGAAGCCACCCCCCCCACCTTGTGCCTGCGGGTACCTGCGGCCGCCCCAGAACGCCCTGAGCCCCGCGGGGCCGAGCCCCGGCCGCCACCGCGCCGCCCGCAGCGCCCGCACCGCCGCCATGCTTCGGGCGCGCCAGGCGCCTTCCCGCGGCCACCGGGGATGACGCACTTCCGTCACGCCCCGCAAAGCCTCACGGGAAATGTAGTCCTTACCCTCAAGCCGACCCCCTCGTTGGGAAACGGAATGTGTGAAAATTTCCACAGGAAAAGGTCTTCTTTGATGTTTGGCCATTGTGTGCTTTCAAGCCTTCTCGATAAGAAGGGAAGTTTCTCCCGTGTTACAGAAAGTAGCCAACAAACTCTAAGCGATGTTCAGCTCTTGGAAAGACAAATTACGTCTTGGCTGAATTGCCTTGTTAAGGTGTAGGGCTTGACAGGCTTCAGGGATCTTAGACCTAGGGGACGGTAGCAAGGCCTGGGAAGGATGTACCACTGACAATGCACACAAAGAATTCAGAATTTACGGGGACATTTGGCAGAAGCCCCAAGACAAGGCTTTATTAGTAATAAAGCCAACGTAGCAACTGTGCTGAATCAGCTCCGGCAGGGTAAAAGATAATTCCAGAAGGGGCAGATCACGGCCACCCACTCAAGAAACCACTGACAGAAAAGAAGAGAAAGACTGAGCATGCAGACTAATTAGCATAGCAAGTGAGAGGATCATTACCCAACAGCAGACAGAATACAATGCTGCTCATCAGGAGCAGAGGTTTCACTGAACTCAGGTATGTGGAGACCCAGAGGACCACAGCTGAACCAGGAATGTTATTCCTGATGCTAGCACCAGCCTCTGGAGTGTATTTTGGCAAAACACTTGCTCTTCATTCATTGTCAGGAGAGACTGAATGCAAGCCTTAATTATGCAGTGACTGGATCCACATGAAGGGTTATGTCTATTTATTTATTGCCTTTGTGACACACTGGTTACTAAGGCAGAGGCCATGAGGAGGTGGTTAAAGGGCAGTGATTTTGCCCGTTTTCCAGTTTGTTGGCAGGAGCAGTGAGTGCTGGTGGCCAGGAGGAGCAGCCAGCAGAGAGGGATGACCCTGCAAGGACGTGGGGTCCTCTGGGTCACCTGGCCCTGGATGTTTGGGGGCTGCTCCAAGGCATCATGAGCTGATTGGTGTAGCACGTAGCCAGGCAAATATTCTTATGTAACCTTAGGCCTGCTATTTTTGCCATTTATGCCTTTTTCTCATGACAACCGCGTGATCGTGCTTTAGCCAACAAAGCTGATGCCTTTAACAGGGACACAGGAACGTGCCAAAGGTCAAACCGTTGGCCTGCAACATCAGCCTCATTATTCAAGCTACACAACAGGTAGGCCAAAATGCCTTCCTGCATGCTTTTTGTTAATTATTGTGGAAAACGCCACTGCAAAGGTGATTTGTAAGGACAGTCAGTCTTTGCACAGCCCTGACTCAACCTGTGCAACCCTGACACAGTGTGTAGCAGCCTCATCTCACCAACGATGGTCCTCCAGAGACATGAGATGCTTCGGAAGGTGGTGGTGTTTATCTGTGGCCTAAGTCCCGAGCACTGCTTGCTGTGTACATCTTCCAAGTGTTTTAGTGTGTGCCAGACTTCTGTCAGCAGGACTAAACTCTCCAGCTGTGTCACTATTGGGTTATTTCCCTTCGATATCCTCGATAACTCCTCAGAGTTTCCCAAGCTCACCAGATGTAACACTTTGTGACTCAGTCTTTGCAAGGACTACTAAAAACCACAGATATATGGAAGATACTGTAAAGTTTACACAAAACAAAAATAATTGTGACGTAGAGATTAGTTTTCAATTACTGTTTTATTGACATGATTGAATACACAGTTAGGTTTTATAATTGAGGATTGTGACTGCAAAATGTGGTAATGGGCAAGGGTAGCTATTTGAATTGCTAGGGAACTACTGAATCTGCCTGCTGTTCCAGGGAATGAGTTTCAAACTGTGGGAAGATGGGTTCATGATTCACTGGCAGCTGTTTTTTGTCGTTCGGAAAGAATTCCCTTTCCTTGGAATGTGCAAATGAAACAAGAATATCCCCTTGGTAAATTGTGGGAGTGAAGGGTGGAGAGGAAGCTAATCCATTTTATCTCCAGTTTGGTGTTGGGTAAGGGAAATTAGATTTCTATGTTTTTCTTTCATTTCTGAACATCTTCCACCATGTGAGAAGAGTCAGAAGGAAGGAAGGTTCCTGCACTTTCAGTAGGTGTAGCTGGCAGTGAACAGTGACTGGGTGGCAGCTGTGTCTGTCTTCCCAGACAGGACATACTGTCCCCTGCAAGCCAAACTGTTAATCTGAAAAAGAAAAAAAAAACAAAAAGTGGGGAAAACAATCAGCGTGGAGTAAGAAAGGCAGATGTGCAAAGAACAAGCAGCAGGAGTAACCAAGCGAGGCAGAAGTAACAGAGTAGCGCCCCTGGTGAACATGAAGTGCCAGGAGGGGTGGGATCAAGAGCAGCCTTAGGAAGGTGACATGTGTCCCTTCGTGGAGAGCAGCTCTTCTCTGTGGTGGGGGGAAGCCTCGTACCTGTGCCCGCTTGCGGAAGGCCTCTTGTGCAGCCTTCTTGTTCTCAGTTTTGCCCAACCATGCAGCCAGAGCAGAGGCTTGCAGGGCTCTCCCATAGGAAAAGGTCAGTTTCCAAGGCTTAGGCAGAGGGGACTGATTCATGGCGTTCAGGTTGACAGAAGCCTCCTCTTCACTCTGACCTCCAGACAGAAAGCAGATTCCTGCAAGAAAGATGTTTCAAGGCTTAGAAATAGAGTGTTCTGGCTATCTCCCTTACCTTTACATGCCAGAGGAGCAGGCATGTCAGAGGTAGGAGAGAGAGCAGGTGTGAACAGATAGGAATGAATCAGGAATCACCAGGAACAGCAGCAGGAACAGTGCGGAGGAGGGTAGTGACAGTTGCTACGGCTATATCCTGAGGGGTGTACTTCTTGGAGCAGGAATGCCCAGCCGTCACCATGTTGGGTTTCAGCAGTGTCCCTTCCAGGTACACATGATGATCATTCAAAGCCTTGTAGACAGCAGCCAGAACCTGAAAACAGGAGGGTTGAATACAGACCTCTGCCCAGATCTTCACCTGAGCCTGTTGTGGAAAGACAGCTTATTCTTTGGTACTGTAGCAAGATCAAATTAAAGTTTGTTTTTTCATGAAATTTATCTCAGGGGTTGCAGTTGTGGAGGCCCCACTGCTTTTGAGATGACCAAGATAACAACTCTTCATATTTAAGGGCTTAGTCCCTGCTGAAATTGAGGTAATTTAATTTGGTCCTGATACATATTTTTGAGATTGAGAATGCTTATATTGTCAATGAAGTGAAAATCCAAAAGCATGGAAAATACTCTTGGATTTCCTATTGGTTTTTCATGTGCCTAGGAGCAGCTTATTTTTGTGATCCAGTGATGAAGTTCATTTTTGGTCAAATCTCCTTGAGAACTAAGTTCACAAAGTTTAACTGCACTGCTGATTTGTGAGGGGGAGGACAGAGGGAGAAATCTCTTACCTTCTCTGTGACATACTGACAGCGCTGGAGATCATGGTCTCCATCAGGCAGGATTTCTGGCTCCACGATGGGCACCAAGCCATGCTAGGAAAAGAAAGACAGGGGACTCTTTAAGGCTATGAAAGTAAAACTGTTCTTGGTGTTTGCCCTGACTTCGGTGGTATTCCTTCATACTGTGCTGCCCTTCCTCCTTGTCTTTCCCACAACCCTCACAGGGATTCTCCTTTTGAGCTACCTAGGGTGTTATCCCAGGAAACAGGGAGAAGGGGCAGCAGCGTCTCAGGAGAGGCTGCTGGAGGGGAGGTACCTGCTGGCAGATGCTGGCATAGCGTGCCAAAGTGTTGGCGTTCTCCTGGATGGCAAGCTGAGAGGGTGTTGTGCTGGTGATCTTCAGCACAGCACGCCACTTGGCAAAGTCAGCACCGTCTTTCTTGTACTGGGCACAGCGTTCAGCCAGCCCATCCAGCCCTGCAGAGGGAGGACAAAGCTTCACTGAGAGCCACTCTTCAGCACAGAGCTCTGGAAAGTACCGTGACTCCAGCCAAGGCTGTGTCTCAGGTGAGCCACCTATTGCTCCACAGATCATAGCTTAGGCTCCTTAGATCTCTCCTTACCTTGGATGGTGGTTTCTCCATTTGTTCCTGCTAGAGGTGCTGTCCCTTTATCCAGCTGAGAAGGTCAGAAAAACAGAAAGGGTTACCAGAAAAGTGGGAATAGATCTAATTCTTATCTTCTTACCCATGTCTAGTCTGCATTTGAAGGCTGACTGTTAGTAATGTGTGGACCTTAACGTGCTCAGGGTGCAAAGGAAGGAAATGTTGGAGCAAAGAGGAAGAAAAAGGAGTGAACTGGGTAAAAGGAGGGGCAGTGCATAGGTAGATGCCTGCAGGGAATGGCTGAAGAGCTGTGTCAGAAGCAGAAAGAATTGGATTTAGGTTACTGCACGAAGAGATTTATTTGCAGTGAATGGTGAGTAGATGGGAGTTGGTGTATGAAAAGCTCAGCATCAAGTGCAAATGTGCTTCTAGTTAGTTGCACAAAAGCAATGCAGAGAATTTTAAAACCAAGGACAAAAATTGGGGGGGGGGGGGGGGGGCGGGGGAGGGGCGTGGGGGAAGTGTTTCTCAGGAGAGGGTGCAGCTGCAAATATAATTTTGTCTGGATATGGGGTCTGGATTATGGTGCTGGCCAGGCACATACAGATACCTTAATTCCCACCACAATGCCTTTTTCCTTGATGAGTGCTGGGAATGGCTTTCCACTGCTGTCTTTCTGATAGAGGGTCTCATGGAAAAGGATCACTCCCCCAATGCTCTGGTTGATGGAAGTGTCCGAAGAGAAGAGGATCTCTCTAAAAGCTCGGCGGTTCTCCTCCGTGTTCTCCACATTGATCCGCTGCAGCCTGTTCCCCATGGTACCTAGTGAGGTGGACAAAGGCCAGACAAAGATGTTCTAGGCTTGGCTGGCCTCCTAGTCCCAGTCAGTAGAAATGAACTGGGGCTTCAGTTCAGAGCTTCCTTTCTCAACTCACAGCTTATAAGCTTTTGTTTTTATAGCTGCAGCCCTGCCTGGCTGATTTGTTTCTGCTCAGACAACAGTTTCTAAGTATTTTTCATCTACTCCACTAATTTAAAATATGAAGCAAAACTAAAAGGAAAAATATCTTGCATACTGCTGATTGATGTCCAGAACTTACCCACTGATTCATCTGCAGCTAGGATCCCCTTTCCTGATGCCACAATCCGCTGAGCAGTGTCTGACAGAGCTTTCTTCTGCTCTGGAGACAGCGCTGGGAACTGGTGGGTCATGTTGACTTATCTGTGGGAGAGAATTACTGTTACTAGCTGGGGGAGACTGTGAACCACTTGTGTGTTTTCCACTGCAGCGTTCTTGGTGCTTGTCTGGTCCCTGTTATCATAGGCAATATTACCAGAAATCCATTCGAGTTCTTCTAGGCTTGGTATGTCTGGAAAAACTGGAAAGAAATGCAGGAGACACATCCTGCCGCAACCTTCTAGAACCAGAGGGGGAAAGACTGCATTTTACCTGGATTTGCTGAGGAAATAAAGGAAGGTCAGTCTGTCATAACAACATGCACCAAGTAACAAGTATGCAAATTGCTGACTCTGCAGACTTTTTGGTTCCTGTCAATGGAATTCCAGTTATTCCATTGCTTACCTTTACACATTTCCTAACACTGATCCTCTTCTATTTCCTGCCTCTATTGGCAGTATTTGCTGGTGTATCTGGTTGACTTTCCATACCCAGCCTTTTGCCTTGGTTTGTAATTCTCCTCCCTATGGCTGCTTTCAGACCTGTAGTGCATTGCTTCCTCTACAGAAGATATGGGGCTTTAGGAGAATTCATCCCTCATTTCTATTTTTTTAGCTCTGGTAGAGGGTTACCAGCTGCAAATACCCACCATCTGAAATCTGGGTTCTGTCTTGATACGACAAAATTCTTGGTCTTATTAAAGTTTTGGTTATATGGCATTAAATTACAGTTTCTCTGATCACCTGAATAGTCCAAGTTACTTTCCTGAGTGTATAAGCCTGTGAGTCTGAAACAGAAAAACTCTCTTTCTTCAGTTTATCATATGAGATAGCTAAAGCAATACCCGTGTTTTTACCAGTGGATGGTAAATCCAGAATGTGAATAATTAAAAACAATGTAAAAGATCTGAAATGTCATCGTTTCCTCCAGAAGGGCAGGCCCCTGGACAGTGTTTGCATTTTCTATTCCCAAAGTCTGCCTGAAAGAGGAGTGAGAACACACCATTTCCCATTTCATCAGAGATGGCCAGAAAATATTTCTCCCTATATAAGCATGTAGTCAGCCAAGTCCAACTTCTTATTTCCCTGCACACAGATGCTGCATTGCCAGGGAATCCTTGTCTCATCCTCCCTGCTGAAGGGCAGAAGGGAGAAACGATGAAGAGCCTCTCTGTTACTCATGATAGGATACAGAGTTCTGTATAGCATGTCAAAGGGTGCCAGAATTTCCTGGCAACGATGTCATCAGAGTATGGTAACAGCTATAAATTCATGTCCCTGATTTATAGCTGAAGGTACTTTGGTACTGGTGATGTTATGCTGTAAGATTCAAATGGCATTGTCTGCCAGCATAGACCAGTCAGGTGCAGTGTCCAGATGTCTGCTGTACCTCTGGGAGCTGAGACTGGAGTTTTTCACATGCAACTTACCACAGAGTGAGTCACTTTAGGTTTAGAGGGGAGTTGAAGGAGTGCAGGATGAAGACTGTGTCAGATTAGGAAGAGTTCCCTGCTTTTCAAAGGGCTGAAATGTCTTCTTGCTGTTATCCTGGTGAAACAGGCTCAGGTGAACCCCTCTCTTTGTATGCCAAGCTGTGGCCAGAACTCTGGAAAATATCCTTCTACTGTGGTGATCACAGCTCCATCACTCCCAGCTCTTGGCCTTTTCAGCTCACCCAGAAGAATTTGAAAATCTGTGGTTTATGCTGCATAGCTACTTAAATTCACCTGCATCTCTCCTTATCCCTCACTTGCTTTCTGTGTTGGATATGTTTTAAAAAGAGGAAACTGGCTTGTTATTATGGTTACTATAATGATGGTTTGGTGATGAGCACCTCAGTAAAACCATACTACTGTTAAATAAGTGGTTATGCAAAATGATAAGGATTCACTCTAGTAGTTCAGAGTCTCTGTGGAGAAGACTGGAAAATTGTGCTCTGGCAAGAATATGATCTTGCTCAAGGTCAAAGCTAATGAATTGCTAGATCAGGGGTGGGATTTTAGAGTTGCAGTTTGGAGCTGTGTTACAGCTCCAGGAGGAGTATCCAGCTAACCTTTAATCCAGCTGTCTGGACTGCAAGATCACCAGTCATTCCAGTCATGGTGTCATGGATACACTTTCTTTCCAGCAATGCAATAAACAATGACACTAATGTCTGCTCTATCTTACTTGTTCCCAGTGTTTGCCTAAAGATAACAAGGAGACACTTATCACTCAAAACCAGCCTGCAAGCCAAATGTTCAAAATACGGAAATACGAGTTTTCAGTGAATAATGCTGTTCCAAGCGAGTACTCTTAGAGACTGAAACAACAAAGCACGGTTTCAGACTGAATTGGAAGACAGCAAATTAGTTCCAGTTTCTATGCAAGTATCTCATTGAGTGTGAAGGAGCAGGTGGAGATTTGCCCAAAGTCTCCTCAAAATGATCTTTCAGGCCATGGTGAGTGGTTCCTAGCTACGCTGCTGAGCTACAGGGATGAATAAATGGCAGTGTTTCTAGCTGAAATGGTGAAGAAATGAGGGCAAAAGAAAAACTGTAAACCTTATAATAGCTCAAAGGTTTAGAATGCTCTAGTACCCTTGATTTAGAATGTTATTTTTTTTGTGATTCTTCCATGACAATCGTAATCTCTGAGAATCTTCATGTCTGCATGCAGAAAGGGTGTCTCTGCTGTAAGGTCCTGCCCTGAGCAGGGGGGCAGGCAGAAGAGGAGTGGAGAAGCCTTACATTTCAGTAGCATTTCATACAGCTACCTTGTAATGAGTAAGCTCCCAGCGCATCCACAGAAGCATTAATGCCATCTCTTAAAGAGCTGGATATGTCACCTCACAGGTCCTGAGAAAAAACAGTTGTGCCCAGGCTGCCAGAGCTGCACAGCTCATTTCAGTCTTCAAGGACAAAGCCTGTTTGTCTTAATATGATTTATCTCTTTAAATTGACAACTTTTCCAGGGAGAAAAATGCCCTAATGAATTGCGATCTCAGTAATAGTAACTGGGAGTTGTCTCACCACTAAAATGTTTCAAGAGATTTTATTTTTATTTACCTATTTGAGGCTCTGGGCTAAGCGCCATAAGCTCAGGTGATTTCACATTGATTTTATATTGTATGAATACAACGCATTCTCTTCATAGTCTCTGCTTACATAATTATTTATTTTTTTAAAGTAGAATTTTTTAAAACTACCAAAAGAATAAAACTGCACAAACCACCTAGCTTTGGAACTACCTGGAGTGCTTGTCAGGCTTCACAAGCTCCTTAAGCAAACAATTTTCTTTGTTCAGCCCCCAGCCTGTGGCCAGCAGGCGGTGGGGGTGTGGGGACAGGGGACAGCACAGTTGTAAAAGTAAATATTGTAATGCTGAAATCTTGTGTTTTTCTCAGCAACCACAAAGGAAGAAGGGTTGAGGGGAAATACGTGATGGCAGCACAAGCTCTGCATCATGTTAGTATTAAAAGTGAGAACCAAAGAGGAGAGTCAAGATGAATAGCAGAAGAAACAATGTTACATTTCACTTCCAAACATCTTAGAAACTTTAATACATTGGCGTCTTTTCTTTCCAACCACCTCAAGTGACTGACATCTTCTAATCTTACGTAAAATCTCACTTGAGTCCCAGTTTGCAGATGGGAAAAGACTGAATCGGAATCTCTAAGTTTTTCTTTTGAGTCTCTTTACTTCCTTCTTCTTGGTTCCAAAAGGGCAGGACCGAAGTTTTAAACTACAGTTTGTATCCCACACATGTAACTTTTTCCTATTCAATTACTAGTAAACACAACCCTTCAGTACCATCTCTGACAGTCAGCAATACAAACTGCACACAAGAGATTTGCTTCCAAAGAACAGGGTTTGAAGAAGAAGCAGCTGAATATATAAACAGATAAATACAGTTGATAGGGACAATGAAAAGTATTCAAAAATTTAACCTATTTCATGCAGGCACAGTGTTGACCTGACTGAATTGGCTTGTATTTTACCCTTGTATGCTTAGAGGAGGCAGACACATAATGAGTTAGGCACCTTATATTCTCACTGCAGCGGATATCTGTGGTTACTGGACTCACTTCTCTGTAGAGCTCCATTAAAAAGCTATTTCTAAATACATCTGGTTCCTTGGCTGTGGGGAAAACAGATGGGTATGAATGGCTGGGCAAGCCTGGCCCCATCCTGCTGACGGAGCACATTCTTATCTAGTTAGCAGAAGATACACAGCTGGCAGGACTACTTGATATGCCTGATTGATGCGCAGCCATCCAGAGCCTGGACGTGGGGGTGGGAAGAGGCCAACAGGAGCACCATGCAGTCCAGCCAAGACAAATGCCCAGACATTGCCTGTGGTGCAGAGCCCTGGCAGCCATTCCCCCAGGACTAGTGGCATGAGGGAACAGCTCTTTGGGGATGGCCTAAGGCCCTGACAGGCAGCAAGCTGAAGAGGGGCCCACAGCAAGGGCCCAAGCATCCAGTGTAAGCAGGGGTCCAGCCCAGAGAGCCAGGGGAGGAGATGGGTTATCCCCCTCTGCTCAGCACTGTAGTTAACCTCTGGGTACTGCAGTACAGGAAAAACACTGACAGACTGAAGTGAGTTAGTTCAACAGATGCCACTGAGAAGGTCAGTGGCTGCAGCACTTGCTCTGTGAGGAGAAGTCTGCAGAACTGGGTCTAGTTCAGCCTCAAGCAGTGATGGCTTCAGGGGCACCTCTCAGCAGTCCTCAGTACCTACAGAGTGTGGTTGAAGAGGCAGAGCTGCGGTTTTCACAGCAGCTGTGATGGGACAGTGAGAGACAACAGGCACAAGCTGAAACTAAGGACATTCAGACTGGATATGAAGGGGTTTTTTTCACTGTTAGGACAGCCAAGCAATGTAACAGATTGACAAAAAAGGCTGCAGTGCCTCCATCCTTGGAGGTTGCCAAGACCCACCTGGAAAAAGCCCTGAGCACCTTGGTCTGACCCTGTGTCTAACCATGCTTTGGGCAGAGGATGGTTGGACTATAGACCTCCTGTGTCCTTTTCAGTCTGAATTATCCCATGATTCTCTGTAAGTACCTGTTTTAAGGAGTCAAGGTGGAAGTGGTGCCTCTGGTAGGTATGAAGGAGCTCTCAGGAAAGAACAGGGCATTTCTCCTATCGTCTTTGCACTGAGATGAAGGTTTGGGCTAGCAAAATGTTTCATTTCTGGATTTTAAAAAGTCTCAAGGGTATGGGACAAAAAGAGATACTCAGACTTCTGTCACCTAGAAAAAGGGGCAGATGTTTTTGATTGACATGCTAACATCACCATCTCCATAGGTCCTTTGGGGCATATATGATTGTAAATTGCTTGGTTGTTTTTTCCTCTCTTGAGTTTTTTTACCATCTTAATGTTCTGTCTAGAGACCTTGTTTCAGGTGGAACTGCAGATCTGAAGTTCCCTGTGCTGGTTCCCATGTTAGCCTCAGAGCTATACTCAAGCCCTGAGCAAATGTATCCCTATTTCATTTCCCTAGCAACTATAAAAGGAGATTATGTACTCAGAGACCTGTCCTCTGCAGTCAGTGCAGAGCACTCAGAATAGCTAGATGTGGCTGAGGTGGTAAGAAGATGGCTGCTTGGAAGCAAGTGTTATTAAGGAGAAGCTACTTCTCTTTTAGAGCTGGACTTTTCTCAGAGAAGGTAAAAAATTGCTGTTAGATTTGCATGAGAATTCAAGCCTTGTATTGCCAGCAGGGGAGGCTGGGGGAAGCAGTGTTGAGAGTCTCAGGTGGTCTAAATAGTTTTGGGGGATGGGATGGTTGAGAAAATTATGGAGGATCACAGACTCAGTGAGGATTTGAGTTGGTCAAGCAGTTTTCTGAAGCTGGCTGTTCACAGCTTGAAAGGTTACAGCCTGATGCAGGAGCAGGTATTGTTTTCCTGCACTGCACACCTTACACCCCCTTGCCAAAGAATCTTATCCACACCACTGCACTAATGCTTCAGAAGAAGCTGCACAAGAAACACACATAATTGCACTTCTGTCAGCACTGATGTAGGTCAGAACCAGCTGCCTTCTCCAGTCATTCTCTGTTCTCCTTGCAAAACAGAAATTTATGTACACCACAAGCAAAAACAAACACAAAACAAAGCAACAGAAAGCAATGCAGGTATGTTATTGCTCTAGTTCCCTTAGACGATGGACTCACTCACTCACTCCAGGATTTCTGAGTGACTAAGCTAAGTTAGAAAGCCAGTGCTAGCCGCAAATGGATCACTTTAGAATACCACTTCAGAATAGCTGACTGCTTATTTCTCACAAGCTGTTCCTGAAACAAAAAAAATAAAACAAAAACAAAAACAACTTCCCAAGCCCACTGTAGATAAACACACCAGGCCTCAGGTACTGATATATGTACCAGCTTTACAGTTTAAAAATTAAATTATTATACTTACTTGTTTGTGGGCAGTGCCTCTGCTGCTACAAGCTTCTGGTGAGGTGTTTGCAGGCAAAGAGACCCAGTCCTTCTAATCACTAACTTTTATAAAATTCTTGGTGGGGCTTATTTTTTCTCCTCCCCTCCACTCCTTCATTGTCCCTCCTCCCCTGCAAGCTGTCCGGGAAGGTGTCGCTGCTCAAGATCGGTCATTGGCTATCAGACCACCACCACACACCTCCAGTGGGATCTGGTCATGCTCCTGCTGTTCCTCCCCTTTCCCCTCCCCTGTATATATAAGGCCATTCGTGCAGTAAAACTGAGAGGTTTTTCAAGATATTTCAAATTATTACTCCTCTTTCTAAAACAGAACAAAAATAACTACAAGAGAAACCATGGAAATTGCTTACAGGTATTTTGGGCACAATTTTATCATTTAGGGTTAGATCTTCTGAAAGCTTATACTTAGGAAACTGCTGGAAGAAAGAGCAGAAAACAAAATGCAGAAACAATGCAACAGATGCTTGACTGGCATGAGTTGGTATAATTTCAGTGGCTTTTAAAGTGTTAATTGCTTTTTCCCACTTGGAAGTCTAGCATGGAAACATATTTTCCTTTCCCAGTTGATGTATGGAAAGGCAAAATGTGATGCTAGTGTCAGGTTTAATGAAAGCATTCTGATATCCTGTAATACAGTGTAGATGTGAAAATAATGGTTGTCAGACCAAATATGCCCACATTTAAGTGCACAGCTGCAAGCCAGATTTTCACCCAAATCCCACTGAGAAGCCCACCTATACTGCAGTGACATGCAAACTTCTCTGTTGCTTAGCAAAATTTTTCAGTGAAAAATACTAATGCTGTATAAGCGGTGTATCAGCATTGCAGTTTGTATGAATCCACACTACAGCCATTCACCAAGTCCAAGCCTATAGACTTGATTATTTGCTTTATTTTCTTTCTCTCCATCCTGCAGGCCAGTACTCCTGGATGGAAGTACAGCCCAGGATCTGTTGGATAAACTTCATACCCCCAGGAACAACACCCTCTGCAACCTTGGACATTGGCACGTTTTACCACAGAGACCCAGTGTTTGCCTGAAGAATGACGTAGTTTCTCTGTTTGTTTGGCTCATGCAGTGACCCCTTTGGCCTTTACATGGACAGGTGAGACACCTGATTTCTCCTCTCTCTGTAACACTATCTTACTTAGGGCACTTCCTTCTTGAGCCTCTCTTGTGCAGCTGATGCCAAAGTCAGTGCTTGTAGGAAACCTGAGGAACCTACCAGCCCGACAGCAGAGAAACCTCTGAAAGAGCTCACAATGCAGTCCAGTCAAAGGCCTTGTTCTTGTGTTGCTCTGTTTTCTTTCACTTTGCCCTTCCTGATCCATGCTTTTTTTGCTGAAGGATGCTGTGGCACACAACATGGACATAAACCCTTTCCTGCTTTACAGTGTTTGCTTTACTTTCCATTTCTCCCATCCTAGCAGAAGGACAAACCCCATGATGTATTAAAGTTTCTCCACCACAACAGAGACATCTAATATAGATTAAAAATATTTTTAATTAAATACCTTATCAAAGACCTTCTTGAGATCAAGAAGGTGTTATTATGGTGGTCTTCTTCAAAATCAGAGTTTGAGTCCTGTTGTTCCTGGTTTGGTTGAAGCTGACACAGGAGGGAAGTTCTTGGAAGTGTTTTATTTGTTTTATTACCAGTGTCATCTGTGATATGGTCTGACAGGCTATTACAGAAAATCTGTGGGGGTCTTCTTGAAAAAAGCAGTGTCAGACATTTAGATACACTTTAAATAATCCCCTGTAGGCCACCTTGCATTCTTAACTCTTCAGAAGTATATAAAAGTATTTCTAGATGGAAAATTGCTATTGTGTGCCTTTCCAGGCCTTCTGACCCTTCAATCCACCACTTCAAACTCAGGATTACAGGTCATCACAGAGATTTTGGGAACACAAGTATAGAAAGGTCAACGGGCATGATGCTTATCTTTTTAATTTAAGAATGGGAGCCTTTTCAGATCAGAATATGGAATGAAGAATTGTAGCAGATATGTCATATTAAGGTGTTAGTATGCAGACCCATCACTGTGCAGAAATGGCAGTGAGATTAAAATGTCACTGGAAAAGAGTACATACTGCCATCACACGTAATCATACTTCAGTGGTACTTGTCCCTCTTAAAATGAGGTTATAGTAGTATCCTTTCTTAAATAATAAGAGGGAAATGAGGGGAATGCAGTGTACTTGCATTTAACCAAACTAACCTGGCCCATAAAAAGTACCAAATCACTGCCTGCACTAAATATTCCATGGCAAAATTGATATATTACCCAAGCTGTAATTCTGTCTCATGGAGGTAGTGTTTGAACTCAGACCTGGCAACTCTCACACCTTTCCAGTGGCCATGAAGGCAGGGTTCCCAGTGGGAGTTGTTTCAGAGGCAGAACCATTTCTCCTCTGCATCCCTGGGGTTCCTCATCCCCAGGACATAAGACAAAAATCCCAGTCAAGGATAAGGATAGGGTGAACAAGAAGGGAGGTTACTTCCACTAAACGACTACTCTTAGGTTTTTGAATTCTTAAAAATTATTATGCAGACTACTGCAGTGATTGATTATACACTTTCTTCATGAGGAGTACAATCATTTATTAGAGAAAGGATTACTAGCTGGTTTTGAGTTTTGTATGTCTGAGAATTGATTGCTTAAATAAACACAGTGACCAAGGGACAGATTATGGCTTTTTTATGTGTTCATGAGAGAGCTGATATAAACTGTCTTGAAATATAAAAAACTATATCTATGTTTGAAACATCACTGCAAACAAGATGCATAACTAGTAACAGAGCTTAAATGTTCATTGTTGTGTCTTTTTTAGCATTGAAACAGAAAGTGGTAGTTAGCTATAAGAGACTGGTAAGGTTAAAACACAAGTGTCTAGCATTTCCTCTCAAAAATGTGGCACAACATAAGTGAATTTTCTATTTGAATGGCTTGGAGATTTTGCTGGTGACAACTTTTTCAACTGAAATTACCATACAAAAGGTGACAGAAGTATGCATTTAAAATACTAAGGACCACTGAAAACTGTATTCACATGTGACATGAGTTATTAGTTAGGTCTTAATTTGTGAGTTTACTTTTTGGAATTTGACAATGCAAGTATTGGATTTTTGTAGTAGAAGTTAATTGAATTGCTGTCCTTGTTATATCCAGCCTTGCTGTCAAAGGATCTGACAGTTGTGCACTGAATGGACAAAGTGTATTAAAATCAACAGAAAGCCTGTTTTAAAGACAACAGATAAAAATGTTTTGATTGCTTATCACTTTCCAGATTGCTATTTTTTATTGTCTGTTTCTAGCAGTATAATTCTGATGTTTTGCCTTTAACTATTCAAATGAACTAGCATTTTAAATTAAAAAAAAGTAAATAGGAAGACTGATAAATTGTTGTACACTGCAGAAAGAATGGTGAAAAAGAAAGAAATGCATGAAGCAACTTCAGAGATGATGTGGTCACCACGAGAAAAATTTAAAACTTACAGCTTCTCTTTGCACTTAAGTAAATTAAAAACTACTTTTGGATGTGGTCAGACCTGTAAAATGGATTGAAATGGAATGGAAAAAAACACTGGGAGTTGGAAGGATGTCCAAGAATAATATGCATCCACATGAAAAACACCTGGCTCTGTTTCCCCAAGAGGCTGCTGCCTGCGTGATGGGGTTAAAGTCTAATCTGAGCAGAGTGGAGTCTGCCTCCTGCCCACCTCTCCACACCGTGCTGGATGTTTCCTGTTTTCTGTACTCTGCAGTCTTGCTTAATCGTCTCAAAGTCCAGCTTGTTCATCCCTATCTAATCAGAGGTATTGTTTATTAAGTGGTTTGTTTTCCCCAGTCACCTACAGCCCTCACCCCCAATGTGAAGGGCCTGGCTGTTTAACCCTACTGGAAGAAATGCCCGGGTATTTTTGGCTCCACAGCAGTGTATGCAGACACATACACTGGGGGAACTGGGGGTGTTGGGCAGAACAGACTCAGACCCACCAAGGAGATTGCACAAGGAAGGATTTGCTTTGTTCTGCATTCTGTGCAACTTTAAGCTGGGCTGAAACAAACATCACAACTTGGAATGAAAAACAGGCAAGCACACAACACTGCTGTTATCAAAACACAGATCTTTGCAGTAATTTTAATAGTGGGTATAGCAAACAAGGATACAACTTTGAATCAAGCTGCCTGTGGCAACTTTCCTGGGCTGTGAGAAACAGCTGTAACAGGACATGGAGGTAAATACTGTAATGGCATTGGTCTCTAGGCCTTTCTGTTGACATTTTGTTTTTAAAAATGCAAGAAGGCAAACAACTGGTTTCTGTAAAGGGAAACATTTATTTCCTGTGTATCTGAGCAGTATGTCATACCCCTGAAAAAGCACAATTAGGTGCTGCATTTTAGTATTTGCATTAAGTTTGCAAAATACAAACCACAACAGATGCCTGAACTGGACTGCTTGCTGAAAAGATCATTTGTAGATATGGTTTCTGTCCAGGAACCCTGGACACCAAGGCAGAAATTCTAAGAGAAAGTAGGCACAGATGCCCAGAGGCTTACACACAGAACAATAAAATGTAACTCTTCATCAACATTTAAAAGTCACTGTTGTTTTACAGCTGGGAACATGGCATTCCCAGCTGGCCATAGAGAACAAAGTCATGGGAAGGGACATTGATGTTGCTGACCCTTAGCCTATAGGTACATGGATAAACTGGCTGATGGGTTGGATTCATCCAAAGCTGCCAGGACAGATAAACTGTGGAAATGAAGTCTCCAGCACAGAGACACAGGCAGTGAAGAAGCACAGACCACAGAGTACCTAATTCTCTATGCATTTTTGGCAGGTGTGTTTTACTGAAGATTATTCAGAACCACATGTTGGCCTTGCCATCTGCTGAATTTGGATACGATGTCTGCAAAGCTGGTGTGGAAATGTACAAAATGAAACTCTGACTTCTGGAAAGAAACTGCCAATGCCTTTGTAACTACAACTGTCTCCCACAGAAAATTACCTTTTTTATTTTGTGAAATATGTACCCTCTCTTTACAAAAGTAAGCCAAGGTTAAATTCCACCACTCAGAGCTTGATTTTACCTCAGGTCCCTGTTAAAATACCTCAATTTTGATTGGAGAAAGGCCTGAGAAACCTGGTCTAATAAGACCTGCTTTGAGTGGGGTTGGGTCAAAATGATTACATTTGTGCTGATGCATGAACAGGGGGATATCTTTCTTTGTCAAATATGGTAAGGAAAGATGGATATGCCAATCAGGAAAACAGACAGTGGGACACAGGAAGAAGAGACTATTAACAGAGTTTTTATAGAAAGGTTGTTTATTTTGTAGAAGGCTTGCTTGTAAACAACTTTATT
This sequence comes from Eopsaltria australis, assembly GCA_034509425.1. Taxonomy (NCBI): domain Eukaryota; kingdom Metazoa; phylum Chordata; class Aves; order Passeriformes; family Petroicidae; genus Eopsaltria; species Eopsaltria australis. The sequence continues at coordinate 57,135 of JAVTVJ010000837.1, read as the reverse complement.
TAAAAAAAAAAAAAAGTAATTCAGCCTGTATCCAGACAAATTGCTGCTGAAATACCCAATCTGGTGATTCACATCTCCTCACCACAGGAAGGAAGGCTTTTCTCTTCTCTCTTCAAAGGCAACGCCTTCTCACTAAGACATTGATGCCTACTGGAGTTAGAAAATCCTCTTGGGCTTCTAATCTAGTAGAGACCTCTCAGTTTATGCCCTGTGCTCTGCTGGAGTCATACTTATGTTGGACATGCTTTGGAAACAAATGTAGTTTTTGTTTAAGTTAATAACTCCCCCTGAACTGTCATGGACAATAAAGCCTTGGGTCCTGCTGATGGCCCATCAAGAAAGACCCCTCTTGTGCAAGCAGCAGCTCCAGCAAATCCATGCTGTTTGTTTCAAAATAGTCACTAAGTTTGTTTTAAAGTGAAAGAAACCAAGCTCTTAAGGCCATATTTCAAGGAACTAATGCCTTGCTTTGAACATCTGTAGTCTGAGATGGGACAACTCAGCTCCACTCCCCTCACAGGAAAGAGAGGGAATAGGCTTTGGGGTGTGTGAAACTGCATTTTTAGCCTGAACTCCCATTCTCTGTCCTGAGGGTGATGTCCACTTCTCTGCCTTCTAATTTCTAGTAAAACATGCAGCACAGAAAAGAGAAAGAAGACTCAACCTGCTAGTGGAAGGTCAGAGGCAGCAGCAGCTGGAGCCCTTTCCTGGGATGCCTCATTGGCAGGGTGGGCACTGTGCAAGTACCTGAGTAACTCAGAACAGCTCCCTGCAGGCTCAGCAAAGCAGCACCTCTGTTGTGAAGGTGAGTTGTGCACTTAAGAAGATTGTCCCAGAAGGACATAAAGAATTTATTAACCTGCTTCTTGCATAAATGAGTGTATTCTTGACTGGTTTATCTGAAACTGTCACACTGGCAAGTTCAAGCCCTGGGTCCTTTGCACATTGTTTGGTCTCACAGTCAAATTCTCTCATCTCTCATGCCACCAAAATTGTCTTTTAGTTTAAAAGGGATGCCTCAAATTCAAGTTCTTAGTTTCCAGCTACAAGACTCAGTGAAATTACTGACTCCTAGACTTTCGAGAAGACAAATAAAGTACTGCTGAACAAACAGGAGAATAACATTGAGACAAATGGATAAATAATTTCCCACATCCAAACACTTATTAACTTGATACAGTTAGTTGGTTTCTTTTCTAAGGTTTCTTTCTTTCTTCTCCCTTCTTCCTTTTTCCATTTCCTGTTCCATTTATTGTACATGGCTGAGAGATTTTCTTTGCAAGAATGAATCTGAATAGAACATTGTGAAAAGAACAGGGCATTGTCCTGGATTTGTACAGTACTAAGATAAAAAAGAGAGAAGAGCTAGCCCACTGCACTGAAACATTCACAGCTGAAGATGTAGAAACCAGTTGTATGTGCAGGCACTTGGTGGAATAAATACAGTGACACTCAAATCCTGACACCCAAACCCCACTGCAGTGAAGCCAGGGGAGACATTTGCCCAGCTGCCACTGTGTAACTGCCCTGGTATTTCCAGGAACAAAATGTTCCTCTGCCAGGAGGTCTAAAGATCTCGCCTTTGGAATGGCATGGAACCCACAAGCAGTTTTTACTCACTCTAATTTCCAAAGATGTTCTGAAAGTATCCAGCTGATGACTGGAGAGCAAAGCACTGCTGTGTTTCTCAGCAAACCTGCACTGGGCCTTTGTGCTGTGTAACTGATACCCACTGTGCTGACAGAGGGAGGGCTGCAATTTTCTTTGGTTTCATCTCTCAGGAGTTTCATATATTTCTCACCTATAATCAGACTTGTTAAAAGCTTAAGGCATAAATCACCTGGGAGAGACCTGGGGGAAGAAAATTCAAAGCAGAGCCCTTCCATTACCAAAAATAAAAACCAAACAACTCCCACTGATTAAACTTGACAAAAAATACTGTACTTGGCTCATTCCAAAGCAAGGAATGTAGTTTTGAAAATAGTTCAACCAAACTCCTCAGGTACTTATAAGAATTTGAATCTGAATGAGTTCGAATTTGATTCAAAAATTACTAAAGCCAAGGTGGCCTTTTCGTCAGATATACCCAATTTTTGCCTGTTTTCATTCGCTATGAGGTCTCTTGTCATCTGCACAGTTTTATATTTAACTGTGCCCACAGCCCTGGTGCAAAGTACCTTTCCCAGATGCCTAACAACCAGGACACATGGTCCCAATAGGTCACTGTAAGAGTGGCCCCTTGATGTGCTGTGCTATTGGTGCTTGTTCTTGTGAACATATGTCTTTGTTTCCCACAGGTATTTCCTTTCTGCCAGGAGCAGTGAATGAACCATGCCAGCTGAGCTGTGAATTACAGAATGAACAAGAATCCTGCACAACAGCAGCACCTGATCTAATCTTTCCTTTGCCTCTGTGCTGAGAGGAAATAAAGGTAAATTCGTGTTGAATGCCTAAGTTCAATCACTGGCTGATAAGACCTCTTTTAAGGATCCAATACAATGAGTGATGATCCCAACCAAAACAGCAATCATTGTGTACAATGTGTGTCATCTATCAATGAAAATGTGCATTTGTGACCCATCTGTGGCACCAGTGGCTGTAATTCTGTTTTCCTAGCCCTACTCTCAGAGGTGACCTTTAATGAAGCAGCAGAGGTTTTGTTTTAAAGAGTCTCTGGTCCAAGCAAAAGAAGTGAGGATGGTGAAGGTGCAGGTAGGGAGACAGTAACTAGAGAGACTTCATAAATTTGAAGTATCTAGGCAGAATTTGTGGGAAAGTTCCTGCAAACCACTTCTGCTTTTGAAGGGTCTGCTCAAAACCACAGCTTTGGAATAGAGACAGGTCAGAGATCAGACCTTAGTAAGGGTGGGGAAATAAGGCCTTCCCCTCCTCATTAGCTTCAATTTGAAACATTCACTTTGTCCAACGCTCCTGCTGCCCTAAGGTAGGGATTTTTGTGACCACTGTTCAGGAGAGTAGGCAGGAAAGCTGTGCACGTTGGTGTGAGAGCTTTTCTTTGGGAACAGCTAAGGAGAGTAAGCAATCCACACCTTCAGCTGGAATCCTCCACTCCCCTCCCAGGTGGTGCATGGTGATTACCTCTAAGTTCATATTAAATAGGGTCTGTATGTACATAAGCTGATTTTTAAAGAAAACATATGCTTTTAGAGTTATTCTTTGTCCACATGGAGGCACAGGATGCCCAGTGCAAGCAGCACAGAATCCGAGTTTGCACGCTGTCCCTCTGCCCCTGGCAAGTGCGCTGGGCGATGTTTGTGTGGCAAGGCAGGAGCAGCTCACAGCAGTTTGGGGCTGCTGTTCAGCCGAAGGCTGGAGTACATCCCCACGTGCCGCACCAGGTTGGGCTCCACCACGAAGGCGTTCTCGCCCTTGGGCCGCAGCAGCGAGTAGAGGGCGGTGTCCTTGGCGAAGCCCTGGCGGCAGCGCAGCCCCCGCAGGTACCCCAAGGCCCGGCGGGCGGCGGCGGCGGGGAAGAGCATGGCGGGCGTGCAGCACTCGCTGGCCGGCACCACGTTGTAGAGCGCGGGGTGCAGGCGGCGCAGCTCCAGCCCGTAGTGCCGCCCCACCAGCTCCGACAGGGCCATGCTGTAGAGGGCGAAGAACGCCACCAGGCCCCAGCTGGAGCCCGCCCGCCCCGCGGCCCGGCAGTACACACAGCTCAGCACCGGCCCCAGGAACATGCCCAGCCCCAGCCACTCCAGGATCCGCATGGGCTCGGGGTTGAAGTAGCGCTGGAGCCTCTCAGGATGGTACAGTTTGAAGTAGAGAGCGTCTCTGAGATAGGGCTTGCAGAACCGGGCTGAGAATAGGTGGTGCAGGACAGAAAATATCTCCTCCTCTGGCACGGCATCATCTTCCACGAGGAGAATGTACTCTGGGTTGTACACCAGCAGTGACTGCTCGAGGCAGAAGACGTAGTCCTGCTTCTCCTTCTCGAACTGGTTCAGGCTTGGGTCAGGGTTCTCTGCAGTTCTGTCACGACTGACCATAGGAAAGAGGCTGCTCAGCAGCCTGACATCCTGATGGCTCCTGGGGTCTGACTCCACGTTACAGAGGAGCACGCGGTGGCTCTGGCAACTCGCTCCACATTTCTGGAGGAGTTGGTGGAAGCGGGAGGCCACTTGCAAGACGTAGTGGAAATCATTCCGCCTCTGCACAGTGATAATGGTGATCAGCAGCAAGGGCTGGAAGGCGTCACTGGCAGAGGCCTCGGAGGCGTTTGGCATCTGCATCTTCTCAAAGTAATGGAGGGCATCCTGGCCCTCCTGCTGGTTCTGCTCCAGGAACTCCTGGCTCATGGAGTTCAGGTGCCAGTGCCGCAGGTAGAAGTAAGAGTGGAGGAGCCGGTGGCAGAGCAAAGGTGCCAGCACACCAAAAGTCACCGCGGTCAGGGTGAGGAGATGGATGAAAGGGCTGGACCAACGGCACCACTTCCCACAGAGCTGCCAGGCTTGGTGTAACATACCTGCTGCAGAAGGATGGAACACCTGCACTGCTCATGCCCTCAGTCTTTCACTTCCAATGCATCCTTCTCCCCGGACTGCAGGGTATCACTGGGACCATTGCTGCCAAACCTGCACAGGTTGTCCAAGCCTAGAAAGGAAGAAAAAAGGATGCTTACTGAAATAGGAACTGACAGAGAAAATAGAAGGCAGGGGCCTAGTCTCTGAGTAGGCTAAAAAAAAGGCCCCTGTAGAATCCCTTGTGGTGGAGGCATCACAGAATAGTTCTGGGAGGTTGAGTACAGATGAGCCAAACTTAGTTTCCAGCAAAGGACCCCTAAGGCTTTTTAACACAGAGGGGCTCTGATCTAACTGAGCTTAAAAAGACTTCGTGCATTTGTTACTGTGCTTCAAACATGTGACAATAGGCAATGTGAATGCAGGATGTGTGGAAATTCCTTTCTGTTAAAGGCACAGAACTTAGGTACCCCTGTCTGGTGACAGTGACATAGTAATGTTTAGATCACAGCCAAGAAGCAAAGCCAGATCTCTTGTGTCTTAGTCTAGCACATATTGGAGAGACAAACCTTTACCTCTCTGGAGTCACACATGCTTCCCTCCTGCTGCTCACACACTTCCAGATGTGGTTTTTTCACTCTCCTCCCCAGAGTGTGAAGCCATATAACAAAGACACCAATTTACTTCACTAAGGGCCTGTGTATGCTAAGGGTAATGTCTGTCTGTTTCTCTCTGATGTCTCCTCCTCGCTAGACCCTCTGAAATACATGGGCACAGCAACATTAACATGTTGAAACTGAGCCATGGACTCCTATTTCTTATTTAAAAGGATGCAAATCAGAAGTATATGCCTTTAATTTTAAACTGAAGTATTCACATAAATATGTAACGTTTTTTGTATACACATTCACTTTAAGCAAATATCCACCTTCACAAAAGTTAGATTTTGCCATATCTGCTTCTCTGACTGCCCTGAACACCTCACAGCCTGGCTGACAAAAGCTTACCCCAAATTAGGGCCGTTGGGCTGTTCAGATGAATTCTCTTATGTCACTAGTCTCACTTTTAATCTGCAGTTTCATTCTCCCTTTAATTTCCTATTCCCTCTCCCTAAGAACTGAGTTACACGTGTTCCCCTCACTGAGGTGACTGAATGTGCACTGGGTGTTCAGTGCAGAGTTTGTCCAATTTTTAACCTTCTGCCTTCAGCAAGTTCTGATCATCAAACACTGGTTCCAGACCGAAATGTTATTTTTTGTCCTTTTCTGCACTGTCATCTGAAGCAGCCTAAGCAAAGTTGGGTGGATGGAAAAAATCATGGCTTTTCTCTTCTGCCTCAGAAAATGGATCTTGTACAAGAAAAGACTTGGAGGACATTGTGCAGTGTCTGGCTCTGGGGATACTTCAGAACTGTCTTCTGTACAGTGGTCACAGATTTGCTGTTTTTACCATTAGGAGAGCTTTTTCCTATTGCCACATGGGAATGTGACAACCGTCTATGAAAGGCCTTTTAACAAGATTAATGCAAAATATATAAGAGTTATTCCAAATATTTGTTAGAGAACAGTTCATGCTGTGAGATCTCAAACCATCCTTAGACAGACTGTGGCATCAGTGTTGTGCTCTCTTAGGGCTCAAGACAAGATTTAGAGTAATTAAATTAAGAACAAATTGCTGATGCATGAGAATCTGCAGTTTCTTCCCATATAGCTTTATTTTCCTTTCTGGTTACACAATCCTGTTTCACAAAGGCTGCATTGAATTGCGTCAGTGAACCTTGTAAAGGCCTTAAAGTTGACAGCTGCGCTTCAGCTGCTAGATCCAAGTCCTGAGGATTCAGGATGTGAAGACCTGAAATCCATCAGATGCAAAGACCTGGCACTTAAATGCATTTATTCAACCAAAAACCTGGGCCTTCCTGCTAACCTGTCACAAGCATTAAAAGAGTACAAAAATGCAGAATCATATTCTACAGCTCATGCTGTTGAGCCTTGTCTTGATACAAACATCGTTGTGGCCACTGTCTCTGAGCCAGCCTCCAAACTAGAAAGTGAGGACCACAGTGGGAAAAGGAGGTGAAGGAAAACTAGAAGGTAATTTAGTTACCATGGAATAAAGAAGTTTGCTTTCCATCTTCCAGCCATGCTGAAGCTCTGAGCTAAAAAACCTGTGAGCTAGCAATGAGATATATTGAAGCACTAGTAATAGCTCTTTGAGCATTTCTTCATTAATAATTCTTGGAGCAACCTGGTCTAGTGAGTGGCATCTGGCAGGGAGGTTGGAACTTGCTGTTCTTTAAAGTCCCTTCCAACCCAAACCATCCTATGATTCTATGATGATAATGCTTATCCAAGGAAGAGACTTCCTTCCCTCACACCATCTTCTACTGAAGAGGGACAAATGGTTGTCCTGTCCTCCCTAATGGCCAACAGAGCTGGGAGGGCTGCAGCCTCATGAGATTAATCAAAAAAGTTCTCACTTGACATCTTGCTCTTCTGCAAGCCGTGTTGTCCAAGGGTCGTGTCCCAGGTCCCTGCAGGTAGACTCACACCGAGTCCAAAGGCCAACAGTGCTGGGAAAGTGGTGTGGGGACTCCACCTGCTGGTATCCCAGCTCCTGGCTCAGCGCAGGGCCAGTGAGGTGTTGCAGGGGAGCACCCCCGTCTCTGGAGGTACCTCCTGGCTCCAGCTTCCCCTGGAAAAGCACGCAGGACTGGAAGACACCCATGCCGGTCACTGTGCAGTAGTTCCAAGCGTTGTGACTTAACCCCGGCTTCACTTCACCAGTAACAGAATTCAAAATCTTAGAGCTCTTATTCTGGCTCTGCAACTCAGAGAGCCTCAAGCAAACAGCAATCACACACAGATACTGCTGCTCCTCTTCACATCTTCCTCTGCTGCCTGAGCTGTTCACACTCACATTGACAGCCACACTCTTTGTCACTCTCTTTGCTGTGGAAAAGGCTGTTTGCACTGAGCAGTGAAATAACTACAGAGGTTAAAAATGGTCAGGACTGTATTAAAGCAGGTCAAATACTGCAATTAATGTGGAAAACAAGCTGAAGAATTCAGAAGAGAGGGAAGAGACTGACCTCCTTCCCACCTTTTGTCTGGAACCCTGGGAACCTGAGAGTTCAAAATATAGATTAAAAAATTCTTACTTCTGCAGAGGTGAAGCTTGCTCTTATCTGCAGGATTTGAATCTAAAGTTTCTGCTCAGGTTGTTTTCTAGCCATTAGAATGGTTCTGACTTCAGAGGAGACACTCTGTTTTCAGGAGCTCTTTGTACTGTCATTTTCACTTTTTTCCCTTTCTAGGGGGAAAAACATCTTGTTTGTTCTTCAAATAAGTGGGATTTCAGACAGAAAAAAAATAAAGTCTGAGGAGAAAAGCAAGAATCAGATTTGGAATTGCTTTAAAAACCCCCACTTTATTAAACTTGAATAGTAACTACTTTTACCATATAAATACTTGCAGTGGAGGCCAGATTTAGACGTTCTGTGGAGAACTGAGCCATTGCTTGAACACAACTAGAAGCTGTGGTGATATAAAGCTGTAGATTTGGCTTGTTTCTTTTCTTAGATCCTTATGATGAAGATTCCTTCCAGAAACACCTAATTCCAAATCTATATCATATCTTCATTAGGCCCCTAATTACTGAATTACACTGTTTAGGAAAACTTATCTCTTTGCACACTAAGGAGAGTAGAAAAATAAGTAATGTACTCTTTGGGGTGCTTGTGCTTTAAAAGAGAAAGCTGATTTTCGGTCTGCTCCAAACTCCTCTCCACAAAGAGGTGCTCCTGGAACAAAGTTTCCTATATGTTTCAAAACGGCAAAATTTTAGGTTCCTGGATAGCTGATGTAAGAGGGACCATCTGCCTTCTCCTTCCTGCTCTGTGAGACAAGGACACAACTATTCCTGTACAATTACAATATTAAATTATTCCTTTTGGCCTATCTGCACTTCTCAGTGTCAGTGGGAAAAGCCATTTCTTTCCTAACACAAAAGCAGCTGGATGAATTCATGTGGTCAGAGCCACAGAGTCACCTCTGGGAAACAAAAGCAGGATCTTGAAAAATGTCATGGAGATGTCATGGGCCGTCACAGTCCCCAGCTGGGCCATGGCAGTGGTGGCAGTAATGGTGCTCACATGAGTGGTACCTTTCACTTGTGTGTTGATCCTACAGCAGCAGCCAAGCTGAAACCTTTGTGTGAAAAGCTTTTCTATGCCCCAGCCTAACACCATGCAGATGAGCTGCCAGCTCAGGACCAGCTCCTCTGCTGATGAACCCTCTCTGGCAGAGACAAGACCTTTGTCGTGCTGTGGCAAACATCCTGCTGGAATCTGAGGAAGCCGATGGAGGCTTCCCAAGGAGCCACAGAGATCTCCTCCTGTAACACACAGGTGTGCTGACAGGGAATGTACAGATAGCCTCGAATTCTGAAACCTGAGGTCTCTGCCATGAGCTGATCCCTATTACTGGGCCAGATGGCCAGCTTTTCTCATCTGCAATTCCTCTTGTTTTCTGACAGCTTTTAGTAGGTCAGGTGCCAGATAATATTTCTGCAATGTGTTGGGCCCCCTTAGACAACAGCAGTGTCCAGTAGAAGCCAAGCATTTGCAGATCTGACCATTGCACTTGAGTGACAAACTGGGAGTTGGGCTTCCTAGAAAATATAAACCATCCCAGCAAGAGCTGTGCTGCTGAAACATTCAGAGGAACCTTAATGGTAAGAGACCAGTAGTTGTTCTTCGATTGTATTTTGCTGGCAGGAAACAAATCTCTCTCTCACTTCCTCAAGCACTAATGAAAGCAACTGCTGTTATGTTGTTTGTAGATGGTGAGTGTCATATATAATTTTATCATCAGATAAGCCAGGCAAAGATCAGGGCTGCTGCACTTAATCTCTCAGCTTCCTTACAATTTTTGTTTCTTATGGTCTGTGTACTAAAGGTGTAACACTGTCACAGTTAACAGATTAATGACAGCTTCAAGTGTAGGAGAAGTGGCTAGAGATGGGCAGAGGACTTGGCCCTTTGCAAAAGTTATGCAAAAGTTATGGTGCATGAGAGAGAAACTGAAGGCACTGCTGTCTGTTTTGATCTGCCATTTCTCAGGGCCTGACAGTGAACATACAGACCTTTTCTGTCCAAGGGGATGGTATTTAAGCACTACTGGAACAGTAAAAATGCACAAATATGCAGGGAGTAACTGTGTCCAGTTAGGTAACACCAGAAACTGCAGAATTAAAACTTGAATGTAAATTGAGTGATAATCTTGCTTGCTATTCTCATTAGACTGTAGTTAACTTTTACAGGTTGTTCATAAATCCCTAGAAATCCACAATGTACAGTTTGAAAGGTACTGAACTAAGAAAGGAGGGACATAGGTGTGAAAGCTTGATACTTCCCATTTAATTTGAACTGAGAGAATAAGACTATGCCACACCAGTGAAAGAGACTGTGAACTCAATATATATAAATTACAGGTATTTCCCCAACTTCTGCCTTGTTTCTCATGTATATTAATTTTCCTCTGCCACATAAACCTGAATGGAGCCCATTTCACCTGACTGCCTCCCTGCAGGGCAATCCCATGGGAACGCAATGTTCCCTCTGTTGCTACCAAGCAGCCAGGTAGATCAGATGAAGTGTGAGTGGAGAGCAACCTGAGAAGAGTTCTGTAATGTAATAGCTAAACACAGAGACAAGGCAGTGAGTTTTGAGGAGCTGTCTGTGATTTTGGTAGGTGTGACAGATGGTTGAGGTGCCCCAAGAGAACCAGGGCTTGTGATCACAAGGTTGCTCCCATCTGTCTATAGAGGGAGTCATCCACTCGGTCGTCCTGGTGGAGTGGCCTGTGGGCAAACCCCACAATAAAGTCACCTGTCCCTGTCCTCCCTTAATCCTGATCCATTATCCATCCCTGGGCAATGCTCCATTCACTCCAGCTGGTCACTGACATAGAAGGTGATGCCTCCTCACCTCCCCCACCTGCTTTTGCTAAAGATTCTGTATCCTTCCATTCCACCACTCCAGTCCCAGGAGCCAGCCCAGCACATTGTCATGATGCCAAGGAGCTGGCAGCCCTGCAGGTGTGCCCATGACTCCAGCTCCCCATGGTCATTCCCCTTGCCTTTGCACAGAGGCAGGTAAGTTGGACTCTGATGAAGGCAAAGTAGTGGCTGGAGTGGCTGGAATTCCTTTGTGCTGTCATTCAGGTGCTCTCCTGCTGATCTCTGATCCCTCCCCACGTTCTGGGCATCTCTTGCTAGCCCTGGCTTTAGACCAAAAGGACTCGAAGTTCCCCTCCCACAGCAGCTTTAAATTAAGGTCCTCACCAACTTGGCGAGCCTGTCACCAAAATTCCCCTCATCCTTCCATCTCAGAAGGATGCCAGCAGTCCCAACAGGTTTCTCCAGGTACATCCTATGGTCCAAGCTGGACCCCTGTGACTTCTGTTATTTGCCAGATTTCAAACCCCCTTCCCTTTGACTGGAAAGGTTGGAGAAAAAAACTACCTGTGCTCCAGAAGGTGATGAAGGGATTGAAGCATCCCTCCTATGAGGAAAAGCTGAGGCAGCTGCTCAGCCTTGAGAAGAGATGGTTGAGAGGGGACCTGGTCCATGTCTGTCAGTGTCTGCAGGGAGAGCAGGGACCAGGCTCCTTGGGGCCCAGCAGTGGGACAAGAGGAACAGGCAGGAACTGATGCCTGGGAAGCTCCACCTGAACATAAGGAAGAACTTCCCTGTGCAATGACTGAGCACTGAACACACTGCCTAGAGAGGCTGTAGAGTCTCCCTCACTGGAGATATTCCAGAAATACAATCTTGTGCAATGGGCCCTGGAATGACCCTGCTGGAGCAGAGAGATGGGACCAGATGATCCCCTGTGTTCCCTTCCAAGCTGCCCCATTCTGTGACTGTGCCAGGCCTGTCTTCCCAGGAATTCAGGTGTCTAGGCCATGTTTTACAGGAGCTAAAGGTACCAGCCTGAGCTGGGATTAGACAAAACTGGAGCTGCTACATCTGCACCCGTGCACCTACACCAAAGAGGTGCTGGCTGCCTCAGTCACTGTAGGCTGCAGATTCCTGTGCCCCCTGCCAGCCCACAGAGCTCTCCTGTGTGGCCTGGTGGAGATCTCCCTGTAAGCAGACATTGCTCAAGGTCACTCCTGGAGGCTGAGACCCCCTTACCAAGCACCTGATGCCTATAGTGAGGTAACACATTTTGCATATTTTGTATATTGTGTGCTCATGACATTTATATATTCAGCTATAGCTTTAGGTTTAGAAGTGTAGTAAGTAGCAGAGTCTAATCATGGTTTAAATCATTGTTGAAATCAGAAATTAAAACATGGTTCAATTGCCATTTCATTACAGCTTAATTATTAATTATTGTTAAATTATTGTTAAATTATAATTCAATTATTCCTTAATCACCATTTGCAATTTATTTATCATTAAATACCCTTTGATCATCATCTAATTCATTAATGAAAGCTGTTTGTTATCCCCACAATGATGAATTCTCTTAAAAAATCACCTGTGCCAGTAGAGTTGTGGGTGTATGAAGGGGGGCAGAGGGACAGAAAAGGAAACAGATGCGGTGATGGCTGCTAACACTGCAGATGTTGTAACTTTACTGTTGTTCGTTTATGACTGTGAAGAATAAAGTACAGGAATAAGGAAATAGAATATTTGTGAACAAAGGCGTTTGATAACAAAGCTGTAAATTTCCAGTTGGGACAGGTCTATGTAACAATCTAAAAGCAAAACCGTACAAGTCCACGACCAGAGTATTGTGATTCAGACCTCTGTTTGAAAGGAAAGCGTTTAGTCATACCGATAAAAAAGCATTCCTCTTAGAAAAGACTCTCTACTATTGTTAAACTCCTGACTTCTCTGTATCACCACTTCTGCTGAGGAAAATACCTCTTCCTCCCCTCCCCCCGCAACGCATGAACCAGAGTATTTATCCTGCACAGGAAGGCGTGGTGAACAGCATGCCCTGGTTCTGGGGGATCCTGGTGATCTGCTGAGCCCCAAGGGGAGAAAATGAGGTAAATACAGGAGCTGAAAAATAATCTGTAGTGTAATTAGTAATGCCCTTGTTGGACAGACAAGAAAGCAGCAGATTTCACACGTGCAGGAGGATGTTTCTCCTGACTTTTGTGCTTGCAAATGTTTGCTGAACCTGATGTGCCTTTATGGTTGTACGTAAATGATTTTCTCAATGACTGCAGGAGAGAAGCCAGCCCAGGAACCTGTGGTGTACATCAGCATAGTTTCATGTTTTGCTGCATCACAGCACAACTGCAGATTTCCTCAACAGCCTTTGTTTCTAAATGTCAGTGACTTCGGCCACTGGGTTCCTGAGGTGCTCCTCGTTCCCTTCGGGAGAGCTGCCAGGTAGCACAAGGTGACCCGTAAAGCACCGGGATTAATAGCAGTTACCTCAGTGGCGATGGTCAAAGAGGAGAGGGTGTTAGATAAGAAAAGCTGATCCCACCTCCACTCTCTGCCTTCCTTGCAGGACAGCAGACACAGAGGGCATTTCAGTGTGCCCAGCCCTCACCCGAACTTCAGACCAGAGAGATTCTGTCTCGGGCGAGGGCTCCTTTGGGTGGCAACAAGCACTGGGCAGAAGCTGGCTGGCTTCTCCCCGTTCCCTTAAGAGTTCCACTCACCCTCCCCAAGGGAAGGGCGGTTTCTTGAGGCCCGGCTAGGCTCTGGCCACTTGTCCTCCTGCTCGTCACCATGTACAGGCATATCCCCGGAGCAAGCACAGAAATATCTCCTCGATCCCTGGAGGGTTTCCACTTCCCTGCTGGCTCGGGTGCCGCAGCTACAGCAGCCAAGCCCAGCCCTGATGAGCAGTTGTGGCTGCTCATCAGACACAACTTTGTGGCCCCCCTTTCCCTGCTCCCCCCGCCTCGGTGCACCCCTCCCTTATCCCCCGCAGGGGAAAGGGAAGCATCCCCTCGGGACACCGATCCCAGCGGGCGATTTACCCGATCCCAGCAGGCGATTTACCCGATCCGAGCGGGAGATTTACCCGATCCGCTAGGCAGCCTCGCACGGCCGCTCCCGCCTCCGTCCCGCACGCAGCTCCGCTCCCGCCGGGATCCTGCTGGCGGCGTTTGGCTCACTTCTCTTCCGCGAATTTCTCTCCTCCCTCTCGGGCGCTGAGGGTGGGATTAAAGGCATCAAAGACCGAACATGTGACTCTGCCAGCACAGGGATGCTCAAGGAAGGAGGGGATGGGAGGATGGCCGGAGGGGGTCACCGCACACCGAGAAAGGAACCGGTCCCTGGAAGCAGGTTCAGGAGTAAATCCCGAGCCCCAGGAGGACGCCCGGGGCGGAGGCGGCTGCGCAGCCGAAGCTCCTCATCCCCGCTCTGCGGTCCCCGAACGCTCCCCCGGGTGCGGCGGGACAACCGCAGGGGCAGCGCAGCTCCCCCAGCCTGCCCCAGCCAGGGTGTCACTTCTGCCCGGTGTCACCGCTGCCGCGTGTCACCTCTAGTGGGTGTCATTTCTGCCGGGTGTCACCACTGCCGCGTGTCACCACTGCCGGGTGTCCCTGCCAGCTCCCGCGCTTCTGGGGCACTGCCCTCCCCCGTTGGGACCTGCTGGATGCTCCGGACCCCTCGCCTCACTCCTGGGAGGGGAGGATCGCCGGGGCCCCGCAAGCTCGAGCGGGAAGTGTCAAGAGTCACCAGCAGGTTTTTATGTGCGTGTCACTTGTGACTGTAAAAGCTTCCGCTGCCTCAGTCTGCAGCGAAGTCTTCACAGGTGTATCGGCTGAAGTGGGGAGGCTCATCAGCTACACAAAAATTTCTATCAGGCTGTTCAGGATTCAAACATTTTATCAAACTGCCCCAAGACTGCCTCTGACCGGTTCATTCCTCCTCCCTCCCGTCCCCCAGTGCTTTTCTCTGTGTTCCACTTCCCTGTTCTTCTACACTTCAGCCCTTCAGCCCTGTGACCATAACACGTAATTAACTGGGTACCTGAAAGATGCTTCAGGGTAAGTGAACTGTGTGTCATTGTAGGAACTCCTTGGGTTTGTGCCTGCAGCTCCAGAAAATGCAAGGCTACACTATTTTCAGGCTCAGACCTCTCTTATGTCTTAGAAGAGTCTTGGGGAAAGAAAAAAAAACCTTCCAAGAAAAACATCCCATAGGCCCTTTCAGTAAAACACCATGTTCTGCTGAGCACAGCTAGGATTTTGCTAGTGCCCAGTCCTGTAATTAGAAGCTTCTAGCATGATGTATGCTTTTAATTTTGAAATAGCAGTTTCTATGATTCCCTTTTATAAGCATGATGAACAATGGAAATCAGCTTTGCACGCCTGTGATCCTTATTCTTCCTCCTGGCAAGAGCTGTTCCACACCTAGGGCTTCTTACTGCAGAGACAATGTGAAAGAAGGGGAGAAAGACAGAGGAACAGTAATGCCCAAAATAATACAATCAAGCAACACAGATGGGTTCCTGTAGTGACTTTCTAAGAAAAGGTTAGGCATGCTTAAAGGTCCACCAGTTTACTAAGATGCATGTTACTGTCTCAAAATAATAAAGAAATCATAGTGTCTCACATTATTTGCTTTCCCAAATTTCTTTTGCTGACCACCTCTGCGTCTTTTTCTGTTTTTAATTACAGTGGTTTATACTCTACCTTCCACTTAAATGCTCTCATGCCTTCAAAAGCTGATGCACTGGAAACACAGCAGATCCTGGAACAGAGCAGAGGAAAAAGAGAGTACTGGAGGTGGGAAGAATGCATGTGGAGAGTGATTATTGAGCAGCATCAGCAGAAACACTTATCACACTGCACCAGGATTACATTGTGGATGATGTTTTATCCAGCACAATTTATTGCAAAGGATAATAGATTAAAAAAATAATGGGACAGAAGGCCTTTTCTTTGGAAATAAATATTTAGATTATTGCAATTCTGTGTGATTTCTGTGCAATCTTCCCAGCTCCCTCTTTGTTCACTTGCACATTTTAAGGGAACACTTGACTTTCATCCTTAAACAATTATTTCTTTAAAACAGCTTCTGTTAGACCCAAAAGACTGAGGGAGAAGAGTATCAAGTGATTTTCAGGCAGTGGCACAGAATGACAGTGGAAGCCTGTCATTCCTGACTTCTTGTCCATTCTTATCATGGTTTTGTCTCCTGCTGTGCACTAGCATAAGGAACACTGATGTAGCTGGAAAATAAACGTTTTCTTTTGGTGGCTTATGCCTTAGCTGGGTCACTTAATCCCTTCAGTTCCCCACACCAAACGACATTGTCAGCACAGCTGGGAGGGGTCTGGAAAGCAGAGATGAACATTTGGGGACACGACTGCTCATGCAGTAACATAACTGCAACCTGAAATGCTCAGAAGAAATAATTACTTATGAAATTATTCAGCCTGTACAGTAACAGGACTTAAAAACTACAATCAGAAAAAACCCTTGGGGTGAGAATTTATCCAGGTAGCAAAGGTTCAGCCTAACCAATCAGATGCCAGTAATTTCCACAGCCAAAGCACCTTTCCCCTCTGCTATCCACTGTAGAAGCTATGATGGCACTAAGCATTTGTGCAGGGGAATGGGAATAATGTTTTCTTTTGCTTTGCCTGAGATCAGGTACAGCTCCTGCTTTTCATAAGCATGAGTGTCAGAGGCAGGACAAGCCAGGCACGTGGTGTTCGGATACTTGCACAATGTGAAGGCAGGGCAGAAATTCATGGTCTTGGAGGAGCTGAACTGAGAAGCCTGGTGTCTTCAGAGTTGTGTTATTTGTGCCCTATACATCACTGTCAAAATATCCTTACCCCTGTCTCATGTTCCTTGACCCCTCCTGATTCCCTGGCTTTCCTCCTACTGCCTCACGTTTTTTACCAGAAGCCAAGGGCACCAGGGTGTGCACACTCCAGCTGATTTCGGGATGCTTGTGCTGATTATTCAGCCAACAAATCAAACAAACAGCTTCCTGTTGGGGGTGTGCTGAAGGTGCTGCTCAGCTCAGCTCTGCTCTGCCAGGCACTGCCTGAATTACACAGCAGCAAACATGTTTGGGGCTTACCTCCTTCAGCCAGTTGCAATGAAATTTGAGAAGTGTGTTCAATGCTTACTAAGGACAAGGAGGAAGCCATGAAAAGACAGAAAAGAAAAAATAGGAAGAGACATAGGAAAAAAACTTTTGCAAGGCTGGCCTCCTTAGGAAGAATCCAAAGCGATTGCATTCCAGCGGGAGGAATGAATAATGTGTTTAGCATAACATGTGCCAGTATGTACACAACCTGCAAAGGCTGTGCCTCTTCCACAAACACTGAGCAGTTCTGTAGTGACAGCACTATTCCTTTACATACAACTACCAGGTGATAACAACTGCCTGGTTATTCCTGTACTGTCAGCTGCACAATTTATATATTTCCTTGTAGGTATCTGCTGTTCACTTCAAAGGCTAACTTTTAAAAGAATTTTCTTCCCCTGCTAATTATTTTTAGGGGGAAAACCTCCAATTCATATTTCCTGCTTACATTCTGCTTTTGTAAGAAGCAGCAGATATTTCTGATGACAATTTTGAATAGAAATAATGAGGGTAACCAAGTTACATAGAGTGGCAGTGGCTTTCTCATTTTTTCTTTTAGACTCAATATTCCTCACTGGGAACAAAAAGTGTTCAAAGTCCTTTGCTGTTTACTGGAGATATAATGAGCTTTTAGGCAGCAGTAGTCACAAGAAACGGCTCCAGCAGGGATGGATTCATGCTGGATTGGCTGTCTAGAGAATATTAGTATTCTCTGAAAAAGCTGAAATATTTTAATCTCATTTTCATCCTGGTCTGTGCATTTGGTTTTGGTTCTTTTTAGGACAAACCACCCTTCATATATTTCCCAAGTCTTCCCTCTATACTGTCTCCTATATACAACCACATGCAGACTTTTCAGACCCTTGCCAACAGCTAATTCATCTTGCAGATGAATTATTAAATACTGTTCCTGTAATTTCTTCTACCCAAGCTGCACACATCTAAAGATGACAGAAATACACTCATTGTAGTCCAGTTCACTTTAGAGAATATTGGGCATCCCCCCCACCCCCGACACCCTTTTTCTATGCTTCTTTAGCTTCTCTGATCAAACTATTAGAAAAGGCTGTTCACAGCTAAAAGAACACCAGAGTGAGCCAGCACAGAAATGTGTTAAAGGCTGATGGAACTGCAGAAACACTGCAAGCCTAGTGACACTCAGAGAAATGGATCTACCTTGGTCAGTTTAGTGGCACATGCTCTGGTGATCCAACTTCCTTCCCGTCTTGTTCCAACGTTCTGACTCTTGCAGACCACAGAAAGGGACAAACATTTTCTAAGAAAGGGACAAACATTTTAATTTAGATATGAACTCTAGTGGCTGTTCAAAACATCTGTTAAAATACATTGGCTCTCAGTTACTTGCTCTGTCTTGCAACACAGAAGAATGACCTGGAACACTGTACTTTTTGCTAGGAAAAGATGCTGATGCTAAAAAAAGAGAATGAGGTGAAGAGGCAAACCAGAAGATTTCCAAACTGATAGTCAGGAGGAATTATCCCTCAGGGACTGCTGGAAAACTTTTACTTTCCCTTGCAGAATGGAGTAAAGTTGTTTTGTATGGTCACTGGGCCCTTTTCACTAACAAATTCTGCATCTGTGTGAGAAGCACACAGTGTTAGTAATTTCTCTGCCCTCTGTCACTGCAAATTTTACGTGGGTACTTCTGGAACTAAAGGTCAGATGCCAACATTAGAGAAATGGCCTGTCTAGCTGGAAAGTCTGAGTACCACTCATACAAGGTTTTAACTACACAAAGACTCTCAGGAAAATTGTATCAAATTATGATTATTTTTAAACTGCTTAAAATCTCTAAGGACCAGCACTATTTGAAATTTAAGGGGTTTTAATTCCATTTAGCTGAATGGTGTTTTGTTAAGCTTTTTTCAGACCACCTCATAGTGGATGTAACATGGAGACTCAAATACTTCACTCTCAGTTCATATTTTTAATTAATTCAGGTAAATTTTTTGTTTGAAAGTCTTAAGGTTAGACTTAAGCAAAATATAAAACTCTGTGACTAGTCCATGATCCAGCAGGAAAAGCTGCTATAATGACAAGAGCTACTTTGGCTAGTATAAAGGTGCAACAGTTGATTAGAGTCTCTAGAACTGATTTTGTGAATTCTGTAATTCTCACTGCTGAGTAATTAATGTTTTCTAACACAGTTTGCTTTCTTTCTCTGGCCTCTAAATGCATCAGTAAAGAGCTCACCAGGATTCTGAACAGCCTGTCTTTAAAATTCAAATGCACCTACTGCCATTAAATAAGTATGGATAGTGGTCATAAGCTCTTTTTCAGGAAACTTTCATAGCACTATTTCCAGGACCATTTGCACACAGGAATCCTCTGTGCACAGACAGCAAATTAAGGTGGTGTGGTGCCAGGAAAAAAAAAGAAAAAAAGAAAAAAAGAAAAAAAGAAAAAAAAAGAAAAAAGAGAAGGGGAGGGGAGGGGAGGGGAGGGGAGGGGAGGGGAGGGGAGGGGAGGGAAGGGAAGGGAAGGGAAAGGGAAGGGAAAGGGAAGGGAAGGGAAGGGAAGGGAAGGGAAGGGAAGGGAAGGGAAGGGAAGGGAAGGGAAGGGAAGGGAAGGGAAGGGAAGGGAAGGAAAGGGAAGGAAAGGAAAGGAAAGGAAAGGAAAGGAAAGGAAAGGAAAGGAAAGGAAAGGAAAGGAAAGGAAAGGAAAGGAAAGGAAAGGAAAGGAAAGGGACGAGGGGAGGGGAAGGGGAAGGGGAAGGGGAAGGGGAAGGGGAAGAGGAAGAGGAAGAGAAAGAGAAAAGAAAAAAAAGAAAAAAAAAAAAGGAAAAAGAAAAGAGAGAAAAAAAAGAAAAAAGAGAAAGAGAGGGAAAAAAGAGTAGAGCCTGTGCTCCATTTCCTGGGCTTTTTATTTCTCCTGATCACTATGGCAGCTGGGCAGTGAGGCAGCAAGGCAATCACTAATAATCCCTGCTGAGACTTCCCAGCCTGGATTTCTCACTGACTGGAATCTTTCATTCCTTGATTTTTAAACTGCCTGCCAGAATGTTCTGGGTGCCAGTGGACTGAGAGAGTTCCTTCAATTCACACCTCTATTTTCAATTTAGCATCAAGTGTTTCTCTACAGAAGGAAGACAATTATGGAAGGAATGTGACAAAAACAAAGTAGGTGAGAATTTTCATGCAGAATATATAAGCAACTGAAACATTTCTATCCAACTCCGTTCTGGTCAGGTGACAATGGAATTTCTTTCTTTCACCTGGGCAAAATATGATCTGTGTCTCTCTTCCCAGATGTGTGTTGTAAGTACCCTAGTATGCAACCTAGGGAAGAATAACTATCCTGTTTTTGTTTTTTTTTAAATTTTATTGTTATTATTATTATTATTATTAATAATAATAGAAAATAAGTAATGTAATTTCTCAGTTCAAGTGCATTGGCTACAGCTTTATGTGTGTTCATTTTCTTTAGTCAAATTGTCTGTCAAGAGAATGATAACATCCTAAATAACATAAACCGCAATTGTTGGCTAGATGAAGGATGCTGTGGAGTGATACATTTCTGCGTGATCTGATGTACACTGCACTGGGTGGACAGCACTAGGTAAAGTACCTGATCTTATCAAATACAGTTCCACTGTCGTCCCTAATTAATGTGCACCTAGAACAGCACCCTGCAGCATCACCTTTCATTCCATTTCATGCCTACAGCAACAACATAAGCTACTTCACGACATTTGAGAGGAAAACCAAAAATTATCCTGTTTTTACTGCACATCCTTAGCCACAATGAGGTAAGCATAAAGTCATGCCAAGAGAAGGGGACACCAGCACAAACCTAAAGGACAAAATTTTGAGCAAAGACTGAAGCTTTGTGCTTCAAAAGTCAGCTTTTAAAATTAATCTTCTTACTTGTTATCACACTTTAGTAACATGAAAGTGCCTCTTGCACAAATCAGCCATTAAGAAAGGAATGTCTTTTAAGACACTGGTGTTTCTATTTTTGCTTCAAAGCACCAATGATCAAAATAGCAGAGCAAGATAGAATCACTTTGTCTGTAGCCAGTATCTTAGGAAATTAAGGGGGTTAAGAAGCTCAATACAAGCCCTTCATCCTATTTATTTATCTATTGTAATTGTTTTTAGGAAGAGAGCTACATTTACTTTGAAGTCAATGACCTGTAACCACATATGACAGATCTGGTACTTTTATTTGGAAGTGTGCTCCACTAACATGCATTTCCTATTTTTTCCTTTATTTTTTTCTTTCAGAAAATTTTCCTTCCTTTACTTCACCTCTGTGATCTGATCTAGTAGGCACTGAACAGATGTGCCAGCTGCCACAGGACATACTGAGGACTATGTTTCATATCTGCTCTTCTGTGGTGCCTGGCACTTGGTTATCACGAAGTAACTGCTGTGGTTCCAGTTAACAACCTTGGAAATGAAAGGCTGATTTGTGTGCTGACACAAAATACACCTTTAACACAGAAACAGTAATGGATAGGGCTTTGCTCCATTGAATTTGGAGTCTAGTTATCTCTTTAGGGCAGCTATTCTGCTGTGGGTGTTTTGAGTACTATTTTGCTTTGCCCAGTCACTGGTTGCCTGAAGATGTCATTTTTCCACCTTATTATCTTAGGCTGGCTGCTTCTTGTGTCCTTGGGTCCATTTGACAAACCTCTTTCCTCGAGTGTGAGACCTGCAATCCCTTTCTTCATCTGCCACTGACAGCACCTGGAGCTGATGGGCCAAAGCTCTTCTGTTCCCACATTCGGGATGAATCTGTGCTCTGCTATTTTCTCAGCAGACTCCAGGCACAAAAATCTCACAAAAGAGAGGATTTCCCTCTCCCCTCCAGGGCAGAGCCTTCTGCTCACCACAACCTCAGGCTCACCAACATGTGGGAGTGAGATCAGCTCTCACACCATCTCCCACATGGCCTCTCCTCTTGGAAGCAGCACAGTTCTGCTGGATCAAGGATCACTGTAGGTACTGTCCTAGGTGTGCCAAAACTCCAAATTTACATGTGTATCTGCAGACACATCTGGGTAATATGTGAACAGTTCACAAAGCTGTGCCTCCACCTCCCACCTTATGAAAGAGGATGCATTTCACACCAGTGTGTTGGGCTTTCATAGCAAATTTGGTGAATGTACTACTCCTACAGCTTGCAGGAGAGACAGTATTGAGGTTTTGTAGGTCCTTTTGATCTGGATAGAGTTTGGAACAGGTAATGGATGATGCTCAGCACAATCCTGGTCACAAGGCTGTGGAAGTCTTGTTTACAGAAGGGGAATCAGTCCATACAAGTGTCTTTTTGTAGCCACAGCCCAAGCACACAAACACTGCAAGCTCAAAATTGTCTCCTCTAGGCTGTTTCTTACACAACTTTGCTCAGTTCATCTCTAGGTCTTTGGTGGTTTTCTTCACACCAGGCTCCCCTCTGCTTGTGCTAAAAACAAGTGCACATCCTTTCCAAGAAACACTCTGCTTCACTCAAAGTCTTAACCAACTTTAATGTTATAACGTGCTCAACTGTTGTAGCAATTGCAAGTGAAGGACTGGTTGAACCTGCCAGGTTCAGGAAAAAACAGCTCTACTTGTCACACTCCTGGTAGACAGCAATTGCAAATTGCTGCAGGACTTTCTCTGCAGTTTCCCTTCACTGGCATTGGATTGCTTGGCTCTCCCACTTTCTTCAAAAAAGTATTATTAATCCCCCTCCTTGTCTCCTTACCACTCACATTTTTTCTTGTATTTTTTCCCTCATCTTCTGTGCTGTCTCTGCACAATTCACACAGTCAATCTACGAACACTGCGGAAAGCAGAACATTCGATCTACTGGAGGGGAGCAAGGGTGGCCTCTCCAGTACCGAATGCAGGGGGACAATCACCACCCCGGCCCTGCTGCCACACCATGGCTTGCACAGAACGTTCTGCCCACATTCGGCACTTCCGACGCCCTTCCCGCCCCTCCGGCCGGGACACGGCTCCCAGCCCGGGCCGCTCCCCCGGCGCCGCGTCTGGGCGGGGGCGGCTCCGCCCGCGCCGCCATCTTTGGTGCGGGTGAGGGCGCCGGCTTCGGGCGGGGCGGCAGCGCCGCCATGTCGGGATAGGGCAAAGCGGCGCCTCCATGACGGGTGAGGGCGAAATGGCGGCCGGAAGGGGCGGCCGGCAGCGGCCATTGCTGGCGGGTCGGAGCGCCGAGGCGGCGGCGGCGGCAGTGGTGATGGAGACGAGGGAGCCGCGGCGGGTTTATGGGGTGGCTCGGGACCGGGGCCGGGACCGGGGCCGGGGCCGGGGCCGGGGAGAGCGGGGAGATGGCCGTGCGGCGGAAGGGGGGTCGCTGGGGGCTGGAGGCACTGCACGCCCACAGAGGGAGGGACGGGCCCGCGGCGAGTCCTGCTGGCACTGTGGGAAGATGCCGGGGGCAGGGGCAGGAACCCCACGGGATGTGGGAGAGCGGAGGAGGTGTGGGAGCGGCTGGTGTGTGTGGGAATCACGGAATCGTTCAGGTTGAGATAATCCAATGCAACCCCCCCGCCAAGACAGAGTCACCTGGAGCGGGTGACAGAGGAACACATCCAGCTGGGTTTGGGATGTCTCCAGAGGGGGAGAGTCCACGACGTCCACGGGCAGCTGTTCCAGTGCTCCGCCACCCTCAATAGAAAGAAGTTCTCCCTCATGTTGAGATGGAACTTGTTGTGTTTTCCTTTATGGCCACTGCTCCTCATCCCGTTGCTGGGTAGCACTGAAAATAGTCTGGACCACCCTCCTGGCACTCACATTGGAGATATTTGTGTGTATTAATGAGATCCCCTCTCAGTCTTCTCCAGACTAACCAGGCCCAGATCTCAGAGTCTCTCCTTATAAGAGAGATGCTCCAGAGCTCTTTTCATCTTTGTGGCTGCCACTGGACCCTCTCCAGCAGCTCTTTCTTTTTGTACTGAGGAGTCCAGAACTGGACGTAGCACCCCAGCCATGCCATGCTAGGGTCAGGCAGAGCAGGCGATTGGCAGTTTTCCCCTTTCTCCTTCCATGCTTAAGATATTCCTGCTGAGCCTGACCTGAAGCCATGGGCTTGTGGATGGAGCATTGTTCAACTAGAGTTCCTGCTGGGGGGGTATAAACTCAAATAGCAGCTTTTAAATCTGCCCAGTGCTTTTATTTCTGTTGCTCTGCGTCTGTACCTAAGTATAGGTTTATATATGTGCACTGTAGTTTCTGTGCTGTAGCAGGAAGACCTCATGGTAATGTAATAAAACCTAGAGGTTGTTGGATTTAGTTGTAAAATGTTAGTGAGTGAGAAGAGACAATCTAATTCAAGTTTCGATCTATAGGACTTGTCATCAGAAATCCATCTTTTTTTTAAGCAAATACAGAGTGAGTTAGTAAAACTTTGTTAGTTGGTAGAGCAGATCAGCTGTTCTGTGTCAAAAAGGAAGTAAATCTGACATTCAAAGAAGTGTGCATTCACGGTTAGAGTCCTTTACCTCTTCTGTGTGTGAGCAGCAGAAAGGATTGTCAGGCAGTGGAAGGGGCTGCACAGGGAGGTGGAGAGTCCCTGTCCCTGGCTGGACGTGGCACTCAGTGCCATGGTGTGGCTGACAAGGTGGTGTTGGTTCATAGGTTACACTCGATCTCAGAGGTTTTTCCCGTTGTAAATGATTCTGTGATTCTGTGAAAGAGAGGGTCTGTGGCCATAAAAACGAATGGCTTGGCTTCTGGTGTCCAGTGTGTGAGGAGGTGGGGAGACAGGAACTGGAGCTGAGGGGATGGTGCCAAGAGGCAGTGGAAGGGGTATTTTTTTCTGTCGACAAAACGTGTGAAAGGTGGTGGTCACTGGTGGCTTTCTGGACTGTCAGGGGACAGGTGAGATGTTTTTAGTGACAGCTGTTCCCCCACCTTCTTCCAGTGCCCTGGGAATTCCAGCTAAAGTCAGTGCTGCTGCTGAGAGAAGGAAAATGATTCAGTGGCAGTTGTCTTTCTTTTTTAATTTGAGATGTAATTTAATGCTTGTGTTAAAAGATACCTCACAGGATCCCCGTATGTGCTGTTTCAGTAACTCACTTAGAAATAACCTTTGTACTGTTTTGCATATGATGAAGGGCAATGCCAAGCTGAAGTGCTTGTGAAATGATGAGGTTTGGCAAAGCAGTGTACCAGCTTCATCTTCAAAATACAATGGCCTTGCTGCTTTCAGTAGAACTGCTCAATTAAAGCATGTAAGAGCTGGAAAGTTCAGTTCTTAACCCCTAGTTTGACTGTAAATGCCATTATAGGCTTAAATGGAGCAAGTCATGTTTTCCTGGTATGGTCTCCATTTCACTCACTTGTGGTTTCATTCAGTCCAGAGGCTGGCACAGCATCAGTGACTGCAGCAGAAGAATGCAGCTCGTGTCTAGTGAAGATCTAACTGGTTCCATTTTCCGTCTCCAGCTGCTCCATTCATTTTGAGAAGTCTTTAAGGAGATCCTTGTAGCTTTGCTCAATAATATTTTAGGGAGCTAGGGGAAATAGTGTTCAGACATAAGAAAAACCTGTTTTAATATAGAGGGTGATCAAATACTGGAGAGGCTGCCCAGAGCCATGCCTGGGTTTCTGTGCCTGGAGATGCTCAGGCTGCCTGGACCGGGCCCTTGGCAGCCTGCTTTGGGTGTGCCTGCTTCATGCAGGAGCACGGGGAGGATGACCTCCAGCCCTCCCTTCCAGCCCCAGCTGTTCTGTGATTCTCTGTTAGTCCAGAGCTTTTCAGACTGCATTGAGTTCGGAATGGGTTTTCCTCAAACATGTCTGCGTCTCTCCTGGTACACAGGAAAACTCTTGGAATGGGTCTTTATACGCCTTGGCTCCAAGTTGCCTTTCAATTCCATAGGAGTTTTAAGATCTCTAAGTACAGGGCTCGTTTATTTCTAGGGTGTTGCTACCCTCAGCTTCAGCTGGCTTTGTGTGTAGATTCAATAGGAATTCTTTCTGAGTAGATTCAATAGTTTGGTTGTTGTGCAATGAGCTGGTGCCACATACAGACTGTCTCAGTTGTTTGCTAAAGTGTAACCTGCTTTATTTTTGTTAATGCAGAACAGTACAGACTGAACTTGGATGAAGATTTTTTTGCAAAGAGGGTGATAAGGTACAGTGCTTCCATTGTAACATTACAGAGCAGTGGATATTTTCCCCATCAACTTTCTGCTTGCAGTACTGATCCTGCTGGTATCTTTTACAGCTTAATATTGGACCTCAATGTGTGAGTCAGCACAGGCTGGCACAAACTCCCAATTAGAACACAAGGAGTAGCTTTATTTCCATTACCTTGCTACTTGTGAGATCCCCAAAGCAACACCTGGACAGAGGTACAGTATTAGAGAGGTGGCTACCCTTAAACTCAGCCTGTGCCAGAGGATCACTGGCTTATTCCTAGCTGCAAGGTCACTTGAGTGATTTACAGTCCTTAGCAGTCTTCCACTTTTAATCCATTCCTCCCAAAAAATATTTTTCAAAATCTTTCGAGTTTCTGTTTTGGGCATCTTGTTAGCATGATGGGTCAGCATGTTAAAAACCCCAAATCAAGTTGATGGCATGGATATGTATTTGGCATTTATTTAAAAGTGTTCTTTAATGTTCAGGAAGAAGTTGGAGAAGGTGAGACTCTGTGTGCTTCAGCTACCATGTCTGGTGTTGGCAATAAACGAACGGCTGGAGAGCCTGGCCCTTCTGCACCTCCGGAAAAGAAGGCAGGGGTTGAAGATTCGGGCACCACTGTGGAGACCATTAAACTTGGTGGTGTTTCTTCAACGGTATGTCTTTCATACACCCACTCTGCCTTCTGGTTTTTTTTCATCTGGAGGCAAAAATGTCTCTGGGGTCAGTACGAGCCCTTCTGTGACCTGGCCTGTGTCCTGTGTCCCCGTGCCCAGGAGGAGCTGGACATCCGGACCCTGCAGACCAAGAACCGGAAGCTGGCGGAGATGTTGGACCAGCGTCAGGCCATCGAAGATGAGCTGCGGGAGCACATCGAGAAGCTGGAGCGTCGGCAGGCCACCGATGATGCCTCTCTGCTGATCATCAACCGATACTGGAATCAGGTTGGTAACAGCTTTTGTTACTTCATATACACTGTTTTCTTGTCTCTGCTGTACCACTGCACTCCTTTTGTTCACATCCATTCTTTATCTTGTGTTGCCTTGCCTGTCCCATCATTCAGTTTGATGAAAATATCCGCATCATCCTTAAACGCTTCGACCTGGACCAAGGTCTTGGAGACCTTTTGTCTGAAAGAAAAGCACTGGTGGTGCCAGAACCTGAACCAGACTCTGACAGTAATCAGGAGCGCAAAGATGAGAGGGAACGAGGTGAGGCACCTGTCTGGGGACAGTGGTAAAGGTGGATTTCAGCTGTGGACAATGCTGATGTCCCTTTCAAAAGGCTGACAGAGCCTTTTTTTTGTGATTGTAAAGTGATATGCTACCTTCTAGAGCACATTTACTTTTTTTCACCTCTCTATGTTCCCAGGGGAAGGACTGGAGCCAGCATTCTCCTTCCTGGCCACTCTAGCCAGCAGTACCAGTGAGGAGATAGAATCTCAGCTGCAGGAGCGTGTGGAGTCCTCCCGCCGTGCTGTTGCCCAGATTGTGACAATGTATGACAAGCTGCAGGAGAAAGTGGATGTGCTGTCTCACAAGCTGAATAGTGGAGGTATGATCAAGGTGGCAGGTGTTCAAGAATGCTTATCTGCCCCCACCTTAGACCTGATCCTGCATTGTAGACATTAAAGTCGAGTCCTTCTCATGTGCATTATTTTCCAAAATGAATTTGTTTGGCTTTCCAAACTCTTGTTATCAAAATCTCTACTAAAGGACAATGTGCCAGAAATGTATTGTAGCTATCTCTGTATTTGAATACTGCGGGCTCTGCCCAGCGTGTTGGGCTAAGAAGAAGCTTGTTTCTGCCAGTGCTGTGTTCATGTGCTTGAGAAGTTAGAGAGCACAGTTGAACCTCATCAGCCAGCTGTCCTCAGCCATGACATAAAAGGCTTAATGTTTACAAGTAAAAAAGTGAAATCAGCATTGCAAACTGATGTTGGACTCTTCTCCTTTTCAGAAGGTGTAGAAATAACCAACTGCTCAATTTCCACTGAGTTCTGAGCAAAATGGTGCCTGTCTAATGGCGTGGTGTGCTTAAAGTTGCTGTCAGTTTTGAACGTAGCAGAGTTCTGCAGAGAAAGCCAAATGGCTAACTTCTAAAATATAGCAGGTTGATTTTACACTCAGATGACTGTTGAAAAAACTTCATTAGCTTAAGGTTAGAATTTTAATCTTTTGAAGGAAAACTTGGGTGGGATATCAACTCATACATGGTGTGCCTTCTGTGTGTTCTGACCAAGTCTGGCATTGGTGTAGGGAAGTCTTGCTGTCCTTGGCTGGCAGTCATAAACTATAGTAGCTTTGATATTGGTGCCATGTGAGCCTGTCCTCAGGTGCTCTGGTTTCACCTGTCACCCAGATGCTGTGGTTGTCACTGGGTGTCACCTGGAGTGTCACTCCAGGCCACCTGCTGTAGCAGGTTTATGCATGAATTTGGTCTGCATTTGGGTATCCCTGGGTTCCAAGGGTGTGCTCTGGGCTGCTGCTACTGACACAGCTGAAGTGATCTCTGGTGTGAGGGGATGGCCCTGGGTCAGAAATATGCAGCACTGTTAAACTGCAGAGCCTTTTGCTTAGGGAGTGCAAGTCAAAGCTCTCTGTGGATGGACAGCACCTGTGGGAAAGGTAAAGTGAAGTTAAACCCCAAAATCTCCTTTTCTGTTTTCTTATTTCTCTCTTTGCTGTTCAAGAATTAAAATCAGTGTTCCTTGATTTCCATTAATTTCCTTTTCTTTGTGCACCTTTCAGATATTTCACTGATGGAAGAAGCAGTAGTGGAGCTGAATTCCTACTTGTCACATGAGAATGGACGGCTGCAGGAGCTGGCTGATGTTCTTCAGGAGAAGCACAGGATCATGTCTCAGGAGGTATAAAAAGGAGAGAGAAAGAAATCTGCTTTGGGGTTCTGCCTTGCATAATTTATGGTTACCATAATTTGGAAAGCAGATTATTTCCTTGGAGAGGCACAGGAGCAACGTGTATTGAAAGTTACAAAAAGGGGTGTTGTTGTGACGAACTGAACATGGATTTTCTGTATAATTCTGACTGATCTGCTTGTTACATGACTAAAGGAAAGGATATAAGCAAGTCAGTATAAGTGAGTTGAAAGGATTTAACTTTAAAAGAAAAAGGGAGAGCAGAGAAATGGAGGGCAGGTGATGCTGAAGTGGCTGTGTAGACACCTGGAACAGTCAAAGTGACATTCTTGTCATTCTGAATTCCTTGGTTTCCTACGTCATTTGACAGTGTAAGGATACCATTTACAAGATGATCCCAGTCATTAATGGATTCACATTATTAGCAGCATTTGTTTGAGAGATTTCAGTTCATTTAAAAATTGTGTTAATGGTGGTCTTGCTCAGTGTTAGACCTCTGAGTGCTTAAGTGCTCTGTAGACTAGATGGACATAGGTATTGAAAAGATTAAAATCCCAGAAAGCCTTTGAATAAGCTGAGCTGGCTGCCCCTGTGTTCTGCCAGATATTATGAGCTTCCTGCTCTCTCTTCATTTTCAGTTTTGTCTTATTTTTGTTGCTGTCTTGGGGTTTGCCCATGTGTAACATTCAGGGCAGTTCATGGAGTAGTCTGTCACCACAGCAAAAGGTGAAAAGCACATGATGAATAAGAGGAAAATTACTCCTGAGCAACCTCAGGAAAAGTTGATTCTATGCAATATGCTGGCTGAAGCACTCCTTTGATTGCAGTTCTCCAAGCTGCAAGAGAGGGTGGAGACAGCAGAATCCCGGGTGTCTGTCCTGGAGACGATGATTGATGACCTTCAGTGGGACATTGACAAGATCCGCAAGAGGGAGCAGAGGCTCAACCGACACCTGGCCGACGTCCTGGAACGA
The DNA here is from genome assembly GCA_034509425.1 of Eopsaltria australis. Taxonomy (NCBI): domain Eukaryota; kingdom Metazoa; phylum Chordata; class Aves; order Passeriformes; family Petroicidae; genus Eopsaltria; species Eopsaltria australis. The sequence goes on along the minus strand of JAVTVJ010000837.1, from coordinate 27,593 downwards.
GTGAGCCCTGCCGTGCTGGATAGGAAACCTGGGAAATGGGGTGGTGAATGCGTGGGTGACATCCTCTCTGGTACTTTGCTGCAAGAACTGAGAGCCTGCAATGTACCTTCTTTGGTCTTGGATCTGCTGCATCACTCTTGTCAGTATTTCATTGGGTCTTGAGGAAATCTCTTGCATTTTTTGCAGGTAAATTCCAAAGGCTACAAGGTGTATGGAGCTGGGAGCAGCCTCTATGGGGGAACAATCACCATTAATGCCCGCAAGGTGAGGTCAGCTTGGTTGTGGGCAAGGGGAAGAATAAAGACAAGGAGAACAAGGGCCACAGTTTGAACAGAGTTTAGATACTTGTTTTCGGTAATTTTTAGATCCTGTGCCACAAATCTGGACAAGCCATTTTGTCTATGTACGAGTTTCCTATGTATGAAACACCTGGTGGGATTAGAGTCTGGCTCACTTGGTCATGTTACCTGACTGTTCAGTCTGTAATTGCTGTTACTGCATGGACAGATACTTCATTAGTACTGTCAGGAAATACATTAACTGTAGGATTTACAAGCAGTTTATCCCAACAGTTTGAGGAGATGAATGCAGAGCTGGAAGAGAATAAAGAGCTTGCTGGGAATCGCCTGAATGAATTGGAGGAGCTACGTCAGGATCTTGAGGAAGTTACAACACAGAATGAAAAGCTCAAGGTGAGACATCTGGAGCTATGTGAGGATGAAGGTGTTGTGTGTGATGGGCTGCCCTCAGCTTTGCAGGGTTGTGTCTCCAGAACACCTCATGAGCAGTGTCTGTTCTGAGCCTGCTCTTCAGCTGTGTCGCACTTTGCTCCAGGTACAATTCAGCGAGTCTGTGGCTCCACTCGCAGTTCAGTGCAATGGGGACACCGTGTGGCCACCGTTGGAAATTGGAATGGTTTCCTGCCCTGTCCCATTCTGGTATTTGAGTACATTTTAATCGAGTCTGGATAAAACTGTTTTCACCTCTTTACAAGTAGTGATTCCTCTTCCACCTTCCCCACGCCCCGTGCAAGTGGAAGCAGAGAAGTGAAACAATCAGGGAACTTGTATGAGGAGAGAGGCTCTTGGAAGAGTCCATGAATTTATGTCTTTCCCAGTGTGGGGGATGGATAGATAGGAAACAGCCTATGAGTTTGTGATGTTTTAAAGGTGATAGCACAAGAAGCTGTGACTCCATGGTAGATAAGTATATGATGGGGAGAATAATCCAAATGTGATGTTAGTGCTCAGTGCCTGTTTCAAGAAATGTCTGTCATGATAACCTAAATCCAGAGATCTGATGCTAGGAACTGTCTTGACACACCTCCAAATTCTGCCTATACTCATGAGTTTGTTTAGAAACAAATGGTCTTCAGCTTGCAACTTTTTTTTTCTCCTAATTACTTTTAAACTGAGTGCATGTATGTATGTATGTGTCTGTTTCACTGCTGCTAGTCACAATCATTTGCTAACTTTTTTCCTAGAAATTCAGTTCTGTACCTCTGGGTTTTTTTTTTCATTTCTCTTCCTGTTGGTCATTATGTCTTACTGGTAGAAGGCTAAAATAATGCCTACTTGCAAGTGCATTTTCTCTGTTCTCTCATACCTTTCTATATGTCCATCTTTATTGATTTGTGTGGTTATGATTGATTATGTTTTCCAAGTTCATATCTCTGAGAGAAACTGTTTCAGGACCCAGGAGTCAAAAACTTCTGTCGTGTGGTTGTGCAAGAGAAACAGTCTAATGCATTCAGAGAGCGGGGATACTTTTTAAAAATGGTACTGAAGCATATCACTTGGACCTACTTCACAGCAATGCTGCTGAAGTTCTACTTTTGTCTTTGCTTGTGGCAGTTCGATTCACTGTTCTCCCGTCTTGAGAGACAGAAACCAAAGGCAAGGGGATAATTTTTTTTTTTCTCGTGGCATTTTCTTGTGTCCCAACTAGGTTGAGCTGCGACGAGCAGTGGAAGAAGCTGTAAAGGAGACCCCGGAATATCGCTGCATGCAGTCCCAGTTTTCTGTTCTGTACAATGAGAGTCTCCAGCTGAAGGCGCATCTTGACGAGGCCCGCACGCTGCTCCACGGCACCCGTGCCACGCACCAGCGCCAGGTGGAACTGATCGAGGTAACATCTCTGCCCATCAGCCTGGGAGCTCTGTCGTGCCACCACCATCACTGCTGGGTCTGTGTGGCTCTGCCAGTGCTCAAGAAGTTCATGTTTCTGGCAAGAACTCAGGCTGTTCTGGTGCCTAATATTGATGCAGTGAGAGATCCTGCAGGCTCAAAGCACCAAGTTCTGTTTCCTTTTTCTTCCTCAGAGGGATGAGGTCAGCCTTCACAAGAAGCTGCGCACTGAGGTGATTCAGCTGGAGGACACCCTGGCACAAGTCCGCAAAGAATATGAGATGTTGAGGATAGAGTTTGAACAGACACTTGCTGCCAATGAGCAAGCAGGTATGGTTTTCTGCTGTACCTAAAAACAAGCACCACCTACCCACCAATGCCCATTAGGGGCTACAGTGCACTAGAACTCCTGGGTAGATTCTTTGTTGCTGTTAAATACTTGTACTGGCAGCTCTCTTCATCTCAAAAACTAAGCTTTTCACCTGTTTTATTGGGAGGCCAATTCTATGTTACCTGACTTCCTTAAAAATTACTTGTGGGGGAAGGATTCATTTCCAAGTCTGTAAGGACAGTTTGGATAGCAAAGCATTAATTCTTAAATTTCATCAGAGGAAATAAATTACTTCTGAAATAGCATTTAAATCAGATTTCTTTTGTAACATGACACGTTTCCCTTAAGATCATGGATATAAAAGTGATGTTAAATGGGAACTTAGGGCTGTGAATTTGCAAGGACTTATGGTTGCGTATAAAATTGTCATGACTTTTTTCCTGCAAGTGTTTTGTGTTGCTCTGTTGTGTGGCAGAATGATAATCGTCTTATTTAGTTCTTTGTCATTGTCACTTAGCTTGTTCTCCATCTCCATTAAAGTCCTCAGGAAGATTGACAGAGGTGTGGTTGGTTACAGAGGTGTTTCTGTTTTTGCAGGCCCAATTAATCGGGAGATGCGTCACCTCATCAGCAGCCTCCAGAATCACAACCACCAGCTGAAGGGAGAAGTGCTGAGATACAAACGCAAACTGAGAGAGGCCCAGTCTGACCTGAGCAAGGTAACACAGCAGGAGATGCCAGAAAAGAGGGCAAAGTGTTTAGGAGAAGGGAGAATGCTGTCACCCTTGCCAGCAGTGTCAACCTTTCTGGTATGTTGGGCAGGATGCAGTGACATTTTCTGTGGAGCTCTGCAGTCTGCTGCTTCCTTTGACCAAATGAATGCTCTTCCTTTGTAGCTGTGTAGCGCTCCCTGAAAAGTAGGAGCAGTTACAAAGAGGGACATGGAAGCGTGGATTGGGGAGGACAAGGGAGAAGTGGGTAAGGAAAACACCTGGCTAAGAACTGAAATGTTTGTTTTCTTGGTCATCTCTCTTGCTGTTCCATGCCAGATCCGCTCTCGCAGTGGCAGTGCTCTACTACAGTCCCAGTCCAGCACTGAAGACACAAAGGAGGAACCTGCAGAGATCAAGCAGGAGCCTGATGATCCTTCTGCCCAAGTGTCTGTTCCCAAGGCTGCTTCTGAAGATGTGAATGAAATGAAGGCCAGGCGAGATGAAGAGGAACGAGAGCGGGAGAGACGGGAAAGGGAGAGGGAACGGGAGAAGGAAAAGGAGAAAGAGAGAGAACGAGAAAAAGAGAAAGAGAAGGAAAAGGAACGAGAGCGGGAAAAGCAGAAGCAGAAGGAATCAGAGAAGGAGAGAGAGTCCAAAGAGAAGGAGAAAGGAAAGCATGAAGATGGAAGAAAGAAGGAGGCTGAAGTGATCAAGCAGCTAAAGGCTGAGCTCAAGTAAGAGTTGTCTCTCCCTTTCCTGTGGGAGCAGTGCCTAAGTCTGGGGTGTTCGCATGTTCTTGCTTCTACAGGATCAGTATCATTGAAGTTTGAAGCCAAGAGAGCTTCACAACGCCCTCTGTGTCTGACTGTGATGTGGTCAATGTAGTAGTGTTTTTCCCACAATAGACTAAAGCATGAATTACCAAACCAGATACTTCATAGTGTGAGTCAAATAGTGTTCATTTGTTGCTGTGATAACAATAGCATAAAACTTCACAGTAGCAGGTTGTTAATAGGTAACACAACAGTGTTCCTGCTCCTGGATGGTTCCCACAGCAGTGGTGGATAGTTTGTAGCTTATTTTTAGGATACATATTTCATATGTACCCCACTTCTTGCTTTTCAACCCATGTGCCTGTACTCATCTGCTGTTTTATGTTACCAGGATAAGATGAACCAAGGATGACTCCATATCCATGTGGGAGATGGAGAGAATGTTGCCAGACTCTCATGCTGGCTGTGTAATAGTGTGGCTTTACATGGTGTTCTCACTGTGGTTTGTCTCCCATTCTCCAGGAAGGCCCAGGAGAGCCAGAAGGAGATGAAACTGTTGCTGGATATGTATCGCTCTGCCCCCAAAGAGCAGAGGGACAAAGTGCAGCTGATGGCAGCTGAGAAGAAGGCTAAAGCTGAGGTATTTCTAATTTCTCTTCCTTTTTTCTTATTAACATGTTACTTAAACTTCTTTTCACATACTCTGCAGCAGACCTGTGTCATTTCTCCCCTCAAAACTGAGGATTGTTTGTCTTCTCAGCTTTGTCACTTAGAGATTGGAATGGTCTGGAGATAAACAGGGACTAGTTGCTACTGCAAGCACACACACACAACAGTCTCTAGGCTCATAGGCACAAACCCATTTGTAGATCCCTTAAGTATCAGCATGTCCCTCTGTTTGGGACCCCTGTGGTTCCAAGCCCCTCTTACCTTTTCAAAAGCAGGTCTCACCTCTAGGCAGCACTTAGCCTGTGCAGCACACATACATGGTGTAAAGAGTTAGATTACACAGCAACACGTAAGAAAATGTGTGATAAAAAGATACGTGAGGATAGGACAGAACAGGCTGTGATGATCATGTGCAAGACAGAGCCAGACAAATGGGTACTGACTGACCCATATTTTACATAGGACTGGCTCCTTTTATACCCTTCTCTGTCTAATCCAAATTTGTTCGTCCTTTATCTCAATTTCCCTGCACATTGCCTCTGGATTTCAGTATCATCAATTACAAAGTCCAAGCTGATCTTCCTGGACGTTGTCCCTATGGTTTCTTGGAAGCCTATCAGCTGTTGTGACTGGAGAGGTTTGCTTCCTCTCTTTGTCTCTGTGGGGTTTTTTTGTCAGGTTTGTGTCTCTGTATATTTTGGTTTGGGTTTTCTCCTTCTCCCACACTCAGATAACCTTGATAGAATAAACATTTTCACAGTCTCATGTGCTCTCATCTATTAGTGGGACTGACCAGGTTTCATTCTCATCACTGCCTCCCTCATTTGTCTGCCAAGTTTGCGTTTCTCTGTGTTTTATTTTGCCTTCTCCATTTCCTGTTATCTCCTTTGTGTATGGAAAAAGGTCCTTAACCAGATGTCCTTAAAGGAGCAGATGCTCTCTGTCCACATATCCATACATGTACGATTGCAAGAGACTGATGTTCCTACTCTGATAAAAGATGCTGTGAAATTTTCAAAGCTCTTGAAATCAAGGTCTCAGTCTTACAGCCCATCTCAATGGTACACCTGCCAGTAATACTCTGTCAAAATGACATAGGGATTTTTTTGCCATGCTTTGAAGGCAGTTCTGAGTGTTTTGGAGAATTTTGGGGAAAACAGGCTCTTAAAAATGCTCAGGGCACATCCTTGTGTTTAGTGTCATTTCTGGTTTGTTCTTGTAGCTTGAAGAACTGAGGCAGAGGGTGAAAGAATTGGAAGACAAGGAAAAAAAGGAGAGTAAAAAAATGGCTGATGAGGATGCCCTCCGCAAGATCCGGGCAGTGGAGGAGCAAATTGAATATTTGCAGAAGAAACTTGCCATGGCTAAGCAGGTAAGAAGTTTCTGATGAGTTCTCATTTGGCTGGAGCACCTGTGAAGGAGCTGCCTTCAGATTACTTCCAGGAGGAGATAAGGAGTTTATATCTGTATGGGCCAGAGATGTTCCCCCTTGTTTACCAAAGGTGAAGAAAACAAGCAAAAGAACCATCAACAAAATAACCCCTTCAACCCTCAGCACCAGGGTGTCACAGGCAGACAACGGTGGGAAATATGTAATAACAATTAAACATTAAATAAGCAGTCAAACATGTGGCCTTGGTAAAGCGCACAGAGGAGAATTGGTCATTAGGGGACGAGATTACAATTTCTTCTGAAAAGGTATTATCTCCTCAGTTTGTATAGTGAATATGTTTGCATGGAACTGGTACATACCTTTTGCTAAAAAAGGCTTAATCCAGTGAGAGAGCAGGATCACCTCAGCAGGGTAGAGGCAAGCCAATGACCTGACGTGTACTGTTTTTAGAATTTGGATTCTTTATTGTAGAACAGAACTGCTCTACCTTGTTAGTGCTGAAGTGGGCAAAGTGAGTTTAAGGGCCTTGGCAGCCTGTTAGTTTGACTCTGTCAAGCTGTCCCTATGTAGTATTTTTGAGCTGGTGTATCTGACAACTGTTCAGCTGCTGAAAGCTGGGCGTTGGTTTCTGCCCAGCTCTGGCGACAACTGTGTCAAAGCTGAGTTTGCCGGACAAGGGACAGGTGACCATCCTTTCTCTCCACCTCCAAATTCAGAGTATCTCTGCTGTGGTGCAGACTTGTAGGGGTACGTTTTTCTGGTTGTTGGGATGATAGTGTTCCCTGTCATCAAGAGTCTTTCTTCATCTTTACCAGATTTGGTGTCTCTGAATAAAATGTTCAGGCTCACTGTAGGGGGTCCAGGACACAGTTTGGCCGGAGCCTGTGATTCTTTTGCAGGAGGAAGAGGCCCTGCTGTCAGAAATGGATGTCACAGGCCAAGCCTTTGAAGACATGCAAGAGCAGAACATCCGCCTGATGCAGCAGCTGCGGGAGAAGGATGACGCCAACTTCAAGCTGATGTCAGAACGTATCAAGTCAAACCAGATCCATAAGCTGCTGAAAGAGGAAAAGGAGGAGCTGGCAGACCAAGTTTTGACTCTGAAAACACAGGTAATATGGAAAAAGGAGAGAAGACAAGAGAGCTGGTGGGGAAGGTAGTGGTGGTGTGCATTATCTGTTTCAGGCAGCTGCACACAGCCTTTTGCTCACTCCCCCACTGAGGGGAAAGGGAAAGAATCAGAAGAGACAAAGTGAGAAAGCAGGTGATATGAAATAAAGGCAGTTGAACAGTAGAAGCAAAGATGTCCATACAAGGAAAACAAGAAATTAATTTATTACTTCCTGTAGCAGGCAGGAGTTGAGCCATCTCCAGGAAAGCAGGGCTTCATCATGCCATATTGTTATTAAATAAACACTGCAACTTTGAACATCCTCCCACTTCCTCCTTTTCTGCAGCTGTTATTGCTGAGCACAGCATTGTAGGGTATGGAAGACCCCTTGGGCCAGCTGGATCAGCTGTCCTGGCTGTGTGGCATCCCAGCTTCTTGGGCACCCTCAGCCTACAGGCTGGTGGGCAGCGTCAGACACAGAAGGTCTTGATGCTGTGTAAGCACTGCTCAGCAACAGCTAAAATATTGCTGTATTACTGACAGTGTTCTGCTCCAAAGTGCAAAACAGCAGCCTGTGAGCTGCTATGAAGAGAATTAACTATCCTCACCAAAATCAGTACAGGATGGAATGTTCCTCTCACCAACCTGGGAATACATCAGGCTTCAAAGGGGCCTGTCTTATTAAGAATCTGAGACTGTTGTATGAGCATTAAAATGTCCTATGGGTTCACTGCTATGGTGAGCAGGTAGGTGAGGAAAAGTGGGAAGTCCTTTTCCTATTGTAATGGTACTTCTACCTATATATTCTACCTATACCTGTATATATTGGTAACGAACAGGAGTTGGAAACCACAGTTCAGTCTGAACTACCTCAGACATGGGTACAGACTGGGAGAAGTCATTGAGAACACTGGAACAGAGAAGGACTTGTGGATTCTGGTGGATTAGAGGCTGGACATGACCCAGCAGTGCACGCTAGCAGCCCAGGAAGCCAGCTGCATCCTGGGCTGCATCCAAAGCACCAAGGGCAGCAAGCTGAGGGAGGGGATTCTGCCCCTCTAGTCGGCCCTCCTGAGACCCCAGCTGCAGTGCTGCATCCAGCTCTAGGGTCCTCAGCACAGGAAAGACACATGGATCTGTTGGAGGGAGTTCAGAGGAGTCTATAAAGATGATGAGAAGAAATGAGCACCTCTGCTACTAGAATAGGCTGCGAGAGCTAGGCTTGTTCAGCATGGAGAAGAGAAGACTCTGGGGAGACCTCATGGCAGTCTTTCAGTACCTGAAGGGGACTTAGAAAAAGGAAGGAGAGGAACTTTTTATATGAGCATATAATGACAGGACAAGAGGCAGTGGTTTTAAAGCAAAAGAGGGCAGGCTTACATTAGATGTTAGGTAGAAATTCTTTACTCAGTGGTGAGGCATTGCTAGAGGTTGCCCAAAGAAGCTGTGGATGCCCCATCCCTGCAAGTGTTCAATGCTAGGCTTGGATTGGGCATTGAGAAATGTGCCCTAGTGAAAGTTATCCCTGGTAAGGCTAGGACAAGATGTTCTTTAAGGTCCCTTCCAATCCGGACCATTTTATGACTGTATCCTGTCATCCTTGGAACCACTGTGGAACTGTTCAGTGCCTTGAAGCAATTCTTTAAGCCACTGCCCAAAACTTAAAGACGTCTTTGTTGTAAATATTTGACTGCTAAGTTTTAAAGTTTTGACCAGAGAGATCTGGGTATAGCTCTCTGGATACAGACATGGCTATCCAGGGAGAAAAAGGCAAGCTGAAGGTGTGCTCCTTGGTGATGGGGAAGCAGGGATAGTTTTAGCCTGCAGCTTGAATGACAGGTCTGAAGACCCATAGAGCATGCATTCATTCCTTCTGTGCCTTCTGTCACCCTTTCCAAGGTGGACGCCCAGCTGCAGGTTGTCCGTAAGCTGGAGGAGAAGGAACACTTACTGCAGAGCAGCATTGGAACAGGAGAGAAGGAGTTGGGTCTGCGAACCCAGGCCCTGGAAATGAACAAACGCAAGGTGAGTGATGCTTTTGTTTCGTCTTGTGTTCTCAGGTGCAGCTGCTGCCTTGTGTGGCATAGAAGGCTCTGAGCTCTCACTGGCTTTACAAAACCTGGTTTTGGATGAGTATACCAGAAGGCTGAGGAGTCCTGGAGGGAATTATGTTTAAAGTACCAGAGACTGATGTTTTCCTTCGATAAGGAGAAAAAAGTTGTATGTGTTTCTGTGAAACCTATGGTGAAGGAAGAGCCAGCAGCAAGATGAAGTTAACTGGGGTCAAAGCTTTTGTAGGAAAGATGGGATAAGCAAAAGGAAAATACAGCTGGGGAATGTGAGTGCTTTTTAACAAATGCCCAAGATCAGTAAAGTAGGTGTGTTACCAGTAAAATAAGACTAAGTCTTATGACTGATGCTGCCTTTGTTGTTAAGTTTTAGTAAAAATGCAGAAATTACAGTAAAACAGGAAGAAGGGAATGCAGGAATATCACTGTGAAGAGGAGCTGGGGAGAATTCAGCAGAGTCATGTGTGCTTAATACAGCAATTGTTGGTATTACAGGCATTTGGTTATAAAGTAAGAAAAGAAGTGGTGGAGAGAAGATTGTTAGAATTAGGTAGCTTGCAGTTCTAGTTCAGCTACAGAACTACCTCTAAATACGTTACTAGAAAAAATATGGAAGCTGGAAGGCAGAAAATGTATTAAGAAGAGAATTGGATGATAATTAGTGTTTTTCTAACACTAGTGTGTGACAAGGTTTGGCTCTGCCAAAAGGACTCTTGAAGCTAAATGATTAGAACTTGATGATAAAAAGGTAATAACAAGGGACTAGAAATCACTAGAGCTGTTCTTCTGTGTTTGGTACTTCTGTACTGGTTTTCTTTCTCAGGCCATGGATGCTGCCCAGCTTGCAGATGATCTGAAGGCGCAGCTAGAGCTAGCTCAGAAGAAGTTACATGATTTTCAGGAGGAGATTGTGGAAAACAGAGTAACTAGAGAGAAAGAGATGTTCAACTTCAAAAGGGCTGAGGTATACATCCTATGCACAATCCTTCAATATCTGTCTGTTTTAGTGTCCTTCTCCTTGTACATTGAGCTTGCAGAGGGGTTCAGCTGAACTGCTCTTGGCATCCAGTTTCACTTTGATTTCAACTTCATCAGGTCTTGGCTCTTTCAGATTTTGTCCACTGAAAACTGACAGTACTTGCGGCATCAGATGATTGTGTTGTTTCTTGGATTATAGGGGATGGAACTATGGGTGGCATGACTTAGCCAGGTGCCTATTCTCTTTGTTGTCTGTAGAAGGTGTGGCAGAGAATGTGCTGCTCATTCACTTGGTCTCCTGTTTTTATGCAGGAAGATATTTCTAGGTTGCGCAGGAAGCTGGAGACCACAAAGAAGCCTGACATGGTTCCCAACTGTGATGAGATCCTGATGGAGGAAATCAAGGATTACAAGGTGAGTATCTGTGTCTATCAACTTCCCTTTTTACTTTAGTCAGAAGGTGTGTAGGCACACTTTCAGCATTTGACATCTCTCCTCTGTTCTCTGGCACTGAAGAAACCATATTGTCCTTGTCTGAGGAATGGAAGGACCTTCATCCTCAGACATCTCTGAGCACAGCAGCTTGGCTGAGGGCCCCTCCCAGCTCTGTGTGTGTGTGTGTGTGTGTGTGTGTGTGTGTTGCAGGCCCGCCTGACGTGCCCGTGCTGCAACATGCGCAAGAAGGACGCGGTGCTCACCAAGTGCTTCCACGTCTTCTGCTTTGAGTGCGTGAAGACGCGCTACGACACCCGGCAGCGCAAATGCCCCAAGTGCAACGCAGCCTTCGGGGCCAACGACTTCCACAGGATCTACATTGGCTGAGCCCTCACAGAGCCTCTGCTTGTGCTGAGCCAGCCTCCCTCCCTCTCCGAGCTTCTGCCACCTGATCTGCAGTGTCTGCTGGGAGGTGTGTTTAGGGTCTGGAGAGAAACACAGTCTGCGTCTGCTTCCTTTCTTGGCCCTGTCCCTTTGTTCTTCCCTCAGTTATTGTGCGCTCTTTGTGCCTGAGAGGAAGTTTCCCACCCCTCGCTAACACACTGCCAAGGTGGGAATGTGCAACTGAAGTGCTGCCTTGGTGGGATGGAAGCTGAGCTGCAGCAGAGATTAGTGAGAGCTTGATTTGAGGGCTCTGCTTTGGATGCTAATTCAATCCCATCAAGGGATGGCGGTGCTCCTGGGAGAGAAGAGTTTCCCAATTAACAGGCCAAAGAGAGGCCGATGAACTGAATCTGTAGACTCAGTGGAGCAACTCCTTAGGTGTGTATCTTCCTGAGTCAGGGCAAGAACCGCTGAGGGCTGGTGCACTAGGAAGCATCCTCCCTAGCCCAAAACAAACCCATCTAAATATCCAGAAGAGAAAGGAGAGATCTTGGAGACCCTTTGAAAATAGCATTCCACTGATGAACCCTGGTTGATGTGCTCACCGTGCCCTAGGCTGAGGCATTGCTGTCATTGTCCTTCTCAGAAAAGGAATTTTAGCAGTTCCATTGTTGCAACTTTACCACAAAGATTCATCTTGTTATGCACAAAATCTTAATAAAGTTGGTGTTTGGTTTATTTTTCTGGTTCTGTTGCCTCTGGTACTATGTCTGTGCTCCCATCCTTTGTCCAGTTATTGGAAACATTTTTCACAAACTTTAAACTTCTACAATAGAGACACTTAATTTCTTCCTTGTTCTTCTTTCAAATTCTGCTCAACTAAAACAACTTTTGTCCCTTTGGCTGACCCCAGTACCTTATTCCTGACACAGCAGGAGAGCCAGGATGCTGCATTATCTCTGCAGTCATTTTGTCATGGCTGCTGGGAATTTTGGCAGGGATGTGCTGTGGCTTAGAGTCTCAGTGCTGCCTGTGCTCCTAAAATCAAAATGGGAAGTTGTTGATTTGCATTCCTTCCTAGGGGGACAGTGTTTTCCCTTGTAAAGTTAATTTTCATGGGAGGTGCATCTGTCTGAGGTTTGTCTCATAGGCATCCCTTCCCTAAAGGATGGACTCTGCCACCTTCTTGTATCCCCTTCCTGCAGGAATAACAGATATAAAGTGAAAGGAGTTAATCACAGGCTCTTACACTATTCATTATTGTCGTGGTGAAAACATCCAGAATATATGAATGTAAATGATGAGGAATCCTGAAAAGTGAGAAGGAACACAGGATCCTCTTTCTCCAAGGGGAGCCTGGGATGCTGAGAATTTCTGCCATGGTGTAAGAGCTGTTGGGAGGAATGAGAGTAGAAGCCTCTCCCCTTTCACTAGAAGTTGCTCCCGGGATTCACAGGTGAATTTTGGAAACTCCTGTTCTCCCTTAGCAAGAAAAATGTCTTGGTTTTGTTTTAAAACAATTGCTTCTTTCCAGCTCAGTTTTGGAAGTGACTGAGTTTCTCTAAGTGGATATAATTCAAACACTGAGAAACAGTGAATAGAGGTATTGGGGGAAAAGAAGGAAAGGGGTGACAACCTTCATCAAAAGGTTCTCTAAAATTAGTGTCCGATGTGCTGAGGCCTGAGCAGCAGGCCTGAGCCAGAGTTGATTTAGGAGATGAATCCTGGGCCCTGTGGGATTAACCCCTTAAGTATTTAGCTAAAAATAGATTTTTAAAAGATGCTTATGGTAGCTCTGTATAACTTTGTGTAGTTAACTGCAAGAACTGTATCACTTTAAGAAATTTTCCCAACTGACGTGAGAATAGGCTACTCTGTAGGGTATTTTAGGGGAAAACCCTCCCAACTGAGGCCTGGACTCTGGCCCTGGCTTGTTGGGAAGTGTGCCATCAGATCCGGGAGTTTGTGGGGTAAAAATACAATAAAGTCACTTTGTCGTTCTTGCAAGTCTTGTAGCAAGGATAAGTCAGGCGGGCCTGAAACACACCCAGAGCTGTGAGGGGCCCTGCAGCCCAGATGCTGCGCTTTGGCACGGGACTTATTCATTCCCTGAACACAAGGGCAGTGCGCTTCAGCTGCAAAGCCTCTCTGTGCAATGGCCTTGCTTTTACCCTGCAGCCTCCATGGGCCGGGGCTTTGCGGGAGCAGGGGCCATCGCAGCGCGGCTGCTGGGAATAGAGCCAGGAAAAGGAGCACATCCTGCTGCCTCCTGCTCCTGCTGATCCCAGCACCAGCTCCCCTGCCACTTCCTGCAGGGAACTCCACGGAAAGGGCTTCCATCACTTTAGGGGTTGTGAGCACTTGTTGCAGTGCCGGAGTTTTCTCAGCAGCCTTTGCAGCCACTTCTTAGGGAAGGCGTGGCTCTGCTGCCAGCCCAAATCTGCGCTTTCCTTGCCCAGCCTGAGTGCAGGTGGGGGCTGTGCTGGGCTCGGCTGCAGATTTTCATGGCCACAACCCTCCAGCATCATCCTGTTTCCATCTGCTCACTGCTCTGGATGGCACAAATCACCAAACACCCACCTCAGCTGACAAACGTCATTCCTTACAAATTGCTACACCCGCGCTGACAATACACAACTGTACAAATCTCAATTAAGGTTAAAAAAAGGAATTTATTACATTACTACAACCATGCTAGGTAAAAATACACAAATACCAACTTCAGTTAACAAAAACGTAAAACTTAATTTATTGCCAACCTCTACAACAACTCAGTCTACACAAAGATCACTTAGGGGTTTAACAACTTAATTTATTACCTACTGCTACAAGCACACAGCCTATACAGAAATACAAAACTATGCACTCCCTCTCTAAATAGCCCTACACCAAGAACTCAATCAATACAACTACACAACTACACAAATCCATATATGTTTAAATAGACTTAGATACGTATCTATACACGTATGTGTAAATACATTTATAACTATAACAACACACAGATGTAAATATAGATTAAATATTACATATTACATGCAACATATAGAGAAATACAGACATAAAACAAACCTATCTATAAATATAAAAATATCACTGTGTCAATCAAAAAATGCATACAACTGCATCAAGATAAATATTCCAGTAAACATCTAGATACGTATGTAAATATCACTACATACAGAAATAGATCGATATACATACAAAAGTAGACATATTTACCTATACAAACACCAATATAACTATTTAAAGAGCTATATACCCATTAACATAAATAGAGACCTACACAATTCTAGACACCTATACATAGGAAATAGAACTCAACACTGATATAATAACATAAGTATATATTTAGATACACATATACACATACATGTAATTACAAACATGTATGTATATATATGCATACATGCATACATACTACACCCGTAACTATGACATACATGGTACATACAGATATATTCCTATACAAAACAAGCTATGTATGTGTATCTCCATGGAATTATCAGTGGCTGTATTCAAGTCCATGTATCTTGAAACAGAAGTGTAAGGGAAGGGATCCCAGCTGCCCCATCTTCAAAGCCTCTCCCTCTGTCTCCTCCTCCCGTGCAGCGCAGCTCTCCTGCACAGGGACAGCAGATGGGACACCTGGCAAGCAAAGGGAACACTGAGTCAGTATGGGGACGTTTCCCTTGGCAGCAGCCGCACTTCCATGAGGGAGGAGAAAATCTCCGAGGCTCCCCAGGAGGCTCAGCAAGAGCAAGCAGGCCGAGCGGGCCGGGCTGTGGCGAGCGCAGCCGCGGCGGGACTGTCCCGCAGCCGCCGGCAGCCCGGCACAGGCGGCACAGCTCCCGGGGCCGGCACAGCTGCCTTGCCCAAGGACAGCCCCTGGGGCAGCCGGCACAGCTGCGCTGAGCAGCCCCAGCACGGGCAGGGCCCGCTGCTGCCGAGCCGGGCAGTGCCCACGGACAGAGCCCACGCCCCCCTCAGCCCCACCCTGCCTCACGGGCCCTGTGGCCTCACCCAGGCTCTCCGGTGGCAGCAGCAGGTCCCTGCTCGCTGCTCTTGCGGGTGCTCTTCGTCTTCTCCCTGCTGCCTCCCATCACTCTCCGCCTGTCCTCAAGGTCTTCAGGGCAGCTGTGGCAAAAGAGGAGGCTCTGCAATTGCTTCCAAGGCCCGGCAGAGCTGCAGTCCCGGACCCCTCTGTGCTCCCTGCTGGCCCCTCCATCCCCTCAGCCCCGCCATCCTCTCGGCAATGCCCCAGCCCCCTGCAGTTTCTTCAGCCCCTCACAGTCCTCTCACGCCCCTCAGGCCCTTCTGACCCATCCCGACCCCTTAGACCCGCCACCCCCCTCAGCCTCTGCCATTGCCCTGTCACCTCCGCGGCGCCACCATCGCCCTCTGCTCCCCCACACCCTCAGCCCCAGCAGCACCTCAAGGTCACCGTCCCTTCAGCGTCACCGCCTCCGCAGCCCCCGCAGCCCCTCTGTCTCACCGTCCTTCAGCAGCTCCTCAGGGGACAGTGCCTGCGGCCACCCAGCGGCAGCTGCCACAGCTCCAGGGACAGCCGGGGCTGCAACTGCTGCTCCGCCCGGCCCGGCCGCCAGCTCGGACCCAGCACAGGAAGAGGGCACAGAGGGGACACAGGGGGGAAAACAAGAGGTGAAAAAGGCAGCCGAGGGGGGAAAGAGCTTAAAATTCAGCCTAGGCCTATAGAAACATCCATCTGTTATCTAAACTTCCATATACCTCTAACTAAATAACTATGCACATTTACAAATATAACTATATATATTAACATTAATCTACACGTATATAAATGTAATTCTGAAAATCTATTAATGTAACTACATATATAAAAATATAACTCCATAACATCTATAACTATATAAATATTTAATTAGATGCATAAATATGTGCACATATAAACGACTGTAGAAATCCATAAATATAACTACATGGATATATAACCACAGAAATCTCTAAACAGATCTATAAACGGAGGGATTCCACCTGCCCGATGGTCACAGGCTCTCCCTCGGATCCTTGCTCGCACGCAGGGCAGCCCTCCTGGCCAGGTAGATCAGATGGATATCTGGGGGGCAAAGGGAACAGAGTCAATATTGGCCCTTGTGCACACTTCCCTTGGGCAGCAATTGTCCTTCTGGCAGTGACTGTAAAAGATGGCCTGAAAGGCAGACTCTCACTTGGAAAGTTGAAGCCTGCTCCTTAAACAACAGGGATCTTTCCAAGTTTTCAAAACTGCAAACAGTGAAGAATCCCAGTGAAGTCTCAGCACTCACAGAGCAAATGGCACCTGTGAGAGCTTGAAACACAGACAGTGGCAGCTGCCACGAAGCAGCCCAGCCTTGTTCTTTCTCTGGGCTGACAGAGACACCTCCGTCCTCACTGAAATGGCTGAAGCTGAAGGGCGTCGTGAGCCGAGTTATGAACCAAACTGGGACACCCGGCTTGGTGACACAACTCCCACAAGGTCAGGTTTATTCCCTGCTCTCTCTCCACACCACAGGACTCAGTGGCAGAGCCTCTGGAAAAGTGTGGAGGCCACGGCTCGGGGAGGTTGTGCTGGTGCAGGATTGGAACTAAAGGCACCACCAAGCACCATCCCTGCAGGCAAGAGGTGAACTCTCCTGATCTCCCTTCCTGTCAGAGGCGGGCTCAGAGCAGCCCTCTCACACCTCTCTAAACCAAGGTGGGCTCTGTCCTTACCAAGCTCCTCGGGCTCCTGGGAACTGTTCCCGCTGCTCTCGGTGCCAGGCAAAGCTCCCTCTGCTGCAGCCTCGGTCACAGCCTCCCCTCCTGAAGACTCAGGGGCAACATTAATGTTGTCCTGAAAAGGAAAACAGAAAGAAAGAAACCCAAAGATCACTCACTGTTTTCTACAGGGTCACAATACTTCAGAACCTGCAACATTTCCTTCTCGTAAGGAAGAAAATGCTTTTGAAAACTGCTGTGTGTGAGTTTACAGAAGACAAAGGTCATCAGGCCTGGCTATAAGATATGGGCTAGTCCAAAAAATCCCCCTCCCCACCCCGAGTCTGCCCTTCCTCAATAATAAAACTACAGTAGGCAATGGGTCTGTATATGAAATGAAAGAAAGGAATTCTTTGGCAAAATTGTATAATAATAATATGCAAAAAGGCCTGTGCCAATACAGAAACTGAACACTCCTGGCAAGTCTGGGAAGAGACAAGAGTTAAGAGAAAGCAGATTCCTAAGTCAAAGAGGACTAATGCTCCCTGATTGAATTGCTCTTCAACACAGAAGAAACCCTTGGCCTTACAAGAGTCCTTAACCACTTCATGTGCAGCCCAACATTGTCCTTCTCACCAATCACCCAAGTCGTGGCGCCTCAAAACCAACACATCTGCCCCCAAAGGCTCCATGGCTCACATATTTTCATCCCTTGTTCCTAACAAGAAGTCTGGGTCCCAAAGGCCTTCAACAGCCAAAAAGATTGACTGCTCAAACACACTCCAAAAGTGTCAAAGCTGACAGTGTTGATCGTGGGGCTGACACTGAACACATGCAGTGGGTGCTGAGGAAGGTGTCCTGCAGCTCCTGGCCCAGGGATGTGCTCCTCCCTGCACAGCCCTGAGCAGAACAGTCTCATCCAGGCTGCAGCTTTGCAGGGACTGCATGGGAACACACATCTCCTCCCACAGAGATGCCCAAGAGCAAGGTGACTGAGCTCTGTAACATGGACAGCAAGACTGGCCAGTCTGACCAGCTGAGCATCTCCCAGAGAGAAACTGGACTGCAGGCACCAGGTTCCTGAGAGGACAAGAAAGCTGCAGCTCCAGCCCGTCCCCAAACACGGCTCTGGCAGCGCCCACACGCACGGCAGGGCTCTCACCCAGCAGCAGCAGCTGCAGCCCAGCCCTTGCTTTGCCTTGGCCTTCCGACCCAAAACAGGCAGAGCCCACATCTGCTGCTGCAACAGAGGCACCTCTCGCACGCCCCTCCCTGCACGGGACACTTTGCCTTCAGTGGCAATTCTCCAGACGCTCTTCTCTTCTTTCCCATCAAACCCAGCCTCTAAGAACCTACAAAGCTTCCACTTGCTCACCACAAACGGCCCTGCGCCCTTCCTGGGATTCTTCCCAGGAAGACAAGCACCCAAACCTGGCCAACACCTCCCAGCCTCACTTAAGGGGTAGCCCCCTTTTCATTCCCTCCTCTTTTGGAAATCTTGCTTCACCAAGCAAATCCTTCCCTGTCCATTCACGGCTGAATTCAAGAAGCCTTTGCTTCTCAGCCATGCAACAACATTCAAAAGCTCTCGGCCCAGCCCCTTCCATCCCCGTGCAATGGAGTTACCTGAGCAAAGGGAGACCTTTCAGGTGTGGGGGACGAAAACATCTCCTCCAGTGTCTCAAGGACAAGGTCCAAATCCAGAGGTGGCAATTCCTCTTCCCCAGGAGTTTTCCATACCCAGCTGGGGATTGTCCACGCTGGATAACCAGCACTGCCAGGTGGAGAATCGGGAGCTGAAGTGCCCAGTGTGCCTGCAAGAATCCAAACACATTGGTCAGGCTCCAGAATGTGGCTTTGGGACACAGGGCTCTGTTGCTGCCTTGGATCAAACATCACAGGAGGCACACAGGAACCTCATTCCCAGAAATGTAGCCAGGGAATTGGAAGAGTGAGTCTTTCCTCTTAAAAAATATTCATCTTAATTGACATGTACATAGATTAAAGTACGGATTGTAAAGCCGATTTACACACACACAAAAACTTTATAATCACAGGCTTTTGTACCTCCCCAGCAGCGTTTTGATGTGGCTGCTTGAGTTTCTCATCACCAAAGACCACAGAATGTGGATTCACCCAGCAAGAGCCCAGATCTCCAGGCATACATGCTGAAATTCAGCTGTGAGTTTATTCTAAAAACAACCTCGTGGGTGAGGCCGTGTGCTGCAGCTGTTCTTGGGCACACAGAGGTCATTTCAGTGGCATGCCTTGATTTACAGAGCAGTCTTAAAACATCTGCAATATCCTATCACTGTCCTAGTCTGGCTTCAGTCAAAGAAAGAGGGGAGTTCACCTAACATTGACCTCTGCTCAGGCAATAGTTTTCACCTGGCCCTTGCACCTCAGCAGAGAAGCTGCCAGGAAAATGCCCAAGAGATGTCCCAAATCTGGAGGAAGGAAAGGAAAAGCAGACAGCAAATCTTTCTACTTTCAAGGTCCCTCTTCCTAGGTGACTTGGCACTTTCTACCTGATTCTCACTTGAGATCTACCCATGACATTGCAGTGTGGGAAACTACTTCCAGTGGTCACTTTCCAGGACCCTTTTGAAAAGCAAGGGTAGAAAATGTTTTCCTACCTGATGGGGTGTAGGCTAACAACTGCTGCTCAGAATACGTGGAGCTGCTACTCTCTGGAGAGGCCACAGAAATGCTGTGAGGGTCTACAGGAACCACTGGAAGGATGAGCTCAGGCTGGTATTTAAGGTCCATGTGAACCAGTGGAATGATGAGCTCATGCTCGACTTGAAATTGGCGTGTGCCAGGTTCCTCTGACGAAACCCCAGGAAGTCCGGATGGGGCAAACACTTTCTTGGGAGATGTTGGGGATGCTTCAGAATACTGAGCATTTGCAGTTGGGCTGGAAGGCAGCTCTAAACCTCCAGATGAGGCAGCACTGAGGTCCTGGTACGAGAGCGCTGTGTAGCAGTGAGGGAAGAAGAAAGGAAGCAAAAGGAAGGCTGGGTCACTATTGCTCTCCAGATGTGCTTCCCTTGGCAGCAACTGTACTGTCAGGCCAGAGAAAACTTCCCATTCTCCCAAGCAGGGTGAGAAAGAAGAAAAAAACCCCATATTCTGGGGCTCTGCAACAACCGATTACTTGTCCATTTAGCTCTCCCCTGTCTGTTCAACCGCCTGGCAGAACTGTCCCGCTGCCATTCCCTGGCAGGAGGCAACTGCCAGGAGCCCAACTGCCAGGTCTTTTGCCCTCTGCCCCAAGGCACAGGAGGAGCCTCCCTCCCGCTGGCCCCGCCCACGACCGAGCCCTCGGCTCACACGCACTCCCGCAGAGCTCCCCAAGCATCCCAGGGCCGGGCAAGGAGCAGCGCCGGCCACGGCGCAGGGCCGGGCCAGCTGCAGGCCGAGCGGGCCGGGCTGTGGCGAGCGCAGCCGCGGCGGGACTGTCCCGCAGCCGCCGGCAGCCCGGCACAGGCGGCACAGGCGGCACAGCTCCCGGGCCCTGCCGGCACAGCTGCCTCGCCCAAGGACAGCCCCTGGGGCAGCCGGCACAGCTGCGCTGAGCAGCCCCAGCACGGGCAGGGCCCGCTGCTGCCGAGCCGGGCAGTGCCCACGGACAGAGCCCACGCCCCCCCCCGCGCCCGCAGCTCCCACGCTGAAGCTCCCACCCCGTCTCACCTGCCCTGTGGGGCTGCCTGGCGGGGAAGGCTGGCAGTGGCCGGTCCGTGTGGAGCTGCTGGAAGCGGCTGGGCTGGCGGCTGCGAACCTCCAGCCCCGCCGCCAGCCGCTGCCTGTTGGCCCTGGTCAGGCGCTGGATGCGGAGCAGGAGGTCGGGGCGGTCGCGGCGAAAGTTGGGATTCCTGAAATGGAGCCAAACCCCGGCATCGCCCGGCACGGCTGCGCCAGCCCAGCCCGACACCTTCTGGAAGCCGTACAGGTTGAGCTGGCGGACGATGCTGTCGAAGTGCGTGGCTTTGAAGGAGTCCGGGGCCGCCCCCGCCCCTTCGCCGCCCGCCCCCTGGGCGCCGGCCGGGCTGAGCAGCTCCCGCTCGAAGAGGGAGCGGTCGATGAGCAGCCCCCGGGCCTGGCTGTCCCAGCGCACGGAGCGGACGCGGGGGCTGTTCGCCAGGCGCCACAGCTTGGCGGGGAAGGTGCTGGCGTCGAGCCCGGCGGGCAGCGGCAGCTCCGCCATGGCGCCGATCGCCGACTGTGGCCACAACGCCCGCAGCGCAACGGCCGCGGCTGCGCCGGCGGCGCGCGGCCTGAGGGGGGCGCTGCGCTCGGCCCCGCGCGCGCCCAGCGCGGCCCCGGCGCGGGCCGGACTTGGCGGGGACGAGCGCTGCAAAGGCGGCGAGGAAAAAGGGCTGAGAGCGAGCGACTTCTCTGCTTTGGGCCGCCTTGCCAACAGAGTTCCCCACATGGAAGCAGACAGCTCAGATGGGAGAAGGGGAAACGGCGGAAAGGAGAGACTGCAAGACATTCTTTTGGCCTCTTCTCCGGCACAGCGGCTGCTTCTTTCTCACTGGCTCTGCCCATCTCTGGCACATTTGGCACATTTCTCGTCCTTTGGAGTCAGCAACAGCAGGAACGGAAAGGGGCAGCAGTTTTCTTAGCACTGTTACCTAAGTAAATCCTGCCCCGTGGAAGGATGTTGCTTTACACGAGGGCTTAATGGCCTCGAGTTGCGGTGAGCTGCCGCTGGTGTCTTCACCGGGAGCTTTTGCCTTTTTCTTTCTTCAGGAAAAGCACCTCGGGCTGCTTTTTCCAGCTCTCTTTTTCCAAGCATTTGACTCGCAGGCTTCTGCCCCAGCCCAGGGACATTTGGTATTCCCATCACCAGACAGTTTTACACCACAAACCATTCTGCTTTTACCAAGGAGGTGAATCATCAAGGTTGTGGTGCTTTCTTGTGCACAATATCCCCTTAAGACCAAGAACAAACTGTTCCTACAGCTCGGTTTGTGGCTATTCCTACACCATTTATTCCCCATGGCATTGCGATAAGTTACAAAGAGTGTTTTGTTCATGTACTGGCTCAAGGATGGGAGTAAACTGACTCAAAGATAAGGGGGGATGCTGTGCTCGCCTTGAAGGATGTTATGTTTAGATAAGGACTTGCTGAGGGAGCACAAAGCTAAGGTACCTGCTGCAAGAATTGTATAACCAAAAATGGAAAGATCATCCAGGGAACACTGAGGAAGACGGCCGGCCTTCATCGCACGACCACCAGGAGGCAGTAAAAGACCCCCTAGCAACACGACACACAGGCGCAGAATGTATCAGGAAGCACACATAGACCCGGGAGCAGAGACACATAAAAGACCGGGACTGTTCGGGGGAAAGGCGCGAGCCATTGGCGGAGCGAAGACTCCCCGGCCGCCCGGCGCTGTTTTGCTTGCTGTCGCTTGCTCAATAAACCTATCGCTTGTTTAATCAGACCTGGACTCCTGTTTAGTCCTTTCAAATTAAATTTATAACACACACCAGATCTAGGGAGGCTCTCTCCATTGCAGGATCTCCTTTCTCAGTCTGTATTGAAAAGACCAGCAGGCTGCAGGCGGCATTTGCATTGTAACTCTCCCCAGACAGGGGGAAAAAAAAGAAGAGGTGATGCCTGAGGAAAGAAAAATGCAACACCATTTGGGAAAAGACCAGCCTGAGTTCGTTCCAACTGCAGGCCATTAAGCCCTTGCATTAAAGCAACATCCATCCACGGAGCAGCACTTCAGCTTTGATGACAATGCTGACAAAATTGCTGCCCCTTCCTGCTGCTGTCGCGGACTGCAAATCACGACAAATGTGCCACCTCTGCCAAAGACAGGCAGAGGTGGTGGGAGAAAACCAGCCATTGGGCTGAAAAGGAGGCCCAAAGAATGCTTTCCGCTCTCCCCTCTTCCCCTTTTCCCCCTTTCCCCAGGCAGCCCCGCCTTTGCAGCGCTCGTCCCCGCCAAGTCCGGCCCGCGCCGGGGCCGCGCTGGGCGCGCGCGGGGCCGAGCGCAGCGCCCCCCTCAGGCCGCGCGCCGCCGGCGCAGCCGCGGCCGTTGCGCTGCGGGCGTTGTGGCCACAGTCGGCGATCGGCGCCATGGCGGAGCTGCCGCTGCCCGCCGGGCTCGACGCCAGCACCTTCCCCGCCAAGCTGTGGCGCCTGGCGAACAGCCCCCGCGTCCGCTCCGTGCGCTGGGACAGCCAGGCCCGGGGGCTGCTCATCGACCGCTCCCTCTTCGAGCGGGAGCTGCTCAGCCCGGCCGGCGCCCAGGGGGCGGGCGGCGAAGGGGCGGGGGCGGCCCCGGACTCCTTCAAAGCCACGCACTTCGACAGCATCGTCCGCCAGCTCAACCTGTACGGCTTCCAGAAGGTGTCGGGCTGGGCTGGCGCAGCCGTGCCGGGCGATGCCGGGGTTTGGCTCCATTTCAGGAATCCCAACTTTCGCCGCGACCGCCCCGACCTCCTGCTCCGCATCCAGCGCCTGACCAGGGCCAACAGGCAGCGGCTGGCGGCGGGGCTGGAGGTTCGCAGCCGCCAGCCCAGCCGCTTCCAGCAGCTCCACACGGACCGGCCACTGCCAGCCTTCCCCGCCAGGCAGCCCCACAGGGCAGGTGAGACGGGGTGGGAGCTTCAGCGTGGGAGCTGCGGGCGCGGGGGGGGGCGTGGGCTCTGTCCGTGGGCACTGCCCGGCTCGGCAGCAGCGGGCCCTGCCCGTGCTGGGGCTGCTCAGCGCAGCTGTGCCGGCTGCCCCAGGGGCTGTCCTTGGGCGAGGCAGCTGTGCCGGCAGGGCCCGGGAGCTGTGCCGCCTGTGCCGGGCTGCCGGCGGCTGCGGGACAGTCCCGCCGCGGCTGCGCTCGCCACAGCCCGGCCCGCTCGGCCTGCAGCTGGCCCGGCCCTGCGCCGTGGCCGGCGCTGCTCCTTGCCCGGCCCTGGGATGCGTGGGGAGCTCTGCGGGAGTGCGTGTGAGCCGAGGGCTCGGTCGTGGGCGGGGCCAGCGGGAGGGAGGCTCCTCCTGTGCCTTGGGGCAGAGGGCAAAAGACCTGGCAGTTGGGCTCCTGGCAGTTGCCTCCTGCCAGGGAATGGCAGCGGGACAGTTCTGCCAGGCGGTTGAACAGACAGGGGAGAGCTAAATGGACAAGTAATCGGTTGTTGCAGAGCCCCAGAATATGGGGTTTTTTTCTTCTTTCTCACCCTGCTTGGGAGAATGGGAAGTTTTCTCTGGCCTGACAGTACAGTTGCTGCCAAGGGAAGCACATCTGGAGAGCAATAGTGACCCAGCCTTCCTTTTGCTTCCTTTCTTCTTCCCTCACTGCTACACAGCGCTCTCGTACCAGGACCTCAGTGCTGCCTCATCTGGAGGTTTAGAGCTGCCTTCCAGCCCAACTGCAAATGCTCAGTATTCTGAAGCATCCCCAACATCTCCCAAGAAAGTGTTTGCCCCATCCGGACTTCCTGGGGTTTCGTCAGAGGAACCTGGCACACGCCAATTTCAAGTCGAGCATGAGCTCATCATTCCACTGGTTCACATGGACCTTAAATACCAGCCTGAGCTCATCCTTCCAGTGGTTCCTGTAGACCCTCACAGCATTTCTGTGGCCTCTCCAGAGAGTAGCAGCTCCACGTATTCTGAGCAGCAGTTGTTAGCCTACACCCCATCAGGTAGGAAAACATTTTCTACCCTTGCTTTTCAAAAGGGTCCTGGAAAGTGACCACTGGAAGTAGTTTCCCACACTGCAATGTCATGGGTAGATCTCAAGTGAGAATCAGGTAGAAAGTGCCAAGTCACCTAGGAAGAGGGACCTTGAAAGTAGAAAGATTTGCTGTCTGCTTTTCCTTTCCTTCCTCCAGATTTGGGACATCTCTTGGGCATTTTCCTGGCAGCTTCTCTGCTGAGGTGCAAGGGCCAGGTGAAAACTATTGCCTGAGCAGAGGTCAATGTTAGGTGAACTCCCCTCTTTCTTTGACTGAAGCCAGACTAGGACAGTGATAGGATATTGCAGATGTTTTAAGACTGCTCTGTAAATCAAGGCATGCCACTGAAATGACCTCTGTGTGCCCAAGAACAGCTGCAGCACACGGCCTCACCCACGAGGTTGTTTTTAGAATAAACTCACAGCTGAATTTCAGCATGTATGCCTGGAGATCTGGGCTCTTGCTGGGTGAATCCACATTCTGTGGTCTTTGGTGATGAGAAACTCAAGCAGCCACATCAAAACGCTGCTGGGGAGGTACAAAAGCCTGTGATTATAAAGTTTTTGTGTGTGTGTAAATCGGCTTTACAATCCGTACTTTAATCTATGTACATGTCAATTAAGATGAATATTTTTTAAGAGGAAAGACTCACTCTTCCAAGTCCCTGGCTACATTTCTGGGAATGAGGTTCCTGTGTGCCTCCTGTGATGTTTGATCCAAGGCAGCAACAGAGCCCTGTGTCCCAAAGCCACATTCTGGAGCCTGACCAATGTGTTTGGATTCTTGCAGGCACACTGGGCACTTCAGCTCCCGATTCTCCACCTGGCAGTGCTGGTTATCCAGCGTGGACAATCCCCAGCTGGGTATGGAAAACTCCTGGGGAAGAGGAATTGCCACCTCTGGATTTGGACCTTGTCCTTGAGACACTGGAGGAGATGTTTTCGTCCCCCACACCTGAAAGGTCTCCCTTTGCTCAGGTAACTCCATTGCACGGGGATGGAAGGGGCTGGGCTGAGAGCTTTTGAATGTTGTTGCATGGCTGAGAAGCAAAGGCTTCTTGAATTCAGCCGTGAATGGACAGGGAAGGATTTGCTTGGTGAAGCAAGATTTCCAAAAGAGGAGGGAATGAAAAGGGGGCTACCCCTTAAGTGAGGCTGGGAGGTGTTGGCCAGGTTTGGGTGCTTGTCTTCCTGGGAAGAATCCCAGGAAGGGCGCAGGGCCGTTTGTGGTGAGCAAGTGGAAGCTTTGTAGGTTCTTAGAGGCTGGGTTTGATGGGAAAGAAGAGAAGAGCGTCTGGAGAATTGCCACTGAAGGCAAAGTGTCCCGTGCAGGGAGGGGCGTGCGAGAGGTGCCTCTGTTGCAGCAGCAGATGTGGGCTCTGCCTGTTTTGGGTCGGAAGGCCAAGGCAAAGCAAGGGCTGGGCTGCAGGGCTGGGCTGCTGCTGCTGCTGCTGGGTGAGAGCCCTGCCGTGCGTGTGGGCGCTGCCAGAGCCGTGTTTGGGGACGGGCTGGAGCTGCAGCTTTCTTGTCCTCTCAGGAACCTGGTGCCTGCAGTCCAGTTTCTCTCTGGGAGATGCTCAGCTGGTCAGACTGGCCAGTCTTGCTGTCCATGTTACAGAGCTCAGTCACCTTGCTCTTGGGCATCTCTGTGGGAGGAGATGTGTGTTCCCATGCAGTCCCTGCAAAGCTGCAGCCTGGATGAGACTGTTCTGCTCAGGGCTGTGCAGGGAGGAGCACATCCCTGGGCCAGGAGCTGCAGGACACCTTCCTCAGCACCCACTGCATGTGTTCAGTGTCAGCCCCACGATCAACACTGTCAGCTTTGACACTTTTGGAGTGTGTTTGAGCAGTCAATCTTTTTGACTGTTGAAGGCCTTTGGGACCCAGACTTCTTGTTAGGAACAAGGGATGAAAATATGTGAGCCATGGAGCCTTTGGGGGCAGATGTGTTGGTTTTGAGGCGCCACGACTTGGGTGATTGGTGAGAAGGACAATGTTGGGCTGCACATGAAGTGGTTAAGGACTCTTGTAAGGCCAAGGGTTTCTTCTGTGTTGAAGAGCAATTCAATCAGGGAGCATTAGTCCTCTTTGACTTAGGAATCTGCTTTCTCTTAACTCTTGTCTCTTCCCAGACTTGCCAGGAGTGTTCAGTTTCTGTATTGGCACAGGCCTTTTTGCATATTATTATTATACAATTTTGCCAAAGAATTCCTTTCTTTCATTTCATATACAGACCCATTGCCTACTGTAGTTTTATTATTGAGGAAGGGCAGACTCGGGGTGGGGAGGGGGATTTTTTGGACTAGCCCATATCTTATAGCCAGGCCTGATGACCTTTGTCTTCTGTAAACTCACACACAGCAGTTTTCAAAAGCATTTTCTTCCTTACGAGAAGGAAATGTTGCAGGTTCTGAAGTATTGTGACCCTGTAGAAAACAGTGAGTGATCTTTGGGTTTCTTTCTTTCTGTTTTCCTTTTCAGGACAACATTAATGTTGCCCCTGAGTCTTCAGGAGGGGAGGCTGTGACCGAGGCTGCAGCAGAGGGAGCTTTGCCTGGCACCGAGAGCAGCGGGAACAGTTCCCAGGAGCCCGAGGAGCTTGGTAAGGACAGAGCCCACCTTGGTTTAGAGAGGTGTGAGAGGGCTGCTCTGAGCCCGCCTCTGACAGGAAGGGAGATCAGGAGAGTTCACCTCTTGCCTGCAGGGATGGTGCTTGGTGGTGCCTTTAGTTCCAATCCTGCACCAGCACAACCTCCCCGAGCCGTGGCCTCCACACTTTTCCAGAGGCTCTGCCACTGAGTCCTGTGGTGTGGAGAGAGAGCAGGGAATAAACCTGACCTTGTGGGAGTTGTGTCACCAAGCCGGGTGTCCCAGTTTGGTTCATAACTCGGCTCACGACGCCCTTCAGCTTCAGCCATTTCAGTGAGGACGGAGGTGTCTCTGTCAGCCCAGAGAAAGAACAAGGCTGGGCTGCTTCGTGGCAGCTGCCACTGTCTGTGTTTCAAGCTCTCACAGGTGCCATTTGCTCTGTGAGTGCTGAGACTTCACTGGGATTCTTCACTGTTTGCAGTTTTGAAAACTTGGAAAGATCCCTGTTGTTTAAGGAGCAGGCTTCAACTTTCCAAGTGAGAGTCTGCCTTTCAGGCCATCTTTTACAGTCACTGCCAGAAGGACAATTGCTGCCCAAGGGAAGGGAAGTGTGCAC